>CM059874.1:10441586-10851269 GCA_030490815.1 Acer saccharum
AAAAAAAAAAAAATAGCATGGATAGCCGCTTCCAAAAATCTATATGCTCACTAAAGGAAACTGACATGGCCTACAAGAAGAAGGATTGCCAAGTTTCGGCAGAGACACGTAGTGGAAAGCCAAAAAAAAAAAAAAAAAAAAAAAAAAAAAAAAAAAATCCTCCCAAAGAGCAACCGCAAGGAACAAGAAGAAAAAGATGATCTACCGATCACTACTAACCACAATACTGTAATGAGAAGCCAACTAGAACCCAGGACATAAAGGCGATCCATGTATATTTAATACTTGTAAATTATCATTGATTTATATTAATTAAAAAAAATATATAATATTGCATGATTAATGGTAGGCTCATTTAATGGTTCTCCAATCCAGTGAGTATACTCTAAACACGGATAATGACAAAAAATAATCAATCATGTTCGGGTCTTGTGTACCAAACTTAGCCTAGGATAATATATATATTTTTTTTTCATGAAAAGATAAAGATTTTTCATAAAAGCTAATCTTATGTATAAGATAAGATAATATGAGGTGGGTCTAGTGATATGCCCCTCACACCTACACCATGAAGTTGTGAATCGAGTCATCTTCTCCAAACCCGAATTATTACAATATTTCAAAAAATATAATTATTTAAAATTGATAAAGAAAATCATAAATTAATAATGAGGCTTGATATCATTAGCTTTCTTTGTGTTTGTAGTTAATAACAAATTCATATGGTTTGGAATTATTATAAAAGTACTTGCATTTGATCTAAAATCCATTAGAAAACTTTTATTGATTTCTGTTTAATTAAAAAAAAAAAAAAAAAAAAAAAAACTTTCTTTACAAATGAGTTTATTTTTTCATGAAATTTGGAATTACTAGTCAGATTTGTTTCTAGAGTTGCCCAAAATCGGAGTAAAATATTTACTCAAAAAACGGGGATGGTCATGGGATGGATTGGTCCCCTCACCATTTCCTAATTTCACCACCCAAAATGTTTTAATTATTTTTTTAAGTTATTAAATTATTTTAAATTAACTTTAATTATTTTAATTTTGATTGTTTTAATATTATATATATTTATGATATATTTAATAATATTTTACATTTTTAGTATACACTAATCGGAGAACAAACAGAGAAAATGAGGAAAAATGGGGAAAATGGAAAATAGGTCTCCCAAGATGCCCTTGCCGTATTTCCCCAAATGGGGATGGGATGGGGGAACCTCACCTCACTCCCATTTCCCCTTGAATCATTCAAAAGTTAACAAGGGCCAATAAAATGTACATTTTAACAGGTTTAGCTACACTAGTGTTCCAAACAACATCAAAGAGTCTGTTGTTTTTTCTAAGTTATTTTTAAAAATTAAATTAACTTTATTTCCTTTCTTTGAATAACAATCATACAATTATATTTGATCATTTATACAATAACTCACTGAAGTCTGAAGACTTGAACCAACAACACGGTAACGTTTACTTTTGAAATTGAAAATGTATGAGACGACTTGTGATTGTGATGATGATGATAAAGTTTAGGCAAAGTTTGTGTAAGAGAGAGAGAGAGAGGATTGGAGTTGGTATATTTGTATGAAATGTGTTGTCTGTTTGTGCACTTTATGTGTAGGACTGGTTGTTCTTGAACACTTATGTTCTCTCATATATATATATATTATATATTATATATATATATATACGGTCCCGATCTTATCAGGATGCACTGATATAACTTTATCAGGATATTGAATATGAGCCACTCATTTATAACAGTGATTTGACAAGTGCATACATACAAGTCAAAGTATGTAAAATGAGTGGCTCACATTCAATATCCTTATATAATTCTATAGGATGCAACTGATAGGATAATTTCGTATATATATTATATATATAATCATTTTTCAACGGCTTGCAACACATTTCCTTCACTTTACGTCTATTTAAATCAATTTCAACTCACAACAATAGAAATTTCCAACCATTACCAGATTCCTCTTATTCTCATTGACTCATTCTACAAACAACCACCTTAACAAAATAAAAGAAAAAAAAAAAAAATCATACATGGACTTGATTAATTTATAAATGATTTGTAATGATTGCCAATAAAATTCTTAAGTAAATAAATTATTATATAAAGATCTTTCATTAAAATCATGCTTTAAATATGTTCAAATCCTATCATAATTGGTAACTTATAAAATAAATAAATTACCTTAATTAGATTAGATTATTTTTTAATTGAAATATAAAGGAAATAATATGTATAATAACTATATTTTATGTAATATATCTAGGGGAATGCTATACCTTTCCCATTTGCCTTTCCCATTTACCTTTCCCACTCATTGTTTGACACGTGTACACTTTTTCATTTAATAAAGCTCTCACTTTTTGCTACAAAGCTTGTTACATATTTACCCTTGATGGTTGCTTTTATCATTTCATTAATAAAGGGTAAATATGTAAACAAACTTTGTAGCAAAAAGTGAGAGCTTTTTAAATGAAAAAGTGTACACGTGTCAAACAATGAGTGGGAAAGGTAAATGGGAAAGGCAAATGGGAAAGGTAGATAGCATTCCCTAAAAAGTTTAGATAGATATATGGGGAATGCTATCTACCTTTCCATTTGCCTTTCCATTTACCTTTCCACTCATTGTTTGACACGTGTAACTTTTTCATTTAATAAAAAGCTCTCACTTTTTGCTACAAAGTTTGTTTACATATTTACCCTTTATTAATGAAATGATAAAAGCAAACCATCAGGGTAAATATGTAAACAAGTTTGTAGCAAAAAGTGAGAGCTTTATTAAATGAAAAAGGTACGTGTCAAACAATGAGTGGGAAAGGTAAATGGGAAAGGCAAATGGGAAAGGTAGATAGCATTCCCCAACTTTTTAAAATTTTCTGCCTTCTAAAATTCTATTATTTCAATTAAACATTTGAAAAATAAAAAATGAATATTTTTAATTATTTAAATACACTTTTATTTTAAAAAATATTCATTCCTAAAAAAAAATAGGCCGCACATGTATTTAATTGTTGTAATAAACTAATAATATACTTTTTCAAAAAAATTAAATAAATAAAAAATTCTTCATTAATAAAAGTATATAATTGTGTACAAAATCCTTTTATGCTAAAAAAGATAGTACAAATCTTTTCTAATTTTTTAAAATAAAATAAAAAATAAGATTGGCTGGCTATGGACAGCATTTGGATATTTTATAGGGGTGTAAATGTTAAATTAAATAAAATATCGCAATAAATATTATAAGAAAAAAGAAAGAAAAGAAAGAAATGATTTTATTTATTTATTTATTTCAGTTTTCGTTTTTTAGTAGTTTTCACTTTTCAATCAAAGCCCAAAACATACGAGAAGAGAGAGAGAGAGAGAGAGAGAGAGAGAGATTCTTCGTAAGGAAAACGAGAAACAGAACAAAAACGAAAGCAAACCCTAAGAGAGAGGAATCACGCCTTCGATTTCACATTGCTGTTTCGAGATCTCGGTTCTTCAATCCACACAGGTATGCCTTTTGTTCTTTTTTGTTTTCTTGAAACAGGAAAATTTTATTTTGTTTCCTGTTTTATTATTTTTGCTTTCAATTCTTCCTGTTCTATTTCTTCAAATTGAGATTCGATTCTTGTTCCATCGTGGCCTTTCACATTGTACATTGCCTTTTTTTTTTTTTTTTTATATATTTATTTTTTAGTTTCTATTTTGACATTTGGGGCTTTTGTTGTTTATTTTGTTGATTTGTATGCATCCTGATTTTATTCTGTTTGGTTGCCGAGAAAAAATGTGAGGAAAAAAATTGGAATTAGAGGGTTTTTTTTTGTTTTTTTTTTGTTTTTTTTTGTTTTTATTATTCTTATTATTATTTTTTTCCTATGTGAGAAAATGAGGTAAAACAACAAGAGTAAAGGTTATTTTATTTATTTATTTATGATATAGAAGATTTTATTTGATTTATTTTTTTTGGTTGGGTGTTATTAGTAAGTGTTGTAGAAGTCGCGTCATGTTGACTGGAGAAGGGTAGACTTGAAACTCTCTGTAGTTTGGTTTTGTTTTTGATATCCGGATAAGTTTTTGTCCTTTGAATATACTTGAAACGTCTAAATGAGAAATTTCCTTTGTGTAACATGAGTTCTATGGGTTAGTCCTATGCATTAAGGAATTTGCAGAGGTGGGTCCTATTGATAGTGCATGAAATTTTTAATGGTTCAGATCTCATCCTTTGATCATAGGTTGGAAGAGAAGAAAGAGTGACTGAAGCCTAATTCAACGACTCTGGATTATGTTTTCTTTGTCTGTTTCATGAAAGTTTTATCGGTAAATTATTAACTTTACGGCTTGCACAGGGATTGGTTGCACTTTGGCTATGGCAAATTCTAAGAGCTCATCAAACTTTAGAAATGCAATGTTCGCTGGAAAGCACTCCTTACTTCCTCCAAAAAGTCCTTTTCCTAGTGTTTCCGCTTATGCTGACCATGCCCCTACTGGTTTGCTTGGACCAAAAGCTGTTCCGAAGCCCAGAGAGGGAAATACACACCATCAGCGTACTTCCTCTGAGAGCTTTCTACCGGAGGAGCAACCTTCTTGGCTTGACGATCTCCTTAATGAGCCAGAGACACCTGTACGCAGAGGTGGTCATCGGCGTTCATCAAGTGACTCGTTTGCGTACATTGATGTAATTAGTGCTAATAACATAGAATATGCAGCTCCAGATGAGTACAGATATAAAAATTTGGTTTCTATGCCTTCTTGGGCATCTCAAGAATTTGATTATCTCAAGGATGTTCGGCATGCCCCGTATTATGCTGAAGCTAACTCAGCAAAGCCGAAGAATAGGGCATGGGAATCACCTGTGAATGCTTTGACTCATCACAGTAGCCTTCCATCTGCCAGAGAGAATGCTGTTATGCAGAATGCGGGATCAACAAGTGCAACACAAGAAGCTGATGGTCGTCCATCTACAGCAGGTGAAAAGCTAGAGACAGCTGAAGCTGATCTTCATGATCCAAAATTGTCTTCTGAGAAAAAGGACAATTCTCATGCTAAGACTTCTGCATCTGAGACTGACACAAAACGTGCCAAACAGTATGTGGTTTATTTTTTCTGTTTCTGTTTTATAGGTTCATGATACTGCTTTGCACTGATTCAACTTTTGATGGCAACTCTTTTGGAGATCTGGATTTCCCTTTGCTGTAGGATGCTTGATGATTCTCAGTAGCAATGTATCTTGAATAATGCATCTAATGCAAACTTATAATTACTTATTATCTATTGCCTATTTTATGGTCAGGATCTTCTTATGTATTGACCTTGGCATAATGTGTTTTTTGTGTGAATCATCTTTCTGCTTGTTACTTGAATGCAACAAGCATTTTTTTAGAGGTTTAAGGATAAAGGCAAGTAGTCAAGCAGAAGAAAAGAGCTTAAAATGTTGAACTATAACTCAAAGATGTTCTAGACCTTTTTTTTTCCTTCATAATTGTAAGATGATATATAGTGATTCAAAGGTAACTTGTTTACCTTCCTATACAATTTTACTAGGAACAGGGTGGGAGGAGGTTGTAAGAAGTACTTTTCCTTTAGACTAAAGGTAGATGGTTCCTATCTTGGTTGAAATTAACAAAGATGAGGCAGGGTCTAGTCTGTGACTAAGAATCAGTGTAAAAATATAACTACATTACCCAATCTATTCTTATTCACATTGTTAACAGAGGTGCAGTCTCCAATACTAGACCTAGTGAGAACTCCTACTAGTCATAGACAAAATTAATGTAAATTTTATTGTTATGGAAAGGAGTTTTGTATCTAGAGGCTAGACTAAGTATCAAGAGTTGCTTTTCTTTGTTTGCACTTTGCACCATCAGAGAAAAACCGAAATGAGAAGGATTGGAGTAAGAACTTAAGCATGTTAGATTAGGCTGGTTGTAGTTCAAAAGTATTCCTCAAAGATGTTGTGGCCGGAATCTTAATTACCCTTATTAGTTATTAATTGTTATTGATATGACATTGCCACATTGGTACATTACTTTATCATATTGCTGAAGGTGATTTGGCTGGAATTTCAACAGTGAGTTGCATTTGAAATATGGACATAGTTAATAACTAGGAATGTCAAATTGCTAAATGTGATATGCTTGAAAATTTGTGTTGCTATATGTGATATGCCTGAAAATTTTGACTACATTTATTAACTATGAAACACTCACAAGCTGATATACATATGAACTATAGGTATGTTACTATGCCTCATTATCATATAACATGATAACTATTAAATATCTACCTTATGCTGAAGATGCATGCTGTTATTTATTTATCTACATTATTAACTGTGTAATGTTCATATGATATGCATACAAAATATGGACATGTTATGGCATAATCACTATTGCAAGTTAGAAAATTTGACAGATAGGGTAAGGACATGACAATGAACTAATACATAAACCTTTGTATGCGTGATTTTATTAAATAGTGATTAATTCTATGTAATTGTAACGCTGTCATTTGATCGAAGAAGCAACTTAAGAGTTAATAGATCTTATAGTATATGTAATGATCATACTAGACTGTTCAGTTGTTGATTTTCATTGAAGTATTCATAAGTGCTCTAAGGAATGTTCTGTTCATGGTAATTTGGTGTTTTAACTTTCAACGGCCTTTTGACAAATGAAATTTGCACCTCTTTTTTTAATTATTATTTTTTTTGCTTGATTATTGCTAGTTGTTTTTGCTTTAGAAGATTGCTTGAGCCATGCATCTTCTTATGATGTCACATTTTTCTGAAGTATCATATACTAGGTTGAATAAGTTTGTATTAACAGCAAGATGGATTTGCTATTTAGTTCTCATGAATGAAATCTGTCACCCAAATGATTACATTTGGTGTTTCCTATGAAAAAGATAGTAATAATTGTGGTTGGTGTTTCATATAAAATGATTTTTTTTTTTGTGGTTACAAAACCAAATTGAATTCTTTGCAGTTGTGAGAATCTTTAGATTTCTCCATGCTGACTTGCCGAATGTGGATTTTATTAAATACTTGCGTGATTATATTACATTAATATACAAAACCAAAAGAATGGTTTACCAGGCTGATGTGGAATTAGAGATTTTTTATCTCCTTTTCTAAATAGGGATTTTAGGCAATATATGTGATAATATAATCTGGTTGTTTATTACCACAGACAATTTGCTCAACGTTCAAGGGTTCGGAAACTTCAATACATAGCTGAGCTGGAAAGAAACGTGCAAGCTTTACAGGTAAGTATCAGCAGAAGCTGAAACACTGTAACTTTGAAATTGTTGTGCAATTGAAAAATGTGGAGCACGTGTTCTAAAAGCTTCTAATGTTATAAATTTGTGCTGTTGTACAGGCAGAGGGGTCTGGATTTTCAGCTGAGCTTGAATTTCTTAACCAGCAGAATCTTATTCTGAGCATGGAGAATAAAGCCCTGAAGCAACGTTTAGAAAGTTTAGCTCAGGAGCAGCTTATAAAATGCTGTAAGTTTTTGAGCTTTGGGTTTGAGGTCTTCATAAATTATCCTTCTATTTGCTTCAAATGTTGCTTAGATGCTTGATCGATCTTATAGTTGAGAGTAGCTCTCTAAGGAGTTGGTTGGATTAGTTATTTTATGCTATAGATATTTATGTTGATACAAAGTGATAAAAAAACGTTAATGGGATTCACAACTGCAAATATAAAGTATGCTTGGCGTGATAAACAAATACAGCTTGAATGATTGAACAACTTAATAGCTATTTGTTCAAGTCTATATTGAAATGACTAGGAAGAAGTAAGAAAAGGTGAGGATGTTGAAGCTTAGGATCCTAATTTTTGCCATTCTTACCTTTCTGGCTAAGGTAGCTGGAATCTTCAGGAGTTTTTACCTGATATAGCAGCAGAAATTCGAGATTATCAGATTTCTGAAAGCCAAAATACAATTTTGTTGAAATTTTGCAGTTTTGATAAAGTTCTCCAATTAGGCTGTGTCAATTTTGTTGAAATTTTTCAGTTTTGATAAAGTTCTCCGGTTAGGCTTTCTGTACTAGCATCTCATGCCATCATGAGTGCTGAATGGTATTATCTTGCCCTCTGTTGAAAGATCTGTTGAGTTGGCTTTAGAAACACAAATGATTTTGCATACCATGTATTTGAGTTTGCTGTACAATAACTAGGGATAGATTTTGGGTGTCTTTTATCTAGCTAAGTTTGTTTCTTGAAGTATCATTGTAAACACTGGCCGATAATTGTTAAGTTTTCTGGCTTGGTCATGATGTGATTTGGCAGACCATTGAAGTTTTGAGATCGTTTCTTGCATGCAATGCTCAAAGCATAAACATTGAAAATAAATGTGTACTTTCTTTGATAGTCATACTGTATGCCTTTTCTTGGAAATCGCATTCAACAATCTACTGTTTGACTTTCTGGACTCCAAACCTAGTTATATTAAGTTATAATTTAATGATGTCCTTGTTATGAATGGTAATTTATTTCTTAAAATCTTACTTTGGAGGAGGTTAACTTATGCAAGGACTTTTTCAGTGGAGCAGGAAGTGTTGGAGAGGGAGATTGGAAGGCTACGGGCATTGTACGGCCAGCAGCAACACCATCATCAACACCAACAACATAAAGCACCATCTTCTAGTCATCGGCGCAATAACAGCAGAGACCTTGATTCCCAGTTTGCAAACCTTTCCTTGAAACATAAGGATGCCAGTTCTGGCCATGATTCTGTGACTGGTCCTCTCCGCATTTAGATAGATGAATTTAGCTAGAGCTGTGTTGTGCCACTACTTTTCCACGACTGGCACTGTCACATTGACCTTAATTGTTGTTTCCCCTGTGCAGGATAAAGCCGAGCACTTCCAAGTCTCGGTACCCTCTTCTCTGTGATTTGCTCATTTAGTTATTCCGCTGTTTCCTTCCCCCATTCCCTTTGATAAGTTATTATTTTCTTGTGCACCTGGTAGTCGTTGCCCGAAAACTATATTTCGAGCCAATGACTCACCGGAGGTGGTAACGTAAAAACGGCCTGTGCTGTATGTACTAGTCAGAAAATTTGTATGCTACAAGCCTACAAGTGTTGTTACATTTAGAATTATCCACCTGGTGGCTTTCAACCAAGTGCATAGGTCTTTTAAGGATATTAATGTGCATTATCAATGATGCAAAATTGTTTACTCGGAACATTTGTTATATGAAATCCATGTTTTCTTTGGGTTTTATTTGTTCGGATGAGAAGATTGATTTAATGCACATTTGGATTGACTAATGTATTAAGCTTCAGTTTTGATTTTATTGAACAAGCAAGCAGTGTCTCATAAACATTCAAAATTTCCTCTAAATATTTCACAAGAACAGTGTAAGAAACAAGAAGGAGAAGACAAGGGTGATGAAAGTTGGAGTTGATGCAGCAGTAGTGTTGGGTAGTGATCAGGAGGTGGCATCACACATTCATCTCCATTGAACATAATTCTTCTGGGAAAAGCCCATCCATCACTGAAAGTGAATATACCTTCTTCATCTTTGTGGAATAATATTTCTGTTTGTGCATTTCCACCACCCTCACCAGCTTGGAGTAACACGTCATTGAAGTACTGAATGTCATGAGAAATTATTCTCAATGGAACATGGTGGTGCTTCACCCTAACATGCACAGTATCCAACAAGTTTTCAGCTTCAATTACAAGCCACTTGGCCAATGTGGTTCGAGCAGATGCTTTTGTTGCAACAATTCTTGTTCTGTTGAGTGTAAGATCGATAATGACAGGCCTCTTTTCGCAACAATGAGGGACTGTGGCTTTGAAGGCAGAGCAGTTGCCTTGTTCTGTAGCTTCGGCTCCCCACATGCCCAACTTATTCTCCAACAGGGCTCATCGATATGTCTATAGCTTTGGAAGTTAATATAGACACTGTCAACTGTAAAACCCCAATTGATCTAATTCAATATTTTTGGAATTAAAAAGTCGAATACCTACCTATACATTTTAAATGAAAGATTTTCAATCTAACGGTTTATAAAAATCAAAAATTAAAAAATTAAAAGAAATTAAAAATTCAACCTAAGATGGATCGAACTTTGTGGAGGACCCACCAAAAGCCTTCCAAAGCCAAATCATGCAATAGATAATACACAGGTTTTCTGTCAAAACAAAAACAAACAAAAAAACATACTTCCAAACTCCAACTGACACAATTAATCTCTTTCTTCCAAACTATAGTTTTTATTTATTTATTTTATAACTTCAAATTATTCCAAAATATAATTATAATAAGAACAAAACGTTCCTCTTATCTTCTCTGCCCTAATTGATTACTATTCTTTATCGATCAATATCAGTTCTTATAATCCCAAAAATAAATGAAAAAAGTAAGCTGATCAATATTTTTTATTTTTTTTTTATTTTATTGACATAGGAACATGAACAGTTTCAATTTAACAACAGAAGAGAAGAGGAAATAAGAAATGTAAAAATTGTGAAAAATAAAAGGAGAATTATATTTGTTGACACAATATTTGTATACATACATCATTTTTAGCCCCATTCGATTGTAGAAGATCCCATTTGATAGTTATGTTGGAATGAGGATCCAATGGATCATACCCATCTGCATATCACCAAATTTTCCCCAACTAATTTTTTTTTAAAATTTTTTTATGTCGAAAATAATTAAAAAATAATCAACAATTCAAAACAAAAGATTATTAAAATAAAAAAGACAAGAAGGTGATAAAGAACCGATGAATGAGAAGAAGAAGATAAAAATCAGAACTGCACCCATCAATCAATCACTTTGATCCGAAACAAAAATGGGTTCGTGATTTTCAATCCAATTCAACTTGATAAACCCTACTAAATACAAGATATTAAATTAGGTGTAAAACTTAAAAAAAAAAAAAGAAAAGAAGTAATTAACTTTTTATTTTATTATTTATTTATTTATTTATTTTTAATACCAAGTTGTTTGCGACTTCTATAAAAGTGATCAAATTGGTCCTTACATTTTTTCCAAATGCCAAATTAGTCCATCTCTTTTTAGAAGTGACCAAATTGGTTTCTCTAATGATTTAATGGTGTTTAATATAACAGTTAACTTTAACAATTTTAGTTAAAGTATGTAAATACCCTTTATTTGTCATATTATAGCTAAGTTATTTTGTCTTTTGTATATTAAATTTACCATTATAATTACAACAAAATCTAAAAATTTTATTAATGAAACACCATTTGTACCTTTTTTAAATAAAATTTTCTAAAAAAAGCTAAAAATATTTTAATAAGATAATGTCAATTATACCCTTAGTTACCATTCATTCCCAATTTAGTCTTTTACCATTTATATATATATATATATATATATATATATATATATATATATTTGTTAATATTATACAAGCACTGTTGTCAAAATTATTTAAAAATCAAAACTTACAAATAAAATAAACAAAAATATACATTGTGTTAAAAAAAATTGTGCATGTGTCATTATTATATTGTTTAGCAGTAAAATACAATTTTATCTCTACACAGTTTAAGTTGACTAACGAAACTTAGTTAGATGGATTAATTTGGTACTTGGAAAAAATGTAAGAACCAATTTGGTTACTTTTGTAAAAGTCACAAACAACTTGAATTTTTTTTTTTTTAAAAAGTCCATGACCTAATTGGTAATTACCTAAAAAAAAAATACACATCACAAAATAGTGGGGTTCAAAAATTAAATGGCACTCTTTGGAGTTGGTTTTTCAAGACTATCACCATTTTAATAACTTATGTTTAAAAGACACCTATTATGGTGAACGGATAAAAATGCCCCCAAAAGTATTTCCACGTCAGCTATTTTGAAAACTTATGTTTCATTTTTAGTTTGAGTTGAGAATAAATATACAGAGCTTTAACTTCCATGTTAGAGAGAGAAAGTAGATCTCAGACAAAGAGAAAAGTTAAAATAAAAAAGATAATAAAAAAAAATGTATAAAGTAAGGGTATTTTTGAAAATCATTTACTTTAGTACCTTTTAAACATAAATTATTAAAGTGGTGATAATCTTGAAACATAAGTTCAAAAAAGTGACAAAACCTCCCCTATTTCCATCAAAACGGTGGCTTTGTGTACTCTTCAAATCTCTCTATCTTGTTACAGCAGTGTGCATATAGAATAAAGAGAGAGAATTTTACTTTTTTTTTTCTTAATTATTTACTGACACGTGATAAAGTAATTAAACCCAAACTTTTACTTTTACATTGGATCTGTGGGACGGGCCAATTACTTATTATTATTCCCAATTTTTTTCTTTTTTTTTTCGAAAATAAATTTCCACTTCTTCGTCAGACATTCTTCTCTCAAAAATTCCATTAACTTCTCTTCCTTCTCAATCCTAAAGATTAAAAAGATTTCAATGGTAACTTTTCTTTCTTTTTATTTTTTTCTTTCTTTCCGGATAATATAATATTTGATTTATATATATATATATTTTTCTTTTGGTGAAAGATTTATGTCTTCAATTTCAAAAAAAAGAAGAAAAGAAATATTTATATCTTTTAAATCCGAAGGACACCAAACACCAAATCTTCAGTTCGAAACACAAACAATTTACTACTTATTCATTCTCAACCAACATCTCAGGCTAGTTTATATTTCATTTTTCTCTTTTTCCATGATCAGATAAAGTTGAGATGTTAGAGCAAGAGGGAAAAAAAACAAACTGAAAGTAGAACAAGATACAAATTTTGGAAGAAAGTGAATATCAGAAACTGGAAACAAAATAATAAATTATTTGGAAGAGATGGTTGTGGCGTGTGTTGTGAAGAAACAAAAAAATTGAGAAGATTCGAGAATGATGGATGGCCAAAAGAAAGGTAATTATATACTGGGGTTTTAATTAAATTTTATTTATTTATTTTTAGTTTGCCACGTGTCAGTAAATAATTGGGAAAAGAAAAAATAAAATTTGGTTTTTATAGCTATGTCATGTGTCACACTTTCATTGGGTTTGTCTCACCACCAGTGTGATGGACCCATCCATGTACTCATCAAAATGATGTGGCAGGTGGTTAATGTGCAGTGCCGACCCTAGGTTTTTAGAGGCCAGATACAATTTTTAAAATGTGCCCCTTTGTCCAATTCCGTATGAAAAACATATAGAATCCCATGTTTGATAATTTATATGTAGGGAAAATTGCACTAACATACCCTGAATAATTTTATATTTAGAGACTTTGAGATTTAATTGATTATTTTGTGAATATGTGCTCTAAATATTTGCTAGAGAAACTTGATTGAACATATTTTGTATTCTAGCTTTTTTTTTATTTTAGCTCTATAGTCTTGAACATGTGCTTAATGAATATGCTATGTTTCAAGCTTTAGTTTGCATGAATAAAAAGTAGGATTTAAGTGTGATTTGGTTGGATTACATTTTCTAGGTTTTTGTTTATGCATAAAGAACTAGAAAAATATTATTTGTGATTTTTCATGTCTATTTCTAGTTCTTCATGAAATGTACCTAATCCATACATTTCATATGAGATTTGCATCATTTTGTGTGATGACATTTGTTTGGATTATAAACTAGAAAAACATACATTGTATGCATAAAGTTTATTTCTAGTTTTCATAGGATATATTGATCATATATTCTATGTTGCATGTGTTTGCATAAGCATACATTTGATCACGTTAGAAAGCCTTGCATAGACATAAAGTTTCTTGTTGGAACATGTTATTCTAGCTTAAGCAAGGTTGTCTCGACTAAGATCTTGCGGATTTGTAGGTTAAGCATTGAGAACTCAATTAGAGGCATGCGGCTTCTAAGTTGAGTGCCAGCAAGTTTTTCACTAGTAAAAGGCGTGAGGGTATGATAGAAGGGATATCCAATAGAAAGTAATCAATCTTGTGGATTGGTCGCTTTGAGAGTGTACTTTTATCCAACTAGTGAAAGATGGTGTTTCTCGGAGATGCTTGAATAGTTCAACCCGTAGATGTTTCCTCTTCGGAGGTTTACCACGTAAAAATAATGTGTCAAATGTTTCTAACTCAAACTCTCTTATATTTCTGTTTTGTGATGTTTATATCTTGTTGAATATATTAGAATTGAATATCTTTGTAAAATGATTTTTGATAAGTTTGAGTTACAAACACTTTGTTGAATCAATATTTGTCTCTTGTATATTTTTTGTAGTGATTGAATATTGTATCTTGTGAAATTCTATATCAAGTTGTAAAGTTTTACTTAGTGAATTTACATTGTAATATTCAAAGTACAACTTGTGGATTTTACTTTGCATTGAATATATTTGTATATGAGATACATTGTCTCTTGTTATGGTGTATGTGTTAGGTGTATCACATTCTTTCACATTTTTGTGTTTATGTTTGTAAACTAAGGATGGTGAATTGAGCTTACATGTGATGATTGTTATCTAATAACAATCATATTAAATGTTAATTTGTTTGCTCACCAAGTGTTTAACAAAATTTTTGAGAGAGTTTTAAAAAATAGAGTGCCAACCTACCCCCCCCCCCCCCCCCCCCCTCTAGGTTGTTTAGTTCATATGTGATTATCTTGTTCATAATGTTTGATTCTTTTGATGAGATCTTTTGCATCAAAATCAAACGTTCTTTTAATGATATATTCATATGCGATTATAATTTTGAATTTCCTTATGAATAACTTCATTCGCATATGCTTGACGAGTGTATTTGCCTAGGTTCTGTGAGAAATATTGAGTGACATCCTGTAAGAATTAAAGTCCAGGCGAATTATATCTATGGCATTTGACGAACGCGTTTTTGAAGCTAGAGTGTCTTGATTATGTGCCTTTCATTTAAACTAAGTGGTGCATTCAAATTTGTGACATAATTTTAGTCTTCACTTAGTGGCTTTTGCATGTATGGTTTCGATATGGGCATACTTCGATTGTATCTTGGTTGATTGGTTTTTACAGGATATGTTTATGGGTATCATAGCTGGTAAACTCTCAGGAGACAAAACTCCTCCTCTTAGGGATGCCTAGAGGTTTACAGACTTGTAGCATACGCTCAATGCTATCCTATTCCCTATAAAAGTGGCTTAGTTAGGATTTTTGATTTTAGTTTAGATTTTTTATTTTAGTTTAGTTTTTAATTTGTGTTTTCTTAGTTTTGCTCGAGGACTAGCAAAAGATGGGTTTTGAGGTATTTTATCAGTCATTATTTGTATATGTTTTTGATCCCCATTCTTTCTATCAATTGTTTATTTCTTGAGTCAATTAGGTATTTAATTCATTTGTTTGAGCATTTTCACGTTATTGTTCCCAAAAGATGTGCTTGGAGATTTTGAGAGGAAAAAAGAGATTTTAGATGATTAAAGGGGCTAATTTGTAATTTTTAGCAAACCGATGTGGCAACCGCTATGCAATTACACGGCGGTATACATAGAGATGCAACATCAAAGGATTCTGCTATGTCAACCACTCTCCAATTGCGCTGTCTATTCATTAACCATTGTGCCTTACATAGCGATAGAGACAACGATTTGACAAATCCATCTCTAGAGAGGACTTCTGGCAAAATTCTCAATGCTTATAAATGTTGGGATTTATGCCCTAAAACTAATAATCTGTAAATGTTATAAATTCGATAATAAAAGAAGTAGTTATTTTATTCAAATAAATTAATGTAAGTCGCGCAACGGAAAAGAGTTAGTTTTTAAATTAATAAAAACAAATTAAGAACGATAGGTTTTAAAAATTTTCTATCGTCTTCTTGGGACCTTTTGTATATACACGAATATGAGGAAGAGATTTGTTTTCGTACCTTTGAAAAACACTCATTCATTTTCTTTTCGATCCTTCTTTATGATCCAATACCACAAAGCCTTCCTAGCTATGTCCCGCGATCTAGCAACTGTGTGTGTGGGCACGTCACGGATTCTGAGAGCGTTTGAATGGAGGCTTGAGAGAACCGGAAGACAACACCTTGCTTCCTCCTTGAATTCGGCCAACCCTAGTGAGAGAAAAAAAAGTTCTTTTTCTTTTTCCTCTCTTGTGACTGAACCTTTCTGTTCTCTGTAGGGTTTCAAATAGTTTCTTTTTCCTGACAAGTATATCTTATATACTAGGAACCTAAGGTTTAGTAATCCAAGTTAAAATATGATTCTAAATTTTTTTTTAATTATTACTTTTTACTAAGGTTTAAACCTTTGACTTATTTAGAGTAAATAAAAATAATCACTTATTATTTTATTTGCTATTGTCAAGGTTAAAAACTGAAACCTCCATATGACAATTTAATAATTCTTAATTATTAATAATCATATTATTTAATAATATTTAATTCAACAATTAAATAATATATTAATTAAATAATCACATCATTTAATTAATTCCCAAAATATATTTAAGTTACTTTCATAACACAATTAATTGGACCATCCAATTCTCCGTGAGTCTTTGTTACTATCAATCGTATAGAGCTAGCAAGGGGACCTAATGGACCCACAGTTTTGAGCTCCAATAAACTCTTTAATTAATATTTCAAAATTATTAACCTTGGACCACTAAAAACCCAAGGTTGTACTTTTGTAACTGTAGATGTTTTACACAACCAATTTTATCAGTGTCCATTGATATAGCTATTACATATGATATGATCCTCCACAAGTAGTTCATAATTAGAGCTAGGTCAGAAAGTCCATTATACCTCTTTAATTATATACTTTCCTTTAAGTACCATTGATTCTCTGGAATGATTATATCCTCCATTCCTTTACGGAAGAAGGAGAGCACTCTTAATTGTTCAAGCCCCGAATCAACCCTTAAGGGAACTACTTATCTACTTCTCGCAAGAAGGAGTGGATTTCACTATTGTGTACATACCATCCTAGCCACAAGTCAAACCGTGATTCCAAGATACAGAGTTATTGACCGAGAATGATATTCCGATCTCACCTATGGTAAATCAAAAACCACAATCTAACCTGAAAGAGTCAGTAAGACACTCAGGATTTAGATTACCCACATATAGCCATCATTAGTCGATATATATATATATATATATATATATATATATATGAATCTTTTCAACTAATGGATCTTAGTAACAGATTCATATAGATCGTGGCTCAGTCCTATATGATCACATCATATAAGGTGCCTCTATTCTTATAACACCATATGAGTAGTCTAGGATAAGACCACCGTACAATACGGAATAGACCGCAGTTGTAGATTAACCACAAATAAAGTACCTAGCTTTATTTGCTTTCTACAGACTATTTAAATTGCTGTTCATGAAATTCATATACTCAGTTTGAGATTACATCTAGCAATCTTGGATATTTGCATATATATATATATATATATATATATATATACAGTATTTCTATTATCAGTTCGAACTGACAAAAGTTATATCAGTTCCTTGTATGTGGGCCATTGGATTTAAATACTTTGACTGACAAGTGCATACAGCCAAGTCAAAGTATTTAAATCCAGTGATCCACATATAAGGAACTGATATAACTTTTGTCAGTTTGAACTGATAATAGAATTTCTGTATAATATATATATATATATGCATATGAATTGATATATTTGAATGAAATAACTACTTCTTTTATTATTGAATTTATAACATTTACAAATTACAAGCTTTAGGGCATAAATCCCAACAACCTCCCACTTACACTATAGCATGTGAGACATGTCTCGTAATCCCAGACTCTCTAGGTGACCTTCAAAAACTTTAGCCATTAAGGTCTTTGTAAATTGATCAATATGATTATCTCTTTGCACTATCTCCCTGATGAGATGATACTTCTTTTTTATATGCTTTTCTCTTTTGTGGCTTCTTGGTTCTTTGGAATTAGCCACTGCACCACTATTATCACAATAAAGTGTCATGGGCTTATCCAAGTTTGGAACAACTTCTAAATCACTCAAGAACTTACGGAGCCAAACCGCTTCTTTAGTTGCTTCGCAAGCTGCTACATATTCGGCTTCTATGGTGGAATCAACAATACAAGATTACTTGGTACTCCTCCACACTACGGCTCCACCACCAAGGGTGAATACTGACCTAGACGTGGATTTCCTAGAATCCTTATCTACCTGAAAGTCAGAATTCATATATCCTAACGGGATCAGATACTATTCTGAATATACTAACATATAGTTTCTCGTTCTCCGAAGATACTTGAGAATAAGCTTTACAACCACCCAATGATCTAATCATAGGTTAGACTAGAATCTACTGGTTACTCCCACTGCGAAGTAGATGTCAGGTCTCGTGCATAACATAGCATACATGAGACTACCTACTGCTGACACATATGGAGCTCGTCTCATATCCTCAATCTTTTGAGGTGTCTTAGGACACTGTTCCTTAAATAAGTGAACTCTATGCCTAGAAGGTAGATGACCTTTCTTGGAGTTTTTCATCAAAAGTCGCACAAGAATCTTGTCGATATACGATACTTGAGACAATGCTAACGGTTTGTTCCTACGATCCCTTATTAATTGGATCCCTAGAACATAACTCGTCTTTACCAAATCTTTCATTTGGAATTGGTTAGCAAGTCAGCTCTTTACTTTCGATAATACTCCCACATCATTCCCAATGAGTAGGATATCATTTACGTAAAGGATCAGGAAAACTACTTTCTTGTCAACGATGCGCTTGTAGACACAAGGCTCATCAACATTTTGCTCGAAACCATAGGTTTTGATAGCAGTATCAAACCTGATGTTCCAAGATATAGATGCTTGCTTTAGTCCATAAATAGACCTTTGCAACTTGCAAACTTTTTGCTCTTGATCTTGGGACACGAATCCCTCTGGTTGCATCATGTAGATGCACTCGTCAAGATTGCCATTCAAGAATGTAGTCTTGACGTCCATTTGCCAAATTTCATAATCGAAATGGGCAGCAATGGATAAAAGTATCCTAATAGACTTAAACATAGCCACTGCAAGAAGGTCTTGTCAAAATTGACCCCCTCCTTTTAGGTATAATCCTTTGCCATTAGCCTTGCTTTAAAGGTCTCTACCTTTCCGTCTACTCCTCTCTTTCTCTTGTAGATCCATTTACTCCTAGTGGTGACACGGTTCCAGTTTCAGTTCTGAACTTTTTTTTTTTTTTTTTTTTTTTTTTTACATTACAAAATATTACATTTTATTTATAAAAAAAAATAAAATGTTAGAAAAGACATTGTAGAGTATTGGGCCATGGCTCATAACCCTTGTCCAAATAATTATGGAAACTTCTCCTCCTTTTCATATAGGTTAGGCATCTCATTCATTTATCTATTTATCTAATGTGAGACGTGGGATAAGAAGTCATATTATGCATTTTTAACAAATATTTATCATTTTTTTTTTCCTTAAAACTTAAAACTACAATGCTGAATTGAATTTTTGAATTCATCTCTCTTACACAGATGCATAAATACATACTCTTTAACATATATTTTACGGTCTATTTTGGTTGTTTGTATAAGTCAATTGGTCGTAAGAATTGGTAAAACTTTCATGCTCTTTGATCTTAGTTAAATTGTGCTGGAGAGGTGGTCTCCAGGCGTGCAATCAAGCAGCATGAGTCCAATTCACACCTGATTTGGAATTTGAATTGATTATATCCACATTGTCATTAGGCAAAATTTTCTTGACAAAAGTCAAGACTTCAATTGTGTAGTGTGAAAATAGATCAAATAAATAAATAAATAAAAACATTATTTTAATTAGAGGTTGGTTGAAGTGTGAACGTATTTGACATGTTAATTAAAATTAAACAAATATTTATCAAGAGCCAGATGCTCAAATATTTAATTATATGAATTGAAACTAATGATTATAAAGAAGACTAATACATTTGGGACCTCAAATAGATACCTCAAGTTCATGAAAATATAAAGTAGGATCTTTCGAAGTATTGATTTCCTTATAAAATAAATAAATAAAATAAATAAAATGATTCGAATCTAACACACTCTCACTAAAAGAAATAATTGAAATATTTGTTAAAAATGCATAATACGACTTCTTATCCCACATCCCACATTAGAAAAATAGAGAAGTGAATGTGATGCCTAACCTAAATAAAAAGGAGGAGAAGGGAAATGAAAACATAATTACTTGGACAAGGGTTATGGGCCATGGCTCAATACTCTACAATATCCTTTCTAAAATTTTATTTTTTTATAAATAAAATGTAATATTTTGTTATGTAAACAAACAAACAAATAAATAAAGAAATTTACAGGAACCGTCGGTTCGAACTGAAACCGAAACCATCGATTCCAGTCCAGTTCGAACTGGGCGGTTCCGTGAAATGTGGAACCGGAACAGGAACAGACCTCCCCCGGTTTCGGTTTCGGTTTCGGTTTCGGTTTCGGTTTCGGTTTCGATCCCGGTCCCGGTTCCGGTTCCGGTTCCGGTTCTGGTTTCGGTTCTGGTTCTTGAACCGAAATGGAAAAACCGGTTTCGATTTTGGTTTTTTCAGTTTCGGTTCCGGTTCCGGTTTCGGTTCCAATTCCACTGTTCGAACTGGAACCGTGTCAGGTCTACTTACTCCCTATGGGTTTTATCCCATCGGGTAAGTCTACAAATTCCCAGACTGAGTTAGAGTACATGGACTCCATCTCGAGATTCATGGTTTTAAGCCATTCCTCTTTGTCAGAATCTTCCATTGCATGTTTAAGTGACAATGGATCATCCACACTATCATCAGAGACGACACCCTGTACCTCTCTAATACCTAAATAGTGATCAGGCTGTCGTACAACCCTCATACTACGTTTAGGTGGTAGTGTGATCTGACTAGGAACCGTCTGACTATCAGACGTTAATGGAACAACTGTTAGGATTATGCTCAATAGCAAGAGTGTAATATTGTTTTTGACAATCTTTTCATATTAATAAAGTGATTTTTGATTTAAACAAATCTTATAGTATTTATAGATTGAATATTATAATTGTCAAAAGTAAATAATCATAAGGTCAAAAGACTATGAAAAAAGAAGAATTATTCGTACATCTGGATATGTATGAGGTAGACACAATTCTTTAGTTAGTCTTGAATAATGTTCACAACTTAAGTTAAAGGTTGGGCACCTTTATCTTGTTAAAGTTGTAGAATTCTTTTACTAGCATTTGAGTGGGATCAAATGTGTTATTATGAGTCTAAAATCATCGAAGGGTCTTCGAGTAAAAGAATTTAGTGCACTGGGTGCATTGAACTGGATCACAATGAAATACTTTATCTAGAACCGTCAATAGATAATAGTCTTTTTATTATCAGGATAATCGGAGAGTCTATCTTAATCCTGAGATAAATGATGGACTTATGGTTGCAAGTGGTATCATTTGAGTTATCAATGAGTACGATTATATAGCATAGTCTATCCTCGATAGTTTGGTGATATTCATTTGTTAATCGATATAGGACTTCATTTATAGATATGGACATCGTGGCTCCATTTATTAAATGTGAGTAGAATATCATCATATGGATGTTTTGAGGTTTTGGATATTAAATCTTAACGTTGAGTTTTCAATAGTGACTATTTAAAGATGACTTCTGGACAAGTCATAATGTATATCCAAGTTCAAAGTGTGGTCATATAAGTAAATATGGTAACTTTGAGATCTATAAGCGGTCTATGAGCTCTTGGCGATTACTGATATTCTTCACGAGGATTCACTATCTCCTATAAGATTGTCTAGGGTATGAATGAGAATCATTTACTTGTTCCATCTTTATTTAAGAGTGCAATTTTAGTTCTTTAGTGGAATGAACTAAAATTAATAGATTGAGCCTAAGTGAATCATTTGTTGATTGTGATTGGGTTATGTCTATTGGAGCTTAAATTTAGATAGGCCCGCCAAGATCCCCAATCCATACGGACTTACATGAATCACTTGATATATTCTACCGGACTAATTTATGGGTCCATCTAGAATTGTATTAAGGCATGTGGACTTGTTTCTTTTAGTAAGAATGGGCTTAGTTCACATGTGGGCCTTTTATTAAGGTCCAATGGATTTAATAAAATAGAAAAACAATATATCGATATATTAATATTTATGGCACATGGCCGAGATATATATATGATATTATATTGTTTTATTTTTATTATTTGATTAAATGGAAATTAATTAGTTGATTAATTAATTGATTAATTAATTATTTAATTAAATATCAAAATCTTTTTCTGACTAGGAAATATGTTTTTTAGTAATATACTATTGTGGTAGTATAATAAATATAAAAGACTTTATTTGGTAAGTAGATAAATAAGGGATTTATTTATCTAGTCAAATTAGGAAGTCTTTGATATAGTCACAAATACACTAAAGAGTTGGATTAGGGTTTATATATAATTATATGCATGCGGAATATATAGATAATATATGCATGAATGCATGCGGAAATATATATATACATATATGCATGCGGAATGGAAATATATATATGCATGAATACATGCACGAGAGATATATATAAAATTGAATTCGTGCAGTGATGTATATTGTGCAAGTAAATGCACTAGATATATATATAATGTATATTGAGCAAAGATATCGCAATAAATATATATAATATATTGTGCAAGTAAATAGCACTAGAGATATATATAATATATATAATATATATTGTGTAAGGATATCACGAGATATATATATAATATATTGTGCAAGTAAATAGCACTAGAGATATATATAATATATATTGTGCAAGGATATCACGAGAGATATATACAATATATTGGGCTAACCCTTAATGTCTTGGTTTTGATAGTTTTTTCTTTTGCTAGAGAAAAATAGAATCAAACTCTTAGACTAGTGTGATTTTCGGCCAAGAGGAATAGAGAGAAAAGTTTGTTCTTATTTCGATAGTGCACTAGTTACTTTTACATCAAAAGGTTTTGTGCACAATTTCGAATAAGGTTCACGCGAGTTTCAATCTAAAGATGGTGAATTCAAAAGTGACCAGAACATTCTTTGTTGTCTCTTGGAACTTGTTGTGACTAACGAAAAAGAAAAAGTTTTGTTAATCCATCCTCAAGTACACAATTCAAAGAGAAGGGAGACCACGCTCCTAGGTGATTCACGTTCGTGATTGGATTGGAAGATCTTGCGGATTACCATCGACGCAATGTCAATCGGATCACGCGACAAAGGTATGATATCTTTAGTATTATATGTTAATTAATTAGAGGGTTAAGGTTCAAATTATGGAAAAATTTTAAACTATACTAAACTCTATTTTAATCTCGCTTCCGCTGCGTACACGTATTTTTCCCTACAACAACAACATCGTCAACAACTCTTGTTGATTGTTTACTGGTCGAACCTGCTTTTAATTCATTTAATACAATCTTACTTCGAGGCTTATGATCATTCATATAGTCTTCCTCAAGAAACGTTGCATTTATCGACATAAACACTTTGTTTTCTTGTGGACTATAGAAGTATCCTCCTATAGTCTCTTTTGAATATCCTACAAATAGGCATACTTGTGAATGAGGTTCCAACTTTCCAGATTTGTTCTTCAGTACATGTACTGGACACCCCCATATGTGAAAATGTCGCAAACTAGCTTTACGACCATTCCACAACTCTAGAGGAGTCTTAGGAACAGATTTGGATGGAACTACATTCAATATGTAAGCCGCAGTTTGTAGTGCATATCCCCAAAAAGAGTTTGGCAATAATGAGAAACTAATCATAGATCTCACCATTTCCATCAGGGTTCTATTTGTCCTCTTCGCTACACCATTCTGTTGTAGTGTTCCTGGAGCTGTGAGTTGGGACACAATCCCATGCTCAATCAAATAGTCCTCGAAATCTTAGTCGAGATACTCACCTCCACAATCTAATCGTAGAGTTTTGATAGTTTTGCCTAATTGGTTCTCAACTTCAACTCGGAATTCTTTGAACTTTTCAAACGTTTCCAACTTTCGTTGCATTAGGTAAACATATCCGTATCTTGAGTAATTATCACTAAAAGTGACATAATACTCATAACCACCCCTAGCTTTAACATTCATAGGTCTACAGACGTCTGAATGTATAAGCTCTAGCGGTTGTGTAGCTCTAAGCCCTTTTCCAGTAAAAGGTCTTTTGGTTATTTTACCTTCTAAACAAGACTCACAGACAGGTAAAATGTTGATCTCTAACTTACTCAAAGATCTGTCTTTTACTAGTCTATCTATCCTGTCAAGGTTGATGTGGCGAAGTCTTAAATGCCACAGATACATTTCATTATTTGGAGAAATCTTTTGTCGTTTTGTTTTAGGTTTTTCAACTTTAAACAATTCAGTATTAAGCAGTGATGTATGAATTAACGGTCTTAAAACATACAAATTGTTTTCAATTAAGCCAGAACAAATATTCAATCCGTTTCTAGAAATAATAACTAATTTATTACTAAAAGAAACTGAATACAATTGTTCTAATAATCTGGATACTAAAATCAAATTTCTGGTATATCTAGGAATGTAATGAACATTGTCTAATGAAAGAAAACAATTGTTAAAAAACTAGTCTAATTGCTTCCACTGCTTTTGCTGAAACGACATTCCCTGTTCCAATGCGTATTGAGAAGGCCCCCTTATCAAGCTTTGTTTTGCCAACAGACCTCTTTATTTTCTTAAATCCAGAGGAAGATGGTTCAGCAACATTTGCTTCACTGGTCTTACTTTCGTTGTCCTTAAACATGGACTCAAAAGTTATGAGCTCATTAAGCAACTGAGTTAGACTAAACTTTAACTTGTTCATCTCATAGTTGCTTTTGAACTGATCAAAGCTCTTTGGAAGAGTTATCAGTATGATGCTCACTTGGCATGCCTCATCTATGGTCCCACCATTGACTTCATTAGTATTGAAATGTGACATCATCCCCAGGACATGTTCCCGGACTGATGATCCTTCCTTCATACGAGTAGTCATTGGGGAACGAATAGCTTCGTGCCGCTTTTACTCATAAGGTTGCCTAAACATGACCTGCAATGACTCCATCATCTCATATGTTGTGGTCATTGCTTCATGTTTTGTATAAAAACACTTATGTCATGCTAGCTAGCAAATAAATGCGAGCCTTTTCATTATCTGAAATCCATTTTACGTAGGCCTCATGAACAGTTCGTGCTGCGTTGGCTGCAGGCTACGGGCTGCGGATGACATTCATCTGTAAGCACAAATTTTAGGTCTTTGGTGACCAGGATTGCATTAATGTTGTTTTTCCATTTTGTATAGTTATCCCCGGTTAATTTGTCATTGGCAAGAATTTGAAGTAAAGTAGAAGACATTGCTGATATAAACTTAAAAAAAAAAAAAAAACTTATTCATTCATACATACATTTGAATCATATATTAAAATATTCGGTATATAATTAAACATGATGCATGAAACATGTTTAATGAACAATAAAAATCCCTAAAAAAGTTACCATGCCACGATAATCCAACATGCCACAAGTAAATGCTGCCTTAGGGTAGGTCAAGTACTTGTATGTCGGATCGAGACATTCTCAATTAAATGATACTCCAGAATAACTCTTTATTCTTATATTATTTAATCATCATTTATTTAAGTCAAGATTATAATTAACTATTTAATTAAATCCTTGTGACTGTAACCCATCATTTCAGATCTCTAAAACTTAACTTGAGAGTTGCTGCCTTAGGGTCAGTCAATCCCAAAATACATCCAGAAATCATATATGTTAGGAAGTTAACCTTGGTATTGACTCTTATGGAGACCTTCCTTAGGGAGGACGAAAATAAAGCCGTCTCTAGGCCTCACTTGAATCTCACGGTGTTTCTACTAACAATGGATACTACGGGATATAATGTTATATATCCCTCTCCCACTCACTATTTGTTGTTAGGGTTTTCTAATGCTTCTAGATGAACCTAGATTAAATGGCTAAGAAAAATCTAGTTCTTTTAGGTTATGTTACTAGAATCTCATCCTATTAACATTAAATAATAAACCAAATTTTTAACTATTAAAAACTAATTTATTATTTGAATTCTAATCTATCTAAACTACTTTAAATAGAGTAGAATTAAATGTGAGAATTACCAAGTTTTAACTATTAAAACTAAATCACATTATTCGGTCCAATTATTATTAAGGCTTTAATCATATTAATCTTAATAATCTATTTAATTAAACTCTTTAATGAAAGATTAGTAATTAATGAGAATTACCAAGTTTTTACTCCTAAAAACTAATCTCATTACTAATAGCCATTTATGTGATTATTCAATTTTACTCATATTAAAAATAAACAACATATAAAACAAATGGGCTATTAATCATGTATGATATATTATAATGCAAGTGTAGGCACTTCTAATCTATATGGCTCATAAATAAAACATACATGAGTTGACCAAGTACGATGAGCTATCTAATTTTAGAAAAAAATAATATAATTACAAAAATAATAATAATAATAATCCAAGGCATTCATTGGTCTTCTTGTAATATGTTTTTCTTCATGTCATTCTTTTGCATCTAATGGGCTTTTAACCAAGTCCAACTTGATTAACCCTAATATTTTTAATGGTGATCCATCTCATGAATCATAAACTAAGGCCCATATGTTACACTTAACACTTATTGGAGGCCAAAGTTATTAAAAAAAAATATTCCGGCCCATTCACGCTTCCGAATACGCAAACCCTAGCGTCACGACCACTCAGCTTTGCACTTTCGCACGTAGCCATTGTCCGCACGAGAGGGTGGCTGTCCACAGTCATATGCGATACTCGCGGCTGCCAGCCCTTGCACAAAAACGTGCGCATGGGTGGTGTCACAACACTTGCACATATAGTGCGCGTGGCTGCTGCACAAACTTTGCGCAGAAGCAGGCATTGCACAATATTTGTGCAATTGTGCGCTGCACCAATTTTGCACAGCTGTTACATTATCATGCGTGCAACACTTGCACTCTACAATAGTATGTTGCATGACAATGTGCCTGTGTTGTGCTTTTAATTTTATTTTGTTATTTTATTTATTTATTTATTATTATTATTTTAAAATTCACGTGCAACACTTGCACAAGCAATAACATGTTGCATAAAAATAAAAATAAAAATAATCATAATAAAAAAATATTTCAAGTGACTTGTGCAATGACCCGTGCGGCAGCCTGCTGGTGTGCAACACTTGTGCGCAGCAGCCTTGCGTGGCATGGCTGTGATTTGTGCGCGTAGCAGCTATGTCTTCGTTCTTCGTTTGTTCTCGAATCTTGTTCTTCGTAAACGGTTACATGATCATATTACAAAATATTGATTTACATAGAACGATTACATCGAAAAAATAAATTAATAACTAATTATTACAACCCAAAACGAATTTAACTAAACTCATCGTACCATACAATTAGGCTGTGTTTGTTACACGGGATTGAACTGGATTAGCTAATTTTTAGTCTCATTCCCACGTTTGGTGTGAGCAATAGACTGGAAAACAATACTGTGGGCCCCAACAATAATCCTGCTGTGGCGGGATTATTTAGTCCTGCCAATGATGTTGGGACTTTTATCTTAGTCCCAACCTTCATATATTTTTTTTAATTTTTTTGTTGGTGGGACCCGCCATTATGTATTTTATATTCTTATTTTTTTGGATGTGACCTATACTTTATTTATTTTATATTATATTGTTTATATTTAAAATATTAAATTTATTTAAACTGATTTAAATATTAGTTTAATATATATTATTTTATTCCAATCTCATCACATACCAAACACATGATTGGACTATTTTTATCCAATCTCATATTGCACCAAACACGGAAAATACTATAATTAATCCAATCCAATCCAATCCCACGTAACAAACACAACCTTAACGATCAACCATGTTTATAAAAAAAAATAAAAAATAAACATCATACAACCCTAGATTGTGCCTACACATCATACATATCAAAAAGACTTTGAAAACAAATATAACATATTCGTATATTACAAAATTGGCTTTGATACCAATTGTAAGTCGCGTAACGGAAAAGAGTTGGTTTTTAAATTAATAAAAACAAATTAAGAATGATAGGTTTTAAAAATTTTCTATCATCTTCTTGGGATCTTTTTTATCGTTTTCTTTTCGATCCTTCTTTCCCATCCAATACCACTAAGCCTTCCTAGCTATGTCCCGCGATCTAGCAACTGTGTGTATGGGCACGTCACGGATTCCGGGAGTGGTTGAATGGAGGCTTGAGAGAACCGGAAGACAACACCTTGCTTCTTCCTTGAATTCGGCCAACCCTAGTGAGAGAAGAAAAAAATCTTTTTTCTTTTTCCTCTCTTATGGATGCACCTTTCTGTTCTCTGTAGGGTTCCAAAAAGTTTCTTTTTCCTAACAAGTATATCTTATATACTAGGAACCTAGGGTTTAGTAATCCAAGTTAAAATAAGATTCTTAATCCTTTTTTAATTATTACTTTTTACTAGGGTTTAAACATTTGACCTATTTAGAGTAAATAAAAATAATCACTTATTATTTTATTTGCTCTTGTCAAGGTTAGAAACTGAAACCTCTATATGACAATTTAATAATTCTTAAATATTAATATGTCAATTAAATAATCATATTATTTAATAATATTTAATTCAACAATTAAATAATCACATCATTTAATTAATTCCCAAAATATATTTTAATTACTTTCGTAACACAATTAATTGAACCATCTAATTCTCCGTGAGTCTTTGTTACTATCAATCGTATAGGGCTAGCAAGGGAACCTAATGGACCCACAATTTTGAGCTCCAATAAACTCTTTAATTAATATTTCACAATTATTAACCTTAGAGTTATTCCACTAAAAACCTAACTCGTAACTGTAGATTTTTTACACAACCAATTTTATCAATGTCCATTGATATAGCTATTACATATGGCATGATCCTCCACGAGTAGTTCATAATTAGAGCTAGGTCATAAAGTCCGTTATACCTCTCTAATTATATCTTTTCCTTTAAGTACCATTGATTCTCTTGAATGATTATATCCTCCATTCCTTTACAGAAGAAGGAGAGCACTCTTAATTGTTCAAGCCCCGAATCAATCCTTAAGGGCACTACTTATCTACTTCTCGCAAGAAAGAGTGGATTCCACTATTGTGTCCATACCTTCCCAACCACAAGCCAAACAGTGATTCCAAGATACGGAGTTATTGACCAAGAATGATATTCCGATCTCATCCATGTTAAATCAAAAACCACGATCTAACCTGAAGGAGTCAGTAAGACACTCAGGATTTAGATCACCCATATATAGCCATCATTAGTCGATATATATGAATCTTTTCAACTAACGGATTTTAGTGATAGATTCATATAGATCGTGGCCCAGTCCTATATGATCACATCATATAAGGTGCCTCCATTCTCATAACACCATATGAGTAGTATAGGATAAGACCACCGTATAATACGGAATGGACCACAGCTATAGATTAACCACAAATAAAGTACCCAGCTTTATTTGCTTTCTACGGACTATTTAGATTGAATGTCTCAAACTGAATTCCTCTGTACATGACATTCATATACTCAGTTTGAGATTACATCTAGCAATCTTAGATGTTTGCATATATAATATAAGTGTATGAATTGATATATATGAATGAAATAACTATTTCTTTTATTATTGAATTTATAACATTTACAAATTACAAGCTTTAGGGCATAAATCCCAACAATTAATTCATACGTTTATATTATATATGCTAGCATCCAAGATTGCTAGATGCAATCTCAAACTGAGTATATGAATGTCATATACAGAAGAATTGAGTTCGAGACATGCAATCTAAAGAGTCCGTAGAAAGCAAATAAAGATGGGTACTTTATTTGTGATTAATCTACAGCTGCGGTCTATTCTGTAATGTATGGTGGTCTTATCCTAGACTAATCATATGGTGTTATGAGAATGGAGACACCTTATATGATGTGATAATATAGGATTGGGCCACGATCTATATAAATCTGTCTCTAAGATCCGTTAGTTGAAAAGATTCATATATATCGACTAATGATGGCTATATATGAGTGATCTAAATCCTAAGTGTCTTATTGACTCCTTCAGGTTAGATCATGATTTTTTATTTACCTTGAGTGAGATCGGAATAGCATTCTTGGTCAATATCTCTGTATCTTGGAATCACGGTTTGGCTTATGGCTGGAAAGGTATGCACACAATAGTAGAATCCACTCCTTCTTGCGAGAAGTAGATAAGTAGTTCCCTTAAGGGTTGATTCAAGGCTTGAACGATTAAGAGCGCTCTCTTTCTTCCGTTAAGGAATAAATGATATAATCATTCAAGAGAATCAATGGTACTTAAAGGAAAATATATAATTATTAATTAAAGAGGTATAACGGACTTTATGACCTAACTCTAATTATGAACTACTTGTGGAGAATCATACCATATGTAATAGCTATATCAATGGACACTGATAAATTGTTGTTACGAGAGTACAACCTTGGGCTTTTAGTGGAATAACTCAAAGGTTAATAATTGTGAAATATTAATTAAAGTGTTTAATTAATTTTTTCTAAGTATTATTGGAGCTCAAAATTGTGGGGCCATTAGGTTCCCTTGCTAGCCATATACGATTGATAGTAACAAGACTCACTGAGAATTGGATGGTTCAATTAATTGTGTTACGAAAGTAACTTAAATATATTTTGGGAATTAATTAAATGATATGATTATTTAATTAATATATTATTTAATTGTTGAATTAAATATTATTAAATAATATTATTAATAATTAAGAATTATTAATTGTCATATGTAGGTTTCAATTTCTAACCTTGACAAGAGCAATAAAATAATAAATGATTATTTTTATTTACTCTAACTAGATCAAAGGTTCAAACCCAAATGAAGTAATAATTAAAAAAGAATTTGGAATCCTATTTTAACTTGGATTACTAAACCCTAGGTTCCTAGTATATAAAATATACTTATTAGGAAAAAGAAGCTAATTCAGAACCCTAAGGATAACCAAGGTGGGCGGCAACAAGAGAGGAAAAGAAAAAAGAAATATATATTTTTTTTTCTTTGATAGGATTGGCCGAATTCTACAAGGGAATCAAGGTGTTGTTTTCCGGTTCTCTCGAGCCTCCATTCAACTGCTCCCTGAATCTGTGACGTGCCCACACACATAGTTGTTAGATCGCGGGACATAGCTCGGAAGGTTTAGCGGTAAAGGATCGAAAAGAAAACGAAGGAGATTTATTCAAAGGTATGAAAACAAATCTCTTTCTCATATTCGTGTATATACAAAAGGTCCCAATAAGAAGATAAATTTTTTGAAACCTATCGTTCTTAAATCTATTGAGTTTTATCCTAACTTTTTGCTGTGCGACTTACAATAAATACATCAGTTCTTTAGGGTTTCGACACACCATACACCTATACCATATACACCGCACAACACCAACTTTCATCCACCTTTACACATAGAAGATTTGAAGAAGAAGAAGAATTCATCATTGAAGACTTGAAGAACTCATTGAAGGCCATCATGGGTTTTATCTTTTCTTTCTCTTCTCTTGTTATTTTCATCATGTGTAACTAATCTTATAACTAGGTAATCAATGTGAACCTCTTGTGAATGCTAATGTTTGGATTAACTATTATTTCATCAATTCAATTCTTGTTTCATTCTTGAAGTTTATTTCTATTCTTGATCTTTGTTGTCTTTGATTTAATTCTCATTTATATGAACATTACCAAGAGTAGTGAGACTCGTAACCAATAGAAGGTAACGTAACCAAAGATCGAGTTCTATTCAGATTTATAACAACAAAAATAAAAAGGACCTTAACCCATTATCTATAAAGAGATAAGAACCAAAGGTATAAGAAATATTGTAGACGCCACACTCAAGAAGTAGGAAGGGTTGTGAGTGATAAGTCAAGGTTTTAATGCCATAAGGTAGATCCCTTGATAAGTTTACAAGTTCTCTGAAGAACCGAAGAGAAAATTCTCTAACAATATTATTTCAATTCAAAGTTTGATCACATAAGACATACATGCGTCCCTTATAAAGTAAAATTATTTAAGACCTAAAAGGGAAAAGAAAGGCTACACGCCTAGCACAAGAAAGGGAACAAATATTCAGCAATTAATGCCTTACAATTAGGAAAGTAAATGGGCAATTAATGCCTTACAATCAAGAAAGAAATAAAGACTAAAACTAGCAACTAGTTGACTTGCTCCTTATTTGGAAAGTTGAATTTGGGAAACAAATTAGCCCCTTTATTTGGGAAACAAAACATCTCATTATTCTTTGGATAATAAAATAGGAAATATGCTGAAATTGGAATCTCCTCCAACCATACGCCGCCCATGTTATGCCACACGCCCAAGCAGTTGCCTTGATGATGTTAACCGAGCCTTGGTCTTCACGTGGGCCTATCTTGGACTTCAACATTTTAGAACCAGCACAAGTTTCTTGAATCAGCCCATTAAGTGCTTCTTTGATCCTCTTGGCCCTTGCCCTTGTAATTGGCCCAACTGGAACATGCAATGGATCCTTTGGTGATTCTTCTTGATTCTCATCACTCACCATAGACCAAAGGTGGATTATTATTATTGACTTAGGGTTAATATTATTTGAGAATTAGGGTTAGAGTGTAGACCAAACCTAATCTTGATTAATGCTCACATGAATGAAGGAGTTTTATCTTTAACATAGACCAAGCAAAGTATATAATTTGGTTCTTATTTCTTGTGCTTAACAGGTTTCCAATCACTGTTCACACCATAGGCCAAGGGTGAATGATAATTGGGAATATGTGACTCATCCCACGATCATACGATAATAGTCATAATTAAGATAAGAATGAACCATTGAACTGATTGAATTTTGTTTACAAGGTTAATTCCATAAATTGAGTACTCATAATTAGGCATAGATGACCTAGTGTTTTCTCTCCATTGATCACAATCGAATCTCTTTAAACTGTTTTCTTAGATTCATATAATTTAGTTTTAGTTTAATTCAATCTTTCAAACAATCTCTTAGTTACTTTAAATTTAGTTATAACCGGTAAATCACTTTTCCTTATAGGATCGATCTCTACTTACCGTTGTACTTATCTTCACAATTTGTGCACTTGCGAGTTTAGTATTTAAAACACAATTTTCACATCAGAAACCCCCATTTTGGGTCTCTCCAATATAATTTTGATAGGATCTCCCCTATAAGATACCTTACAGATCCCCTCTACGTGATCCACTCCGAGAAGATCCGCTTGACAGCTCACCGGGGATGGCCCCTCATTGCGAGGCTCTCTTAAAACCTCCTCTACGAGATCCCTTCAGAGTCCAGTCTATGAGATCCCCTCAGGATCACCTCTCTCGGGATCTCATCTACGGATTTCCCCATTGGCAGCAGGTCTACACTAGCCCCAGCAGATCCATCAGATCTGCACCAGGTCCAATAGGTCCCCTTAGCACTGGATCCCTATATGGGAGCAACTCCTACCAAAGCACCGGATCCCTCTAGGGAAATAGCTCGTCCCAAATGATAAGTCTGGGTTAAAACATTATATTTGGGCTACATTCCAAGAGAAAATGTAGGTCAAAATGATTAGAACCCATTAGAGAAGCATTGGGAGCAACATAGGAGCTTTTCACCATTTTTTTTTTAGTGGGGGGGGGGGGGGGGGGGGGGGGGGGGGGGGGGGGGGGGGGTGGGGAGCAAGGGGGGCCCACGACCTATAGCTTTTCAGCGTACAACAACATTAATTGCTCTCTAACAGCCCCTTGTGATGGCTATTTGGTCAAAAGACTACCTAGGCACCTCTCTCCAATCGAAAGTCACCAAAATGACATGTCATTGTCACGTAGAACTACACATATGCACTAATTTTATATGGCACATCCTACACCCTTCAAGGAGTGTGTTTGCATGTAGGAACCATGAACCCACGGGTGCCAAACATATGCCCTCCACATCACCACCTAAACTCACTATATAAGTGAGATCCTTGGTCTCACTTAAAGGGTTCTCTTCACCTCCACAAACTCTCTCTTCTGGACCATTTTAGAGTGTTCTCCAGCACCTCTACCTCCATGAGAGCTCATACACCTAGTGGGAGGTGCCTTCTCCAAGGGGCATCCTTTATGCTCTCCACCTAAGACAAACGAGATATACTACTTGGCTACTTGTGTAAGCTCTCTAGAGCACTTGTGTTGTATTACTTGGTTACTTGTGTAAGCTTCTCAGAGCATATATTGTTCATATATATAAAGAATTGCCATTTTCCCCTCTATCTCCTTTATTATGCATGTATGAGAGCTAAGATCTGACCCCACTAGTCCTAGCTCCTTTACCCACCTATTTACATGTTGAACCACACATAAAAAGATGACGTACCCTCTAGATCCACTAGAGAGGAGTCGGCTAGATCCACTAGAGAGGAGTCGGGGAGTCGGGGAACTAAGGAGTTCTCATATACCTTTCTATTGTAGGGAAAAATACGGTCAACGCAACGGAAGCGAGACTAAAAACAAGTTTAGTATATTTTAAAATTTTTCCTTTGATGAACCTTAACCCTTTTAAAGTAATTAAACATATATATAAACTAACAAAAGTATAATACCTTTTGTCGCGTGATCCGATTGACTTACGTCGATGGTAATCCGCAAGATCTTCAATCCTAGCACGAACGTGAATCACCTAGGAGCATGGTCTCTCTTTTCTTTGAATTGCGTACCTGAGAATGGGAAAACAAAATCTCTTTTTCTTATCGTTAGTCACAAAACATCCAAAAGACTACAAAGATTATTCCGGTCACTTTTGAGTTCTCAATCTAATGATCGAAACTCGCGTGAACCTTATTCGAAGTTGTACACAAAAGCCTATTGATGTATAAGCAATGAGTGTACTATCGAAATAGAATAATCTCTTCTCTCTTGTGTCTTGGCCGAAAAAATCAAACACTTATCTATGAGAATTAGAAGAAGAAGAAGTTGATCAAGTGAATCAATTGAGAGAGCTAAGGTGGCCGAACCCTATAAGGTGACTTATATAGGGTGGCCGAATTTTCTTCTCTTTCTACTAGGGTTGGCCGAATTCTCCTCTTGATTTAATTAGGGTTGGCCGAATTCTCTACTAAAGAGAGTTTGTGCTTTAACCTAATTACTATCAACTTTAGAATCCTAACCCTAATTCAACTCATAAGTGTTTAATTCTTAATAAAAGACTTCCTTATTTGATTAAATAAATAAAACTTATTATTTATTTTCTTACCAAATAAGTCTTTTACTTTTAGTATACTACTACCAATAGTATAACTCTAGGAAACATATTTCCTGATCAGAAAAAGATTTTGTTTATTAATTAAATAATTAATTAATTCTCATTTAATCAAATAATAAAATAAAATAATATTTTAGACTAACATCTAGTCTTGCCGCCCACATCATGTATATATGGGCTCAATATTATTTTCTTATTTTATTTAATCCATTAGACTTTAATTAAAAAGCCCACATGTGAACCAGACTTATTCTTACTAAAAGAAACAAGCCCACATGCCTTTCATTAATATATTAATATAACTGATCAGCCCATTAAATAAATAATGTGCAAATTATATTCTTAATATATTAAATGCAATTCTAGATGGACCCATAAATTGGTCCGGTAGAATATATCAAGTGATCCATGAAAGTCCGTGTGGATTGGGGATCTTGGCGGGCTATCTAAATTTAAGCTTCAATAGACATAACCTAATCACAATCAACAAATGATTCACTTAGGTTCGATCTATTAATTTTAACTCATTCCACTAAAGAGCTAAAATTGAACTCTTAAACAAACATAGAATAAGAAGATGTTCCTCATTCATACCCTAGACAATCATATTTGAGATAGTGTATCCTTGTGATTAATATCAGTAATCGCCAAGAGTTCATAGACCGCCTATAACTCTCCAAGTTGCCATATTTACTCATATGACCACGTTTTGAACTTGGATACTTTGACTTGTCCAGAAGCCATGTTTTCAATAGTCACTATCGAAAACTCAACGTTGAGATTTAATATCCAATTACCTCAAAACATCCATATGATGATATTATATACTCATTTAATAAATGAAGCCACGATGTCCATATTTATAAATAAAGTCCTCTATCGATTAACAAATGAATATCACCAAACTATCGAGGATAGACTATGCTATATAATTGTACTCATTGATAACTCAAATGATACCACTTGCAACCATAAGTCCATCATTTATCTTAAGATTAAGATAGACTCTCCGATTGTCCTGATAATGAAAAGACTATTATCTATTGACGGTTCTAGATAAAGCTTTCCATTGTGATCCAGTTCAATGCACCCAGTGCACTAGATTCTTTTACTCGAAAACCCTCCGATGATTTCAAACTCATCATAACTCATTTGATCCAACTCAAATGCTAGTAAAAGAATTTTACAACTTTAACAAGATAAAGGTGCCCAACCTTTAACTTAAGTTGTGAACATTATTCAAGACTAGCTAAAGAATTGTGTCTTCCTCATACATATCCAGATGTACGAACAATTCTTCTTTTCTCATAGTTTTTAGACCTTATGATTATTTACTTTGACAATTATAATATTAAACTATAAATGCTATAAGATTTGTTAAACCATAAATCACTTTATTAATATGAAAAAGATTGTCAATTACTATTACACTTTTGCTATTAAGCATAATCCTAACATCTATGGGCCAAGTAGCCTTCTTGAAGATCTAGCATCAGAACTAGATGAGCAAGGCCAAATCTACACAAAAAACTAGAGGAGCGCCGCTGGACCCACCATAGTACCTACCAAGCTCCACCAGCCCCACTGAGGGGAGTTGATACTTTTTTTTTTTAGGGATCTGACACCGAGACTAGATGAGCTTGGCCAAATACGCCCCAGAAACCCTAAAAGCACCACTAGACCAGCTAGAAGAGTCTGGATGGGCTTCGACCCCCAACCGGAGGAACCGAAGCATGAAGAGAGTAATCTGCGAATGGTCCCATCCTTTGTGACCACCTCCACCATGAGGAGCACCTATTCGTCCTCCTCGTGTGCCATTTGTATTGGGGAACTATAAAGGAGAATCAGAGAGATCGAGTGCTAAGGACCGGGACCAGAGACTAGAGACCAAAGACCAGTATGAGAACCTTAAGTATAACATCTCCTCTCCTTACCCTCGAGACCCCGCCGGAGGGCACCTGTACTCCCCGACTAACCGTTGTACGAAAAGTCTCCAACGAAATTTTTTGGATGACAACTATTAAAAAATATTTTACTTATTATTATCAATTACAATTAATTTAATCTGACCTATTATTAATATTTAGATAATTTTGATTTATAATTTATACAAATTTTTGTTTTTAGTTGTTGACATCCTTGCAAATAAAATACATTATAATAAATATTTTAATGGTATAAAAGTCAACTTATTAGTTTTAAGATGTTTTTAACATTTGAAAAAAAATATATATTCTAAAATTATATTTAGACGTCAAAAGAAAAGAAAATCAAACATTTCATTCATACTCCAGGGTTGAATCCCTATTTGTTCTACATAAACTTTAGACATATTCATTCATTATAATAAAAAAAACAAAGGACCCCTCCATGGAACATAAATTGTTTTTTTGAAAATAAAATTTTTTGTACCAAAATACAACAAACTTTCCTAACCAGAAAATGCACTTCTCAAATGTTATGCAAATGTACAAGTATAAACAACCAAAGCAAGTTGCACAAATTAAAGAGTTAAGAGACACTAGAGATAACAATGGTTCGGCCAACACTTGTCTACTTCCACTCCACCAAGCTCCACAAGCTTGAATCTCTACACTGTCAAGAATCTTTTAGTTAATATTTTTGGTTTGATTATTAATGTTTAATAAGCTGATTTTTGGTAACATTTTAATGTGTGCAAAAGAGGTGAATGAGAGGACCCATATATCAGTCAAATCATCAAATACTAAGCATTCTTCAACACAATTAATCACTTGTGTCTTCTCAACAAAGGTTTATACATGTATAATAATAGTTATTCAGTGCTATGAAACTCCTACATGCCCCACAAGAGAAACAAAATATATGCTATGCTTAACTGTATCAGGATCCACGGCTGAAATCTCTGAAAACGAAAAGAGATGTCAAAGAGGCCACATTAAGGTGCACGCAGGAGGAACACGATGAGAAGGCTGATCTTCAACGATGATATCCAGATCCTAGAAAACAAAGTGAAAAAGGAGATTTTGTTAGAACTAAAGTAGATGAAAAATTCGTAGTACTGAAATAAGCATATCATACATCGGCCCGTAATTGAGAGTATTTTTTATGAAAATAAACCTTAATCAGAAATTTAAAGGGAAGGTGACCAGCAGAGTTCAGCTGGTAAGCCTCTTGTTATTGTGGGAGACGTCTTGACTTCAAATCTCACTCAAATCAAAGTTTGGGTACGATACGATTTATATGTAATGTAATTAAAAAAACTAATTAGCAATTTAAAGGTACAATTTGTTGAACACTCTCAACATGAGCAGAACTTGACACAAAAGATACAGTACTGATACGAGTACTCCCACTCAATTATAACTACTATAACTAAAATATTTTATGAGCAGGCAGGTCCTAAACTCCACCACATGGTAGACCAATTCCAGAAAATTTGCTACAAGATCTGTCATAATTCATTATTCTTTTAAAAAATTGTGCTGATCAAATAAATTGACAGCCATTAAAATTATGATATTAAAAATGAATCTAGCTGGATAATCAGTTTTTTTTTGTTAAAGTTCAGATTACTCTTGGTTCTGCAACAACTAGAACATGTTGATCCTACTTGGTGGCTGGAACAACAGAGTTTGGAAGAGATGATTACTAGGATAGGCGTATAGCACATACCTCAAAAAGGTGGTAATTTTGATGACTGAAATCTTTAAAACTCGTCAACATCATTCATGCATGCCTGCGTCTTTTGGTATTGTCCTCGGCAAAAAACTCCCAGCTGTTGTGATTAAGGGTGCTCAAGTCATCAAGTTCTGCAATGGCTAGCAAGTATTGAGTGAGTTTCACAAGCTCCTGATCACTGTCTCGATTTGCATGAGCCTTCCTGAATGGCTTGATTGTCAAACCATTTTGTGGGTTCATTACAAAATTTCTTCGTAGATCATCAAACATTATGGTATTTTTGGAACTATAAACTGCAAATACAACAACAAAAAAAAAAAAAAAAAAAAACATTAATGCTGACCACACAAAAATCGCAAAACTTCCAATATATACAAAGCATCAAAAGCAAACCTTTTTTGTTTGTCAAAAAACTAATTTTGGTAGAATGCATAATGCATGGTACTTTCAAAGGATCAATAAAGACTAAGATGTCATAGAGCATCACAAACATTAGGTACTGTGAGGACAATCTTTTTTCTCTTATTATATTTTTTTTATTACAATAAATGTAAACCAAATCCCTCTCTACTCTAGTGTGAGCAGGACTTGAACTCAAGACCTTTTCTACAACGACAAGAGATTTTACCAGCTATGCTAATTAGTACTCACAAGGTACTGTAAAAACACTATTAAGGGTTTATGCCATCATATGCTATGCTAAGAAAATACTTAAAAATTAAAATAAGTGATTAAATAACCACATATTTCAAACTAACGTTTTAAAAATACTAGTTGAAAAAGAAGCAAACAACATAAATATATACAAATTACAATTTTGTACTGTGTACCTCAGGTAACTGAGCCCAAATCACACCAAGTGGTTTGCAATCAAAAATTCCACGAGAGTCTGACTGAACCGTAATCATAGCTAAATGATCTAGAAGCGCTGTGATTTTGTAGTTTGGATTATTGAGTACCCCAAGCTCTCCCATCTTCAACTCAACCCACTTCATGCTGGATAAAGGAAAAATATATAAACTTTGAGAACAAGCTTTCTTACACTCAATTTCCAAAGACAAGGATTTTCAAAAACTCAAAAAATTAACAAACTCCGTATAGGTAGTAAGTAGTAACTTAGTAATAATGTATACTAGGCTTTAACTCTAAAGAGAACTGTCAAATTTACAAAATCAATCCCTATCCAGAAAAGCAGAGAGATAAAACATGGCAGAGAAAGCATTTGTCTAAACAGATAGAGCTCTTTGACCAACATTAACTTTAAGAACTTATGAGGAAAAGAGAGAGATTAGTGATTATATGACCTGGTTGCAGACCATATCATGATATCATACTCTGCATAGGCAGCTGTGAGAAATTCATGAAGATCTGCAAGATATAACACCAGATGATGGTTAGCAGAACAAAAAGCAACATAGGTACATAACTAACTACAAGCAAGATCTTACAAGGCCGCATAAGTTGAACTGGATTCTCCGCAGTGGAACGGTGATCGAATAAAGTATAATCAATATCCAGAACCAGCAGTTTCTTTCCTTCACGGCATGGAGTTCGAAGTTTAATCTACAATCACCTCAAGTTAACGGAAAGAAATTGTCGAATAAAGTAATATACCATAAGGTGTCCTATATGTGCATATTACCATAAGGTGTCCTATATGTGCATATGTTAACGCCACATAAAGAAAATCAAGCAATATCCATTTATATACATGCCTTTTAAGTTACCTACATAAAAAATTCATGCAAGATTAATGTAAGTTAATTAATTATAACAACTAATTTAATAGTTCAGAAGATGCTGGCAATGAAAAAAATTAACCTTTGTGTAGTAAGTTGTATCTATACCTAGGGGGGTATAAGTAGAACAGAAACAAAGGAAATGAAAATTTTAATACTCTCTATCACCTTCTCATTTCTGACTGGTCACCATAGTTAAATACACGTTTATCCATCTCTTAAACCTAAATTTTAGGTGCAAATTCAAGAAAAAATACTTTAGTTAATTGAAAACAAATACGTGATACCCTAATAAATAGTGACCTGCATCCAATGAGCATAAACAAGACGAATGAAGATTTGTACCATTAAATCAACAAAGGCCTATAACTATCCACACTTAAGTATTAACAAATGAGTTCTCTTCCTATGCAACAAAATTAAATGCAAATAGAAACATAATTTGTAATAGGGTATAGACCATTTTGAGAGGACACAATAGGTATGTATGTAACGGAAATTTTTTAATATAAATTTACTGAGATTGACCAGCAGTCCACAAAACCCATTAGCATGCATATAATGGAGCAACCTGTTGTGTTTTTTCGCTCATCAAAACCCAAACCAAGGCTTATGAAGGAATACTATTTGGATAAGGTGAAAATAAAGTGTGCACATGATTTCCTATTGGGATTAGGAAATTATATTTTCTCAAGAATCCCAAATCAACTAGGATAAGGAAATAAGTTAGCTTTTCTTATTCTAAGAGGATTTAGGAGTCCTATTCTAGCAAGGAATGTAACCCAAGTCCTATACTTATAAATAGGGCTGTTGGGAGCTTATTTTTTCCACACAAAAATCAGCAAGCATGCAAGGGGTAGAGAGCAAGAGTGATAGAGAGGTTCTAGCAAGGTTTTAGGGAATTATCTAAATGGTTTTAATCAGTTTCTTGTAACCAAGCGTTTTTCTCCATAGTGCTAGTGATTTCTCAAGAGAGATCACACGAGGACGTAGGCAAAGTTAGCCAAACCTTGGTAAATTCTTTGTGTTTGTGTGTGGTGTGTTTTCTTTATTGTTTATATTTTATTCCGTATATTCGCATATCATTATCATATAAGTTTATCACCGGAGACTATCAAGAAAGCAAGATCAATACGGGAGTTTAAAATCACAACATTGGTATCAGAGCTTGGTCATAGCGTTTTTGAGATGGTGGGTGATAAGAGCAATGATGTGAAGCCCATCATAATTGAGAAGTTTGATGGGAAGGGTAACTTCACGTTATGGCATAGGAAGATGAAGAATGTCCTGATTCAACAAGATCTGCAGCATGCTATTCTCGAAGTGGAGAAGAAGCCGACAGAAACTACAAATGCTCAGTGGAAGCGAATAGACGTAATAGCGAAGAGCTCTATTGAGCTACATCTTTCCGACAATGTGATTCTAATGTCGACAAGGATATGAACGCTAAAGAGACATGGGATAAGCTTGAGAAAGTTTACAGGGGTAAAACTTTATCCAACAAACTTTTCTCGAAAGATGAACTTCTTAATCTTCGGATGGAAGAAGGTGGAAATCTGCAAGATCATTTGAGCAGATTTCATAATTGTGTTACCAATTTATTAAAGGTAGATGTGTAGTATGAAGATGATGACAAGACGCTTTTACTGTTGAGATCTCTACCGCCTTCATTCAAGCACTTAAAGACCACAATCATGTTTGGTAAGGAAAGTCTAAAGTTGGATGAGGTTACGGAAGCTATCCAATCGTATATCAAGATAGATGAAAATACTGAAGGCTCTCAAGCACATGGTTTGTATGCCAAAGGCAAAGAGAGGGGTTGGTCGTAGAGTAGGCTTGATAAATCTGGCAATAGGGGTAGATCAAAATCCAAGGGAAAAGAGAAAGAGAACAAGGGTTGCTTTACATGTGGTGCTACTGACCACTGGAAAAAGAATTGCAAGATATGGAAAGAAAGGAAAGTGAAGGCGATGGCAAGGAATTCAAGTTCAGTTAGTGTGGTTACTTCGGATGAAAGTGACAGAGAACTCCTTGCGGTAACATCGAGCTCCAATGCTTTCCAACATTGGATTTTGGATACCGGTTGTTCGTTCCATATGTGTGCAAACAAAGAATGGTTCAACACATAAGAGCTATGGAGAAGTTTTGATGGGAGATGATTCACCGTGCAAGATCCAAGGTATTAGATCAGTGAAAATCATAATGCATGACGGAATTGTTAGGGTACTGGATAAAGTCAAACATGTTCCTAAGCTAAAAAAGAATTTGATATCTTTGGGCAATTTAGACAAAGCCGGTTACAAGTATTGTTCTCAAGGAGGGATACTCAAGGTTATCAAAGGGTTATTGGTCATGATGAAAGGTGATATTCAGCCTAACACTATACCAGCTTCGGGGAACTACAATAGTAGGTGGAGCAACAATATCTGTAGAGATAGACAAGACTGAGCTTTGGCATTGTAAGCTAGGGCACATGAGTCAAAGAGAGATGCAAGAACTACACAGGAAAAATCAGCTGAAAGGTGTTAGTTTCTACAAACTAAAATTCTGCAAGTATCGTACTCACAGGAAGCAAACAAAGACGTCATTCAAGATTGCAGAAGGTGAGAAAAGATGCAAAGAGCTGTTGTACTATCAGACACATGGGGTCCTGCACCAACTAGGTCTAAGGGAGGATCAAGGTATTTTGCTACTTTTTTAGATGATTTTTCAAGAAAGTATGGGTTTACTTCATGAGGGAGAAATCCGAAGTTTTCACAAAGTTCAAAGAGTGGAAAGTTGAAGTAAAAAAACCAAAAGGGCAGAAAAATCAGATATCTGAGAAGCGACAATGTAGGTGAATATAGAGACAAGAAGTTCTTACAGTTCTACAAGGAAGAAGGCATCACAAGGCATTTTACAGTGAAAAAAACTCTTTAACAAAACGGGGCAGCAGAGAGGATGAATAGAACTCTTATGGAACGAGAGAGAGAAGCATGCGGTTTCATCCAAGATTGCCCGACATGTTTTGGGCGGAAACGGTTAATCACGCTTGCTACTTAGTTAACCGATCACCCTCAAAGGTTCTTGATTATAAGTGTGCAGAAGAGGTATGGTCTAAAAAACCTGTTGATTATTCCAATTTAAAAGTTTTTGGTTACAATGCATATGCTCATATTCCGAGTGATGAAAGAACCAAACTCAAGCCAAAGTCATTTGAGTGCATTTTCATTAGTTCTGAAAAAGGGGTGAAGGGCTAAAAGTTATGGGATTTTGTCAACAAGAAGAAGGTTTTAAGTAGAGATGTCATGTTCAATGAGAAGACTATGCCCCTAAATAAAACCAAGACAATTGAGGAGAAGAAAACTGATGTTGTAGAAGAAGCAACCGAATTTCCTCTAACCAAATGGGTCATGGAAGAGAATCCAGCTCAGGTGGAGCATGATCAAATGGATCATGACGAAAGGATTAATGAGGAAAGAGTAGAGCAACAACAACAGTCACATGTACAGGCTCAGGTGGAGCTATCACCGTTGCAGGAACGAGACTCCCTGGTTCCTCAACAAATGCAACAATTTTAGAGAAGCATAGCATTGGATAAACCCAAGCGAGATCGCAAGAAACCGGAAAAGCATAGGTTTGATCAAAACGAAGTTAATTATACTCTAAATGTCAGTCAAAGAGATCCAACCATATATCAAGAAGCTATAGCAAGTGATGATCAAGAAAGTTGGATGGTTGCTATGTCAGAAGAGATGCAATTTTTTGATAAGAAATCTGTTTGGAAGCTAGTTTCTAAACCGAAAGATCAAAAGATAGTTGGCTGTAAATGGGTGTTTAGTAAGAAATAAGGGACACATGAAGGTGATAACGTGAGATACAAGGCTCGGTTAGTGGCAAAAGGGTATTCATAAAAGGAAAGAGTTGATTATGACAAGATATTCTCTCCGGTGGTTAAGCATACTTCAATCAGATTGCTATTATCAATAGCAACTCAACAGGATATGGAGATAGAACAAATGGACATTAAGACCGCGTTTCTCCATGGTGATCTGGAAGAAGTCATTTACATGGCTCAACCGGAAGGATTTGTCGAAACAGGGAAAGAAAATCTGGTTTGTAGGTTAAAAAAGTCTCTTTATAGGCTAAAGCAATCTCCAAGGCAGTGGTACAAGCATTTCAACTCATACATGCTGAAAATCAATTTTAGAAGATGCTTAAAGGATTATTGTGTTTACTATCATGTGTTTGAAGATGGTATGATTATACTATTGCTACTTTATGTAGACGACATGTTGATTGCATGTCAAGATATGTCTAGAATTCAAAAATTAAAGATGCAATTGAGTAAGGAATTCGACATGAAGGATCTAGGGGTTGCACAAAAGATCCTTGGAATGCAAATTAGAAGGGACAAAGTAGAGGGAAAAATCTGGTTGTCGCAAGCAAAATACATTCAAAATATTTTGGAACAATCCAGCATGAATGAAGCAAAGCCCGTGACTACTCTGTTGGCAGCTCACTATCGGTTGAGTACGCTGCAATGTCCAGCTACAGAAAAAGAGTTGGAAGAGAAGAGCAAAGTGCCTTATGCAAGCGTAGTAGGATGTCTAATGTACACGATGGTTTGCACAAGACCTGACCTAGCACAAGCATTAAGTGTTGTTTCGAGGTACATGGCAAATCCAGGAAAGGAGCATTGGTTTGCAGTTAAATGGATTCTGCGTTACTTGAAAGGTTCAAAGAGTCTAGGAATCTTGTTTGAAAAACAAGGGAAAGAAGCATGTGTACTAGGTTATGTAGATGCCGATTATGCAAGAGACTTGGATAAAAGAAGATCTACTACAGGTTATGTTTTCACTAGTGGTGGTGGACCGATTAGTTGGAGGGCTACTCTACAATCAATTACAACATTATCCATTACTGAAGCCAAGTATATTGCATTTGCGGAAGCTGAAAAGGAAGCAGTTTGGCTTAATGGTTTAGCAAGAAAGTTCGGAATTACTCAAGGTTCCGTGTTGATTATATGTGACAACCAAAGTGCTATTTACTTGGCAAAGAATCAAGTGTTTCATGGAAGATCGAAGCATATTGAGGCTCATTATCACCGAATTAGGGATTGGGTAGAATCAAAGGAAGTTACATTGGCGAAGGTTCATACAAAGGAGAATAGATCAGATTACTCGACTAAACCGGTAACAGATGAGAAGTTCAAGTTTTGCTTGAACTCACTCAATCTTATTACATGCTAAGGATTGGGTGAAGCACCTTCTCACTTGAGGTGCATTAAGGCAGGATGAATTTTGCCAAGGTGAAGATTCTTGAAGCTTTCCAGAGTTGTTTCAAGAAGGTTCGAAGATATTAGGGGGTACAACAATCATATCTTGGTTTTGACTCACCAAGGTGAAGATTGTTGTGTTTTTTGGCTCATCAAAACCCAAGTCAAAGCTTATGAAGGAATCCTATTTGGATAAAGAGAAAATAAAGTGTTCACATGATTTCCTATTGGGATTAGGAAATTAGATTTTCTCAAGAATCCCAAATCAACTAGGATAAGGAAATAAGTTAACTTTTCTTATTCTAAGAGGATTTAGGAGTCCTATTCTAGCAAGGAATGTAACCCAAGTCCTATACCTATAAATAGGGCTGTTGGGAGCTTATTTTTTACACAGAAAAATCAGTAAGCATACAAGGGGTAGAGAGCAAGAGTGATAGAGCGGTTCTAGAAAGGTTTTGGGGAATTAGCTTAAGGGTTTCAATAAGTTTCTTGTAACCAAGCGTTTTTCTCCATAGTGCTAGTGATTTCTCAAGAGCGATCACCCGAGGACGTAGGCAAAGTTAGCCAAACCTTGGTAAATTCTTTGTGTTTGTGTGTGGCGTGTTTTCTTTATTGTTTATATTTTATTCCGCATATTCGCATATCATTATCCTATAAGTTTATCACCGGAGTCTATCAAGAAAGCAAGATCAATAAGAGAGTTTAAAATCAACACAAGCAGCCCGCTTCAACATCTCTCATAACGTGTTCTACGTTGTTGAAAGCTAGATCCACATGAGGTGTGTAATGCATAGCTAAAAAAAAGGCCAGTCATTATCTGAATGACTAAACAAATACCGGTTAACGGACCAAACCCCCACCAATAACTAAGATTGCTCAGGGTTGGATAATATATCAAATTAAGTGTGGAGTATACATCAAAACTTAGGACAAAGCCCACAACAAAGCAAGACGCTGAGAAAGTGAGGCTTCCCCTCTATAACATCTTGAGCAGGCAAGAGCTAAGCAGAACAACTTGGTCATTCTGATTAATTTTGTGATTGAAAAAAAAAAAAAAAAAGTTATTTCAAATCGATTTAAATTCTAATGTTTGCAAACCCAAAACCTCGATAGTTCTTGTTTGGATCTCATATTATACAAAGTAGTTAATTATCAAGCCAGTAACGAGTGTCTTAGTGTCTAGATAACTTTTTTGCAGTAGACAGTTCATTGAAGTTGTTTCCTAACAAGAGAAGTTAGGAAACAAATATCACCCTCACAAGGTGTATTACATCCAAGTTGATTAGAAAATTAATTTCAAGATCCAATTGTAGAATGAATTAAAAATACAGGACAGCATGAAAGAATTCTAATAGCTAGACTCTAGAGTTTCTTCACATTTGAAAGAATCATGGCGGTAGTAGGCAACATAGTGGGAAATAATGGTTATATTTGGTAGCTGGGGAAATAGCCATGCGACAATGATGCAAGCAACGGGGTTGTTGTCCAACCTTAAGTATAAGATATGTATAATTAGTAATTACAGTAAAATCAGTTCAGCTCCATGAAGGTAGTGACAGATATGCAGCCAGTTCCACCAATTCTGGGAGGGTTATCATGTAAGATTTAATTATATTGCTTTGACAATTGAATCCTAGAAGCAATTTTCCAATGACTAAAAGCAAACATGTATAATCAATATTTGCACTCTTATCGGTGGTCAAGGTAAAACGCCAGTGGTATCATGAATAGACTGAAGAGAAGAATCAAAGTGACAAGTTTCTACACAAACAATATTAAAAGTGTATAGATCAAATCACAGTTACATTATTAATCAATCACATTAAACTTTTACGGTTCATACGGATGGAGAGTGACAAGCTATCAACAATTCCCCGCCGCAAATAAGAGAAAAATTGGAAAGAGGGAAGAAAAAGGGTTGTATAAATGAAAACAATAAAGTTATACAGTTTCCCATGAACAGAAAGAAACATAATGGTCCGAACTGCAATGAAATAACTTCATAAAATAACCCCTTTATAACCTTATAGCATATCTGAATCTGCATACATTATAATGCCCTTAAAAAAAATATTTCATCACATTCTTACTACTAAATAAAAGATGAGAAAACCAACCTTATATTGATTGGCACGTCTCCTCAGTTTCTGCTTATTGACCTCTTTATCCTTAATGTCAACAGATTCTTCTTGCCCAAGTTCAAAATCATCAATAATTTCTGGAGACTCCACTGGATCCACAATTATATCATCTTCAACAGTACTGCAAAGTCAGTTGAATTCATACTATTACCAACTACTGAATTCAGAAATAATGTTAGACAGGCCACATGCCATCACTGAACGGAACTCCTTTAAAATGAGATGACTTATCTCACCCAATTATAATATTACATATTTGTAATTTAAATGTAACCCTTTACAAATCACAAGTACATACTACATAGCGTATCATTTCTACTCTCCTAACATGCATAAGCATGTTATATACCAGGAAACATATGACTTATAACCTCAATTCAGTTAATATCAATTCCATGGAGACATTTATCCTTCCCAAATACAATGATTGTATACAAATCTCCTTTTTGTGGTCAGCACTAGTGCCGGGTATAAATCTCTAGCCAAAAAAGGTAGCAATTTTTTTCTCTCCAATAAAGTCATGCACAATCATATCTAAAAATAATCTCTAAAAAATTTCTAGATTTATAATTATAATAATCAATGCTGCTCTATTAAGTAGGCAGCTTAGCTTGAATGTAAAAGAGATATATATTTTCCCAACCAAACTGGTTTATCCCCAAAGTCAGCTTCTTATTTCACTTGCATATATTAGAAGATTCGATGTGTGAAGTTTATCAAACTGCTCTAATAAAAATGAACTTAATCAAGGCATGATGATAGTGCCAGAATGCTAGCAAAAGTTGTGACGCCAGAAAACATGAATTTTAATATAAAAAAATCCCCTAAGATTTTCACTTCATCCCAACAAACAGCCTTAAAATCACTCCTTTCGAATAACTTTACTTCCTAAATGTTTAAATAACAAAAACCCAATTATCATACACTTCCTATGCGCCAGTTCCTCAAATTAAAAGCATCATCGTCGTCGTTGTCAATGTCAATAAAAACATAAACTACGTTAACAAATTAAAGTCTTGGAGAAACTAAAAACCCATTTCAAATACACTATCAGAGAGCATTTCAAAGAAAGCCAACGATAAAAATAAATAAATAAATAAATAAAAAACTAGTGTGCCTCGTCTGAAATTCCAAATTCACCAACCTAAACACACTATCAGAGTCAAATTCCCCAAACAACAAAAATTAAATAAAATGAAATAAAAACAGAGAGAAAGAGAAAGTAAGACAAACCCAATCATGGTCATTTTGAGAGAGGACTTGAGAGGAAGTGTGGAGAGCAAGACAGAGTCGTCGGCGAGTTTGTTGCCCATTTTGGGGTATAGAAGCTTCTGTCTTTTAGGCAAAACGCTGGTGACTTCGCAGATCCTGCGCTTCAATTCGGATACTGAATCGTCACCGCAGACTCGGACCGTGTACTCTTTCCCTCTCCACTTGACTGTCAGCGTCAGCTCTTCTTCTGATAAAGACGCCGGAGTTGAAGAAGAAGCCATTTTTCACAAAAAGTGGACAAGTTCGATTACTTGCGTTCAAGTGTCAGGTGTGTAACGTGTCTGTTTCGATTTTATTTCTTTAGGGAAAATTGCACAAATTTCCATGCACTTAGGTAATATTACACGCAACGGTGACTTTGACATAATCATACAAACATCCCCTAAATTTTGTCGACTAAACTCTAAAGATTGAGCCAACTTTTGACTACCAAATTGTAAAAATATCTTTTCCACGGCAATTAATATTTAAAACTATAGAAAATTATGAAAAAACCCAATATTTCTAAAATTATCACAGAGAAAATTAGATAGAATTGGCTATAGATGATTTATTTATTTATTTATTTTAAGTATTACATTAGTATAAAAATTCAAGGTTTTTTGGGGGAGGGGGAGGGCGAGGGGGAGGATTCGAACCTATAACCTTGTGGTGGGTGTGTAAGGGGTTTTACCATCGGATCAACCTTATCTCGTTAATTATTAAAAAGCTACAAGTTACATTTTAAAGTTAATATCTATTTATTTTTTTATACAACTCCTTTGCTATTTGGAATGTTGAGGCAACATTAGAAGAACTCCCATCTACGACTACATAACTTGATTCGACAACAAGAACATAACCCGGTTCCATTTACGCATCATCACTAGATTTGTTTTGTTTAACCTATAGGCTCCGTTTGGTGCACGAGATTGGATTGAACTATTTTATAGGATTGGATTGGACTGGATTGTATATGATTAAATATAACACTGTCTATTGTTTGGTGTAACATAGGATATGACTAAAATAGTCCAATCTTATATTTGCAATGACCTGGGATTGAATTAAAAATAATTTGATGAATTGTTTATTATATACTAAAACTATAATTAAATTAAATAATTTTTAAATATTATTACTCTTTTAAATAATTTATAATTATTATCATGGAATGCATTGCTACTAAGGAGTCGTTTGTTTATTCCACTTAAGACTTAATGAGTCTGAATTAAACTCATTAAGTTGTTTTGTTTGTTTTTTTAAGTGGTCAAACAACTTAAAAATATCAAAAAACAAGTTTAAAAAAAAGGTAAGAAATCCTAACTTTTAACTTAATTCCAAATCATTGAATTATAATTAAAATATTGTCTTCCAAATCTATCCTCCAAAAAAAGATATATTTCTAAATTTATCCTGATTTGATATGGTATAAAATTCTTTCTTTTAACATATTTCTTATTTTAAAAGGCTTTAAAAAAAAAAATTAAACAATTGAATTTCTCTCCTGTCAAATCCTAGTAAGAACTCTTTAAATTTTTTTTTTTTAATCTATGTGTAGTGGCAGTTATAGAACTCTTTAAACATAATCTAGAATGATAATTTGTTATGATTTTCATAGTTGCAGATATATAATTTATCAAATATTCTTTTTGTGGTTGCATTCGATATTGAGTAGATTTCGTCGCTTGAAGAAGTTATAGAATAATTGTTTATATATATATATGTACTGATGTATATAATTTAGGGACCTATTTCAAAAAAAAAAAAAAAAAAAAAATTTGGTTTCTAGTTGCATATGATCCAGCAAAAAAAAAAAAAAAAAAAAAAAAAAAAAAAAAAGGCAAAAAGCAAAAATGGTTTCTAGAATTATATACTGGATATTTGGACGATTTGTAAAATTGAACTTGAACTTTTTTTTTTTTTTTACAATATTGAACTTGAACTTTTTTTTACAGAATAACATGCAAAATTATAGTTCTTGATGAATTTTTTGTTTTGTTAAATTAAACTTTGTTTGCAGAAGAACATGCAAAATCTTATAAAGAGTGTTGCATATTAAATTACTTCTTTTAATTAGTATGAGTTTAGATGTAAAATTACTTCTTTTCAGACAATTTTATTTTTAAAACACAAACATGTTGATAGCACATTTAGACGTGATAAATAAAAAATTAAAAAAAAATTAAAAAACATGTTATTTAGATTCAGGTTTCAGTCACTATTCAGTTTTCAGTAAAATTCAGGACTATTCAGTCTTCAGACAAAAAAACAAATGACCCCTAAGTGTAAAAGGAATCAGCTTATTGTAGTTTCTTCTTATTGTAAACTAATTTTGAATTATCATGAGCTGAATGTTGATATGTTATGATTATCTGAGAGAACAAACTTCGAATGCTAAGCATCTTTTCTATTTTCCGAACCCTAATTGCAAGTTGCAGCAGATGATTTTTTTATTTTATTTTATTTTTTTATGAATTCCCATTTTCAAAAGATAAAATAAAAAATTGTTAGACTCAATGAAAGAAATACCTTCGATTGAGAATTTGAAATAAAGTTTTACTCAAGTTTGACCAATTAAGGCTAGGAGCACATAAGAAGGTGTCATTGATGCACAAAAGAAAACAAAAAATTTGAAAGAGAAGATCGGGCGAGATTTGATAAAAGAGAAGTGATGAAAGAGGAGAGTGGTTGAGATTAGGGATGGCAATGGGTCGGGTTCGGGCGGGTTTTTCAAAATCCAAACCCGCACCCGCAAAATTTTTCATCACCCACGTCCACCCGTGAACCCATGAAAATAAACGGGTTCGGGTTCGGGTTTCACCCGCGGGTTTTATATGGGTTCGCGGGTCTCACCCACCAACCCGTAAAAATATATTAATTTATAAATATTTAATATTTAATTTTATTTATTTATACAACAAAAAACTCCTCTTTATTTATAATATATCATGGAGAATTACAAATACAAGTGTGTTTCTTAGTTGAGACAAGAGGCAAAGCACATTATATATATATAGCTAATGGTAAAACTTTGCACTCTTGTTTTTTCAATGTGGGACTTTCCCCACATTGAAAAAACAAGAGTGCAAGGTTCTACCATTAGCTATATATAAATGAGAGTTGAGAATTGTAATTCTCAAATTTAGAATGAGTGGAGTTTTTATATTTTATTCTTTATATGGTTAAAAAGTTTCCATTGGAATTTAAATTTATAATATTTTAAATACTAAATATTATATAATTTTTATTTATGCGGGTTCGCGGGTTCACCCGTGGGTTCGTTTTCCAAACCCACACCCACACCCACACCCAAACCCGCTGGGTTTTTCTTAATACGGGTTCGCGGGTTCATGGGTTGTAAATTCACCACCCAAACCCGACCCTACAGGGTCGGGTTCGGGCGGGTGCCCGCGGGTGCGGGTCAAATTGCTATCCCTAGTTGAGATATGTTGAAAGAGTAGAGAAACGATGGGTTTGTGGGGATAGTGATGTAAAGAAAGAGATGAATTAAATATGGTGGACCTAGGTGTACACAGTCTCAAGACTATTAGGCAATCTCCAATAGTTTTTTAAAATTTTCTCTATTTTGAAGACTGAAAATAGAATATTCCTAGAATATTTTATCTCCATAAATTTACTACTCCAATCATCTTCCATTTTACGATCTTCAAATAATAAAATATTAATATTTTTCAAACTTTCTTTAATAAAATTGTTTTCTCTTTATTATTTTAGATAATAATTACTCACTTTTATTACACCAAAAATTTTCTAATCTTTTTTATAATTATCAAAACCTAACTATTTTTACATATAATGATTTTGAAATAATTTTTTAACATTTATATTTTTACAGTTAATATTATTAATTCATCATTAAAAATTAAAAATTAAAATATAATCAATATTTTAACAAAGTTGCATAGTCAAAATAATTTATTGAGAGAAAAGGTTGTATTAAATTAATTGAGTTTAGTTAAAAATATGAAAACTAGATAGGAGAGAAAAAGTAATATTATTTAGTAAAATAGTGAAATAGAGACTGAGATTTGGATCTCTAAATTTAGAGATCCAAATCAAATCTCCAAATGGAATCTCCATTTTAGAGACCCATCGGAGTGAAATGGATCTCCATCTTGACAAAATGGAGACTCATTGGAGATGATCTTAAAGATAGGGAGGAGGTGAGTTTATTTTATCCCATCAGCTTGAGACTATTTTGTTTTTGGAATTAGTAATCTCATGTTTCAAAACACCAGCAAACATTAGATAAGCACTAAAATTATCCAATCGGTTGTGCCAAACAAGGCCATAAAGGCCATAGGTGTCAGTAGTAATCAACAGTTTCAAGAAAGTAAAATTGTTTTGGGTATAACAAAAGAGCCAAATTGTTTTCAATAGGATCATGATTTTGCACAATTCTTCTCTTTGGTCAGTGTATTATTGGAAATGAATACAGAAGATCAGAGCTACACATCTAGCAAGATGAAATTTTTATCTCATCAGAAGAAAGTGTTTGCAACTATCAAATGATAAATACATTCGAATTCCAAAACGAAATGATTATTGAGAAAACCCACTTTCAAAAAAAAATAAAAAAAATGTTAACCAGACAACCAGTGTATTCAATAATTAAGGATACATATCAGAATAAGAATTCAGTAGTCGCAAGCACAACAACATCAATTAGGTCCGGAATGGGACTTATAAGAAGGGTAAGATGTATATTGCTCAAACAGGTTGTAAGATATGAGATATGAAAGTAAAAAACATAAATGTTTTAAGAACAAACTTTTGCGAATTAATTAAAAATATTTAAAAATTATTTCATTAAGTAGGTTTCATCGTCTACTCTAATACAAAAAGAAATGAGAAAGATATTGAAAATAAAATAACAATCTACTCTAATACAAAGAAATGAGAAAGACAAAATGAAGTTGGTTCAGTGGTAAACCCCTCACATCTACAACACGAGGTTGTGAGTTTGAGTACCCCCATCTCTCGAAACCCCGAATTTATGTAATAATAAACAAAAATGAGAGAGATTAAAAATAAAATAACAATAGAACCCAATAATTGCATTGAAACTCCGCAGTCACTTTAATTCATGAACCCACTTCCATTCCACGCACAAAGGATGCTATTTATAACTCTTATAAAAATCTAAGGTTACGTTTGATTTTTCATCTGAAGACCGGACAGTGCTCTTGAAAACTGAATAATGACTGAAAATCGAATTTAATAGATGGTCCTATTAATGATTAGATATTAACATGTATCATTAATAACTTTTTCTATTTTCTTAAACCCGGATTCTCTTTTAAATATTAATTTCAAATATAATTTCAATTTCTTTTAAAGAAATATAAATTGATTGCTAATTATGAAGAATGAATCAAAATCATCCAAAATTGGTTATTTAAATTAATTATTATTAGTTTTAAAATTAAAATCTCTTTAGACTTTTTTTGTTGTTGCTATCAATATCAATGTGTATGGATTTTCTTTTATATTTGTAATGCACTAATGGATTTTATTTTGTATTTGTAATGGAATGTTTTATTATTATTATTGTTATTATTATTATTATTTAAAATTTATAATTTTTAGTGAAATAAAGAAATAGGGAAACGGGGGTTGGGGATGGAGGTACCTCCCCACAAAATTCCCCATCCCAAATGGGGGGGAGATGCGGATGGGGGGAACCTATATCCATCCCCATTTCCCCAATGTTCAACCCTAGACATAACACAAACCTTGCATCCCTACCACTTTCACAAACAGAAAATGGATCTCTAACCGGAAAACCTCAAATTGTAGTGATTTTTGTGGACATAAAACAATCAATAAGAAATGGAGAAAGTTGTTTGACATGACGAGAGAGAAAAAAGAAAGAAAAATAGAGTCTGATTTTATGGAATGAAAACATAAAAGAGAAAGAACAGTGATAGAATTAAAGATAATAATAAAATTTTAAATAAAAATAAATTTGATTAAATAACATAATAATATGTGTAAGTAGCGTATACTTAACAAAACATAAAATAATATAATTTAGAAAAGGACATTTTTGGTATTAAGTGGGGTTTATTTACAAATTATAAATTAAAAAACAAAAAATGACAGATGTGATTACGAAAGGGGTGTACATAGAGCTTTTAAAGGGTGTCATTTTTGCCACTTAAAAAAAAAAAAAAAAAAAAAAAAAAAAAAAAAAAAAAAAAAAAAAAAAAAAAAAAAAAAAAACCTTTCAAAACTGATTATACCTATGCGTAAAATTTGGGACAATTCTAAAATCTTCGCAAACATAGCCCTGAATCGTGAACCGTGAACTCATAAACCTTAAACACTAACCCTAATCCCTAAACTCTATTTTGTTTTTTCCAAACTCACTTTGTTTAAGTGGGCCAATTGGACAAAAAGCCCAAACCACCAAAAACTCATTTCCTTTTAAAAATAAAAAATGAGGCCTATCACTACAAAATAATAAAACCTTAATACGATGTAACTGGGCTGATCCCAACACCAAACATTTATAACCTTAATATGTCCTATCTAGATCTAGGTTTCTACGTCAATCTAGTGTTTGTGTATGACTGGATTGTTTTTACTTCTTCCATCTTATTTTTCTTCATAGATATTGTTTATCGTTTATTTGTGGCTAACCATAAAAGGCCCCAATTGTAACTAGGCTTAATTTAGATTGGATTGGGCTTGAGTTTGAGCTTAATTATATAGACAAATACGAATGCCCAATTTTAATCTAATTTAACAAAATAATCACAAAATCAACCAAGACACAATCACAAATGTGTAGTTATATTGTATTGATAATAAATAAAAAACTTAAGTATGCACTTTCCAGAGTAATTGTGAGAATTTTATTTATTTATTTATTTTTCTTAAATAGTAATCGTGAGATTCAAGTTTAAAAATTATATCTCCAATATTGGAGGACGAAACCGCTGCCGACACTATGATGTCCGGTAAAGAATAGAACCTTGAAATGTGACCAAATCAGGAAGGGTTTTGCAATTGGTGGGTTAAAAATGTTTATAAGCTTGTTTTCTTGTTTTATGTTTTTCAATTTCGCCTACTTTTCTTTAATTGCTCTGTTTCAATTCAAGTAATATCTTCTTGAACACTGCACGTTTAATATAACAAGTGGAGTAAATAAACTAACCCGAACATTTTGTGAGCTTGTCCAAGTTGTAATTGTTGGTTCCGAAAATTACCAAAATTGGGTGGTGGGTCCGGTTTTAAAATTTTTCTATAAAAAAACAAAACCATTTTAGTCTGATCGTTGTGATCATATTGATTCTAATATTTAATATAAATAGAAAGGAATAAATCGTTACCCTTGTAGAATCTTCGTGATTCCCTCGAACCAAATTCTTCCACACCGAATCTTCAACACTAAAGAACCGACGGGTGGGCGTTTCGGTATTAAGCAGAATAATTTCGACTCTCGAATTTCTATTCTTATTGTGCACTCATTACATGAGACAACAAGACAAATATTGAGAGACTCTCACAATATACTAAGAGGTTAGTAGTTTAAAAAAAATTGTTTAATTTTTCTCTCTCTGATATCAGGCGAGAGCCAGAGAATGAAACTTTTTTGCACTTGTTTCTCTCTTTGTGGTATAGAAGACAAGTCACAAGTCACAAAAAACCTCTCGTGTATATCTTGCGAGAGCAAGGGATATAGTTTTTCCACTTATTTCTCTCTTTGTTGTATGTTCAAAAACAAAGTAGCAAAATCGAGAGAAAGAGATATTGTACCACTTTGTCTCTTATTTGTTTTTGAAACCTAATTGGATTATAACACTAATTAAATATTAAAATAAACAATTTATTTAAATATTTAAATAGCAATTTTGAAATTCTTATCAAAATAATTAAATCACAATTATTTAATTATTATCATAATAGATAACGATTGTTTGATACTTCTCCAAACTATGGCTCCTCCACCAATGGTAAACATCGAAGCAGATGTTGACTTTCGACTGTCATTGTCTGATCGAAAATCAGAATTAGTGTAGTCAATAGGAATCAAATCCCTACCAGAATATACTAGCATATAGTTTCTCGTTCTCCTAAGATACTTGAGAATGTGTTTAACCGCTACCCAATGCTCTAATCCTGGGTTAGACTGATACCGGTTGACCACTCCCACTGCATAGCATATGTCAGGTCTAGTACATAACATAGTATACATAAGACTGTCTACTGTAGAGGCATAAGGAATGTGTCTCATATTCTCTTCCTCTTGAGGTGTTTTAGGACCCTGCTCCTTAGAAAGAGTAACTCTATGACGAGAAGGCAGATTACCTTTCTTGTTATGCATCGCAAACTTGATTAACACTTTATCAATATATGATGCCTAAGACAACGCTAATAGCTTGTTCTTATGATCTCGTATAAGTTGGATCCCAAGAATATAGCTTGTCTCTCCCAAATATTTCATTTGGAATTGGTTAGCTAGACATTTCTTTACATTTGATAAATATTCTACATCATTCTCAATGAGAAGAATATCATAAATGTAAAGAACTAAGAAGACCACCTTCTTTTCTTTGATGTACTTGTAAACACTAGGTTCATCAATGTTTTGATCAAATCCATACGATTTAACTGTGTCATCAAATCTAATATTCTAAGATCAAGAAGCATGCTTAAGTCCATAGATGGACCTTTGCAACTGGCAAACTTTTTGCTATTGGCCTTTAGTTATGAACCCTTTTGGTTGCAGCATATAGATGCTTTCGTCAAGATAACCATTCAGAAAAACCATCTTGACATCCATTTGCCATATTTCATAGTCATAATATGCGGCAATGGATAAGAGTATGCGGATGGATTTGAGCATAGCTACTGGCAAGAGAGTCATTTCATAGTCAACTCCCTCTTTTTAGGTAAAACCCTTTGCCAATAGCCTAGCTTTGAAAGTTTCCACTTTCCCATCCACTCCCCTCTTTCTCTTGTGATTTGCAATCAATAGGTTTAATCCCTTTAGGTAGGTCTACAAGTTTCCAGACTAAGTTGGAGTACATTGACTTCATCTCGAGATTCATTGCTTGTTGCCATTTCTCATTGTCAAAATCTTCCATTGCACATCGATATGTCATTAGATCATCTTTACCATAATCAAAAATTGCAACTTGTGCTTCCCTGATTTTTCTATAGCGAATAGGTTGTCTCACAACCCTCCCACTATGACGAGGTGGTAAATCATTCTAATTTTGAGTTGTGGTCTTCTTACTTTGTCATTCAATGACAATTGTCGTTGTTGGTCTGATCTCATCAGAAAGTAACTCATCAACTATAACTTTACTACGAGGTTTGAAGTCTCTCATATAGTTATTTTTTTAAAAAGTTGGTTTTGTCAATACAAATACTTTATTATCTTGAGGACTATAAAACAGACCTCCTTTTGTTCCCTTTGGATATCCTACAAATATACATACTTCAGATCGAGGTTCCAACTTCCCAGTCTTACCTTTTAGTATATGTACATGACACCCCCATATGCAAATGTGTCGTAAACTAACTTTGATACCGTTCCACAACTTTAAGGGTGTCTTAGGTATAGACTTAGATGGAACTAAATTAAATATATTGAAACAAATACTCGGTGTGTATAATATATATCTAAAGGAGGGATGAATAGATTTTAACTAATTTTATCCAATTTTTGTGTATGGTCAAGATTACGAAAATACCCCTAATAGTCAATATAATATAGCAAGTGTAATATGTTGCATAATATAAATGACACTTGATATTTACGTGGAAACTCTCAACAGGGAAAAACCATGGGCTGGTAAGTGCACCACACTCGAACCTCGAATCCATTAATGATAATGAAGCTTACAACCTAATCCCAGTATGTAACTTACTACCACTACCTACTCCCGGTATGAGTGAACCTAGTCCAATTGCTTATGTGAACACCTAATCCCGGTGTATGACCTAATCCCGGTCATCACACAAGATTTACAATTGCTTGTGACAAAAGGTAACCTAATCCCGGAAGCCACACAAGTCTTACTTCTCAATGAAGAGATAAATTGGCCTATGTGAATATATGATGATATTCAAAGAGCAAATAAAGCTAGGGAACCTTAGATGCTTATCTAGGATGATAAAATGACAATTAATATAATTCTAGATATCAAGAGCTAAATGACATGTCATTAAAGCTTAGCTAAACATAGATTATCATGATCATTTAATTAATTGTATATGCATGCATTATCATATGGATTTTCTAAATCTGCTTTGAAATTGAAGAATTGCATGCTCTTTTCATTATCGTAATCATTTAATTCAATAGCTCGATTGTTTGGAAAATGAACTTGAGCATGTGGATGTGGGTCCTTCTTCAATGTTATTGGTAGCTATAAAAAGCTGTCATAATTTTATTTTTTATTTTTATTTTAGAAAAACTTTAATAATGTTGGGAGTTTCAAAATATTAGATTAACATTGTCGTATCCATCAAATGATGAGAACCATTAATGTGATGATATAATGATGTTCTCCTTAGATAGTGATATGCTATTTACCAACTTTCAATTTCATATAAAATGCATGAAATTCCATTTCAATCATTCACATTGAAAATGTCGTACAAAAAAGAACCTTTTTCTTTAATAATTAACATGTTGAAGACCGAAATTCCATTTCAATCATTCACGTTGAAAATGTTGTCTATGACATAACATATAACATATATTAATAAAAAATATAAAATGCATTGACCTAAAAATGAAAAATAAAAACGCAAAATTCTTTTGGTGGTGCTTATCTGTTTAAGCATCAAAAGGACGAGATGGATTTTGGTGAAATCACATATATGATATAAGTATATAACATAACATAATTGTAATATTTATTCCACCTTTGGCCATAAAATCTCAAAGTGTGGGGAGCCTTCTCCCCAAAGTGAGAGCAGCCCTCCCAAAACTCTGCTCTTCTAGAAGATTGCACACCAATCAGGAAATAAGTCATAAACGAACTTCTCAACTAGAATCCTGTGAAGGTTCTAATTCAATGTGCAAGACCTTCGAACCAGGAAAAGAGTTAAATACGACTTCAACAAGTAACAAGTTCTAATTAAACACCACCACCTTTCTTTACTTGTATAACAAGGATTAGGGTTTTAAGCACATATCAATAGACTCATAATCTCATTGTATTAAAAAAGGGGGATCGAATGATCTAGGTATTAGAGGATCGATCTATCGATCCATCCATCTATGTGTTAAAAAGCATAACAACAGTAAGAGAGAATGAGAGATTGAGAGTGTAATCATTCTATTCATAGTGGATTTCTTCTCATTGTCACCGGCACTGGGGATGTTTCCTTGCCTTGGGGTTTTACCATGTAAAATATGTGTTATGCTTGATTTATCTTTTATTTCCTACTTTTCTACACTATCATTCATAAATATGAACAAATCGTATCTCAACAACGTGGAGAAAGAGGGTTTGATTATTCAACTCTTGAATGGTTAAAGGTTCGATCTATCTACGATGTTTGGCGGTTGACTTTTCAACGATCCAAAAATCACCGTTAGGATTTTTTCAGTGTTTGGCGATTGATTATTCAACCGTTAGGAATTTTTATTTATTTATATTTTTTTTAATAGTCAACCGTTGGGCCTATCTTTTTTATTATATGTAACATGCTATCTTATATATATATACAAATTTTCTATTGTCAGTTTGTCCTGATATAAAATATATCAGGATGAAGAATGTGGACCATTAAAATTACATATTTTGACTCAAAGTGTATGCACTTGTCAAAACTTCTCCATAATCTATGGTCCACATTCTTGTCGTTGATATATTTTATATCAGGATGAATTGACAGTAGAAAGACTGTATATATATACATATAACCTATATTTGTATCATGTGAATGGATCTGGATCCCTTCACCTCACTTTGTCATCACCTAAATCAATGGTTTTGATTAATTCCGTCTTTTAGTAGAGTAAAGACATAAAAATTAATAAAAATAATCCAGACCATTGATTTGTTATATTATATACATAGCAATAAATTATTGAGATTATGACAATTAAAGTGAGGAGAGAATCCTAATCCATTACATTATTGGCTATAAAACCACAATAATTGTTGTGAGACTTCCTCCTGTTTTTGGAGTCAACTTCTTCTGATTATGGAAGTAGAGATAGAAACCGTGTTGTACTATTTGATTTCAGTAGATCCTACAAATATATATATATATATATATATACGGAAATTATCCTATCAGTGCGCACTGATAGAATTATATAAGGATATTGAATGTGAGCCACTCGTTTTATATACTTTGACTTGGTATGTATGCACTTGTCAAATCACTGTTATAAATGAGTGACTCACATTCAGTATCCTGATAAAGTTATATTATGATGCACTGATAGGAACAGGACCGTATATATATATATATATATATATATATATATATATTCTATTTGATTAATAACCAACTACAAGTATTTGATCAAGTGTTCTTATTCAAATGCATTCTACAAGGTAATAGAATTTTTTTTAGAGAAATGCATATATATTCAGATCTCCAATTCAATTATCTAAAATCAAATATGCATCCATTTTATGATCAATTATAATAAAACAATTATTCTACTCTCTCTTCTCTTTTATTTTACAATTAAATGAGCTCCAATGTTTGTTAGAAAGATTTAGAAATCCTAGTCAGCATTTCTAGGAGAGTTTCAAGAATTAGAAATTTAACTCCATATATTCTCTATTTTTTTTTCTTGCCATATCATCTCCATATTGAAGTTAGATAATTGTATTGGAGAAAGTTTTTTTAACTTTTTAACTATCTATCTTATGTAACAGTCAATTTCTCCAAATGTATATTTACATTTGCATTGGAGATACTCTAATGTTTGAAAATTTCAAAATTTCAGATTAACATTGTCGTATCCATCAAATGATGTGAACCATTAATGTGATGATATGATGATGTTCTCGTTAGATAGTGATATGTTAGTTACCAACTTTCAATTTCCAAGTACAAAAAAGAACCTTTTTTCTTTAATAATTAACATGTTGAAGACAGAAAGTCCATTTCAATCATTCACATTGAAAATGTTGTCTATGACATAACATTTAACATATGTTAATAAAAAAATATAAAATGCATTGACCTAAAAATGAAAAATAAAAAGGCAAAATTCTTTTGGTGGAGCTTATATATATGTTTAAGCATCAAAAGGACGAGATGGATTTTGGTGAAATCACATATATGATATAATTGTATAACATAACATAACATAGTATATAACATAACATAACATAGTTTTAAATATTTATCCCACCTTTGGCTATAAAATCCCGAAGTATGGGAAGTCCTCTCTCCGATTGTAAGAGTTATAGACTATATGTAATCTCTCCCCGATAGTTGGAGTAGTATTCCGGGCTATTAGTTGTAATTCAAAAGAAAAAATATATATATATTGTTGACGGTGATTTTTGATGGTCACCAAGTCAATGATTTGTTTTCGAATTACTGCAGTTTATGATTGAGTATGACTAAAGATTGAGAAGAAATAACAAGCGATTACGTGGTAAAACTCCAAAGATTGGAGAAACATCCACGGGTTGTTGCTTTAGCAACAAAGTCAAATTCACTATGAAGAATGATTACAAGAATATTGCACTATGATCCTCTCTCTCTATATGCTACTTCTCGTGTACCCCCTATTGTGTATAAAAGGGGTATTTATACATGTTATTATTTAGGGTTTGACACTACCACTAGGGTTTGGTACCGTAGTGCCCAAGTTTTGGGCGTGTGTTCTAATCCTAAACGGATTCTGTTTCCCTCTTTGTAGCGTATTTCCTGATTCGGTTGAGTCCGAGTTTGATTCTGATTCCTCTTCCTTATTTGCGGGAAAGCTAATTGTTTCCTTATTTGAACTCTGAGGGGAGCCACACCGTTGCTTTATCGTGGATGCGCTGGTTGCTGATTATGTCCCATGCTTGGAATATGAATGCTGGTGACTATGTCTTATTGTTTCCCGAGTATGCCCGAGTATTTGCCCGAGTATGATTTATCGCCCGAGCTGATTGTCTTTGTTCGTGGTCGGGCAACCCACTGTTTTTCCGAGTGAGTTGTCGTGGGGGACTTCTGCTCTATAAGCTTGACTTATCTTGACTCCTGCTTGTCTGGCCTTTTATGGTGATGACGTGTCCTTCATGACTATTTTTTACCTATAACAATACCCCCTTAAATATTTGAGCCGATCACGCATAGTCAGGCCCTCTCGGGTCGAATATTTAACCTCAATACTTCTTTATAACTAGTCCTCATTTGTCGTTTTCTGTATTAATGTATCCTCGTTTGAATCAGAGCTTTAAATGACGTGTCTTAATTGCGACCGCACACATTCGATTCATCAATCATTTCAAATCTTTTTGACGGTGACGCTTCTGCTCTCCGACGGCTCATGATGTTCTCTCGCTGCCACTTGTCCCTTTTTGTTTGGTTGTGGTACGGTGCATTTATGGGACGTAACCTTTCTGCTCGCCTGTGCGCAGCCCACGTCATCAGCCCACGCCCCTCTGTTTTCCCGCTTTTTCTGCAGCCTCTCCTAGGGTTTTGGTATTTTTGAAATCGAGACGTCACCTATATATTCCGGCTTCGCTTTTACCTTTCCATTTTTATCTCTTCTTCCATTATCTTCGCGTGTTCTTCGAGAGAAACTTGCCTGTGTCTCTTGCTTCTCTGTGTGCTTCGTTTTGTTTCCCAACCTGTTTTCCTAACCCTGCTTCTCTTGAGATTATCTGCTTCAACCCCTAGACTTTTTCTCGAAGACCCTTCTTCTGCAATCTGCATCGTCTTCGTTCTTCGCTATACCAAGGTTAGTCTTTATGGATTCTGAAGCTAGATACCGTCTTTTTACTATTGGTATGATTGCTATTGAGCGAAATGATGCTTTCACTGCGTCGGTTGTTCACAGGTTACTAGACGAGCCTCATTTCGATCAGCCGCGCTATACTGACGCTGACATTTCTGGACTTTTTTCGGAAAGGCCTGCGACTTCTGATGTTCCTCCTGCTTCAGAGATCCCTTCTGCTTCTAGGAGTTCATCGCCACCTTACTCATACCAGCCTGAAGCTCGGTCGGATTCTTCTTCTGCTTGTACTGATATTTGCCCGAGGAGAAGACCAGGAAAAAGAATGAGTACTCGCAAAGTTTATAAGGACTCACATTCTCGGGAGAGCCGAGTGGCGGCCCAAAGGATTATTGAGGACGATATTGAAGAGGAGCACAGGACCACTCGCATTCCCTTCTCTCCTGAGCAGATATGCATTTATGATGTTGAGTCGAACGTGGTCGGCCCTGAAGAGGTGATGAGATATATGCGGCGGTTTGATTTGGACAGCGACGAGATTTCGCTGATTCCAGCCGAGGGTCGGGCTGCATGGAACCCCCCGCCTGGCCATGTGGTAGTCTATGGGGCAATGCTCACTTGTGGCGTCACCTTCCCTTTCCAGCCTTTCATTACATGGTTTCTGGCTGAGGCCCGACTTGCTCCGGCGTAGTTGACCCCGAATAGTTACCGTATCTTGATGTGCATGTGGCACATGTGGCATAGAATGAAGCGGCCACCTCCCATACCTCGCGAGATCCGTCATTTCTATTCGCTGAGGCCGGTGGGGAAGACCGGGATTTATTTCCTTCAGTCGACTCAGCCCGAGTTATGGATCCCAAAAGATGTTGTGGTCAAGGGCGAGATCGAGCCGACCACAGATGAGAAGATGAAGGGGTTTGTTTGGGGCTTGTTTGGGGCTTCCCTACCTCAAACAAATTTTGGAAAAATAGTTGGTTTTTCGTGGGCAAGAACTGGGGCCAATAAATCAGTTTTGACCTGGATGGCACTCGGATGACTTGCCGGGTTCCTCGGTACTTCTGTACGCCTCAATGGAACCATCTGACTTCAGCCTTTACCGACGAGGAGCTGAAGACTTTGGCTCGGGCGGCAGTCCGCCCCTTGGAGAAAAGGGGGAAACCCTATCTTTATAATGAGGGGAAGATGATTAAAGCCCGTCTTTTTCCTCAGATTTCTGCGCGCCGCAAACGCCGTAAGTTCATTTATCATATATTTTTTTTGTCTTTCCTTTCTTAAATTTGTCTGCTGACTCGGACTCTTTCTTTTGAAGTGTTTGAGGTAGACGTGGTCTGCGACGCCCTGGCCCGCCGAATAAAGGGCATTGTGGAGGCGAGCCGAAAAGCGGCCCTTCGTCAGCGAGACGTTGGGATAGCCCCTCCCGAAGAAGAATCGGACGAAAGTGCTCCTGAGAACCCTCCCGAGGGAGATGATGAGGGGGGAGTACCCGATTATGTGCCCGAGGAAACCCACGGTCCAGAGATGGCTGTGCGTTCAACGGAGGCCGTGGGTGGCCCAGAGATCTTTGGAGCAAGTAGACCCATTGCTGATCAGGACAACCAAGCGGGCCCTACTTCTAAAGGGAAAGAGAAGATGGGGAACCCTTCTGAGCCCGAGCGGGAGACCTGTCCCAATGGATCCAATTCTCCCCGTTCTGCTGCAAACACACCAAACTTTGATTCTCAGGATTTTGCCGTAGCTGGGGGACATTCGGGCGTGGTGGCTCCGGGGATTCCGACTTCCGCCGAGCTGAATCCTGCTGCGCCAGAGATTCTAACTCCCGTTAATCCAACTCCTACTCCCCGGGGGGGGGGGGGGGGGGGGGGGGGGGGCAATGTTGAAGTTGGGCAGCCTGGAAAGAGGAAGGCCTCGTTTTCTTCTGGTCGCCCTTACCCCAAGATCCCCCGAGTAGTTGCCTATGTTGATTCATCTTCGGATGATGAAGGTGAGGGTGAGGGTGAGGGTGAGGGTGGTGCTGGAAAAGATGCGTGTGTGACCCCTCCAGCAGACCAGATCAAAGATAATGTTGGAGGCTCAATTGACTTCCCTCGGGCGGCCTCATTTGCCGAGCTCCCTGAAACCAACGCCGGTGGTTTGGGTTCCTCCCCTCGGACTGATGATCCTACCCCCGAGACCATACTGAGGGCCATGGCTTCAGGTCGGGCTTACATTGGGGAGGATCGTTGGAGTCATTTCAGGACCGGGACCGTATCCGACCGGCTCTGTAATTTTTTTAACAGTGCTTCCTACGTAAGTAGCGCCTTGGTTTATATGCATGATTTCGTATTCCTCCTCATTTTACTCACTTCCATTTGTTGTTGACTTGCTGTAGATGGTGGCCGAGATGTCCGGGGCTTGCCAAGCTGGCGAAGCCCAAGCGGAAAGAATAAGGAGGCTGGAAGCCCAATTGAAGGAGAGTGAAGATCATTGCTCTCGGGTTGAATTAGCTCGTCAAGAGGAGGCCAAATCGAATCAAATGCTCCTGAATCAGTGCCTAGCACGGCAAATGGAAGCCGAGCAACGAGCATCTTCTGCTGCGGAGGAGGTCAGGACTCTACAGGATCAGCTGTCATCCACCCGGGAAGCCTTGCTTCGGGCCGAACAGAATGCTGAAGACGCCAAGTCAACTTATGAACGCCGAATCGAAGACTTGGAGTGTCAAGCCCTGACAGCTAAGGAACTATCGAAGGAAGCTAGGCTGGAACTGGAGCTACAAAGCGTTGACCGTTTCAAGAGATCTCCAGCCTATAATGCTTTGCTTCTCCGGGAATTCTAGCGGGGAATGGTCTCGGCTGGTGAATTCTTTAAGCAAAAGAACAGGGCGACTGATCGGGCCAGGGCCAACTGGAGCCTCTCAATCAGGAAGCATGTGGACACATCCCTGGAGTCCCTTCGGATCCAGATGAAGGAGTGGCGGGCATATTGTAAAAGTAAAGGAAAAACGCCACATCCTATGCACCTTGAGGTTCCCACCGCCGAGTCTTTCTCTACTTTTTATGCCTGTGAGAGGGCGGGGTTCAACAATGAGAGACCCGACTTGGGGCCAGTTCCTGGTACCGACTACAGCTACTGGATGGATAACAAGGAAGATGTGATCATGTGGCCCTCGGTCGACAGCCTTTTGAGCGAGTATGTGATGGAGCCTGACCCTGATGTCGGCGGAAGCAGCTCACAACCCCCGGCGCCTTCCTCTTGATTTTTAAGCCCTTTTTGTAACTATCTTTGTATTTTTTCCATACATATTAAGAATAAAATTTACTCTTATATTCTTACTGTTCTATTTTACTGCACGACCAATGCATAAATGGGACGACCTGAACTTGTTTAGTCTGCTTGTACTCGGTTATCTTTGAATTTATGGATCCTTCGGGAATCCTTGGCTATACTTTGACCGAGTGCCTTATGGCCGGTAACTAATTTCGGCCGAGTATCTTATGTAACTGGCTTTTTAATCGATTAGACCGAGTATTTTATTTAACTGGTAACTAATTTTTGCCGAGTATCTTATGTAACTGGCTGATTATACCGAGTATCTTATTTAACTGGTAACTAATTTTTGCCGAGTATCTTATGTAACTGGCTTTTTAATCGATTAGACCGAGTATCTTATTTAACTGGTAACTAATTTTTGCCGAGTATCTTATGTAACTGGCTTTTATCCTTCGATTTTTGAGGTTGTTTTACCTCCACGTTACGCCGAGGCTCGCCATGACCATACGTTGAGGTCCTTGCACAAGTCACCTAGGACGTCTCCTGGTTTTATCTGTGCAAGGTTTTGCCGAATCGTTGGGGTAATTTGTACCGGCCAATACGACTGCGCATCTCACTAGTCTTTCTAGCGGCGCTCCGAGCAGTTTCCCAGTTATCCTGGTGCCTCGGTTTTGCCTTTTTGCTAAGGGACGCATTTGCATCGCCTTAACTAGGCGGGCATGCTACTACAGCTTTTCCGCCCTTCGAGCACCACTCGTCCGCTCTTTCGCGGCCTTATAGCGCCCGACTCTTTTTGGTGTTTATTTGGCCGGCTTCTAAGTGGCCGCTATTGAAATGCTGCTCATGGATTTTATTGATTCCGCTACTCCATACTTAGCAACTGAACTTTATTAGATAATCAATATGATAATGAAATCGACAAATAAATCTGAAATAATCAAAGCGGAAACTAAAACTGAGCTAAAGCAAAATAAATTAATCGTAGAACCGTAATCGGGTTCTCTAGGGATAGAAGATCTTCAGATATTGTGCATTGCATGGTCGGGGTACCAGGCTACCCTCTGGTCGGGCTATCATGTAGGCCCCGTGCCCTATGATTCTCTTGATGATGTATGGCCCTTCCCATTTATCGGCGAGAGATCCCGATGATTTATCCTTGGTATTTGGGGATACTTTTATTAGCACTAAATCCCCGAGTTGGTATCTCCGCTCCCGAACGTGGGAGTTGTAGTACCTAGCAGCCCTTTGCTGGTACGCGGAATTTCTTACTTGTGCTGCATCTCTGATCTCTTCAAGCTCGTCTAAGTTCTGCTGCAGCATATCTATATTGTGCTCGGGGCTGTATAACTGAACCCTGGGGGATGTAAAAGTTGTTTTTTGCTAGGATAACAGCCTCTGTCCCAAATGCCAGCGCGAAGGGAGTTTCCCCCGTGGACGACCTTACAGTTGTTCGGTATGCCCATAGTACCTCGGGCAGTTTGTCCACCCAGCCACCTTTCTTTGCCTCTAGTTTAGCTTTCAATGTGTGCTTGATTACCTTATTCACAGCCTCGGTCTGGCCATTGGTTTGAGGGTGAGCAGGCGATGCATAGTAGTTTGCGATCTTGAATTCTTCACACATTTCTCTGAACTTCTTATTGTCGAATTGGGTTCCGTTGTCTGTTATGATGATACTCGGGATCCCGAACCGATATATTATATTCTTCTTAACAAAGCTGGTGGTGTTTGCCTCAGTGATGTGTACAAGTGACTCTGCCTCTGCCTCTACCCATTTGGTAAAATAGTCCACTGCCACAATGGCGTGCTTTGCTCCTCCCTTTGTTCCTGTGGGCATTGATCCTATTAGGTCGAGTCCCTACATGGCGAAGGGCCAAGGTGAGGTTAAGCTTCTAAGTAATTCTGGGGGTCGCCGAATGTCGTTTGCTATTCTTTGGCATGTTTCGCAACTCTCTGCGAATCGCTGCGCCTTTGCGAACAGAGTCGGCCAGTAGAATCCTTGCCTGAGTATCTTGTGTGCTAAGCTTTTACCCCCGATGTGATTCCCACACACTCCACTGTGGACGCTTCTCAGGATCTCTCCAGTATTTTCACCGGAAATGCATCTTTGCAGCACTTTTGAGAATCCTCTCCTATATAATTCTCCCCTCAGAATTGTGTACCGAGCTGACCTATATCTGATGCGTTTAGCTTCCACAGCATCCTCCGGTAGTATGTTTTCCTCTAAGTACTTTCTGAGTTTGTATGTCCAGTCGCCTGGGCTAGGTCGGATCTCTGCTATTATGATTTCCTCGGATTCTGCTGTGTTATAGGTAAAAATAGTCATGATGGACACGTCATCACCATGGAAGGCCAGGTCAGCAGAGGTCAAGATAAGTCAACTTATGGAGCAGAAACCTCCACGATAACTTACTTGGAAAAAAGGATAAGTAGTCCGACCACAAACAAAGACGATCAGCTTGAGCAGCAGATCAGATTCAGGCACACTCGGGCACACTCGGGCACACTCGGGCATATTCACTCGGGAAACAATAAGACAGTCGCCAACACTTGCAATCAGCAGCCAGCAGGTCCACAATAAGCAACGATGTGGACCATTAGAGTTTAAAAAGGAAACAAGCAGTTCTCCCGTGAATAAAGGAGAAAGAATCCCGTTCAGAATTGGACACAGCCGAAAAAGGAAAACATAATTTAAATAGGACTAGGAAACCGCTTGAGACTTGGGGGCCACAACACTAAACCCTAGCAGTCACCTTAAAACCCTAGAAACAACATGTATAAATACCCCCTCTATTCATAAACAGAGGGACGCGAGAAGTAGAATAGGGAGAGAGAGGATCATAGTGCAAAGTTCTTGTAATCGTTCTTTATCGTTCTTCATCTTGTAATCGTGATTCATAGTGGATTTGACTTTGTTGCTAAAAGCAACAATCCCGTGGATGTTTCTCCGATCTTTTGGAGTTTTACCACGTAAATCACTTGTTATTTCTTTACAATCTTTGACTATACTCAAGTATAAACTGCAGTAATTCAAAAAAAAGAATCATTGACTTGGTGATCACCAAAAATCACCGTCAACAATTGGCGCTAGAAGGAGGGGAACCCAAAAATTTGTGACGACAATGGCTGGCGACGGAGATGGTAGCGATTCCAGGTATAGTCAAGGCATGCCAAGTAACGAGTTGGAAGATGACACCGCGCTCAATACGGCGGATGCAACTCTGACGACGGCAGACCAGTCAGCTGCCCTGGCTGGTATTCAACGTTTACCTACAGCTAATGAAGAAATCGCGCAACGACTCCGCGCTTCTCCACAACAACTCATATCAGACGCAGCAAGGCAGGGAATTGACCTTTCTGTTACGGAAGGTTTGATGTCACCTCATGAACTGTCCGCCCCAAGCCAGCAGACAGCAAGGCTGCGTTCCGCAGTGGTGATACCAACCCCTGATAGACTCCCAAAGGCGAGACGAGATCCTACAGGCAGACCAGAGATGCTATCTGAAAGAGTGGCCAGGAGAAGTATGGAGCACAGAGAGGGGAATGATTCCGACAAAGAGTACGATCAAGATCGGGTAGCCGGGGATCGAGACCGCCTTAGGAGGCGTGGTCACCGGAGAGACCGGTCATCCTCTGAAGAAAGTGAGCAGAATCATCATCGCAAGCGCCAAAGGGGCACAGTCCGACTGCATGGCCTAAACCGAGATCATAGAGAGTTGAATCCCGAGGAGAGGGGCCAAAAACTGACCATAAGCCAAAACTTCAATGCATTAGGAGAACCTGAAGGGGACAGAGACATACTTATACAGAGCCTCACCCGGGAAGTTCAGAATAATCGTCGACAAATGGATGCTTCGGTCAGGCGGTATGGGCGTAATGAGCTGTCAGATGATGAATCCGGAAGCCCTTTCACCAATGGGATTTTGAGGATGCCTTTCCTAGAGAGATTCAGGATGCCCCACATTGAGCTGTTCAAGAAGGATACCGACCAAAAAGAACACGTCCGGAGGTATAGGAGCGCTATGGCGCAATATGTCCATAATGATGCACTACTATGTTTGAATTTTCCCTAAACTCTTGGGGATCTAGGCTCCCAGTGGTTTGGAAGATTGCTAGCAGCAAGCATAAGTAGCTTCGGCGAACTGAGCAAGGCTTTCTCAAGGCAGTTCCTTGGGAATGTACACAGAAAAAAGTCAGTGGCTCATTTATCCCAACTCAAACAGAGAAAAGACGAGTCGCTGAAGAAATATCTGGGGAGGTTCGGTCAGGAAGTGTCCGAGATTGGAAGTGCAAACGACGAAGCAATAATTGCCGCGTTCATTAACAACCTTCAGAACGGCCAATTGTCCTTTGACCTCAGAAGAGCCCGACTAACCAGCTACGCCGATATGATGGACATGGCAGGGGGTTACGCCTTGGCCGAAGAAGAGGAAATTGCCACAGGAGGTTACTTCGTACATGGCGGTCGCCCAGAGGGATCCAAAACCAAGGACCAGACAAAGACGCCCGATACCAAAGGTGACAAATAGAAGAATAAAGCACGGGATGGTCGGGATGGTCGGGATGGACGACAAACATACGACCCAAAAACCGATCAACCACGGCAGAGGTTCCAAGGCCGATACACAAATTATACCCCGTTGAAGAAAGATCAAGAAGAAGTCCTGGCAATTCTGGAAGAGAAGAACATGTCCAAAGAACCGCCTAAGCAATCGACATATGCTCGGAGGGACACCACCAAATATTGCCGTTTCCACAAAGAGAATGGGCACGAGACATCCAAGTGTTTCCAACTAAGGGACCACATCGAGACTCTCATTAGGGAAGGGCATTTGAAGGACATTGTTTTCAAAAAGACGGACAGGGCAGATGGACAGAAAGATAGCCGACAGGATGGACGGGCAAGAAAACTTAGTCCCAAGAAAGCCGAGGATGAAGGGGCAATTAACACCATCTTCGGAGGACCAGCAACGGGCAAGAGTAACAGGGAAAGGACCCAGGAGATTCGGGAGGCCATGGAGGCACGGAGAGACCTGGACGTCAATTCTATTGAGCCCGACCCGAAAAGAATCAAGGAAGGCTGGGACCCGATCGTGTTCACAGAAGCCGACTCACACGGAGTGGATGTTAGGCCAAACGACGCGCTAGTGATCAGCGCACGGATCGGCCATAGAGAAGTTCATTGAATTCTGATCGACAATGGGAGTTCAGCAGACATTCTTAGTGCAGAAGTATATGACCAGCTGAGGCTAGATAGGAAAGACCTACAGCCGTTTCCCACACCCCTTAGAGGATTTGGAGGAGTCGAAGTAAGGTCGCTCGGCACGGTAAAGCTACCCGTGAAGATCGGGAAAGCCCCTTGCCAGAAAACAGTGCTGCTCGACTTTGTGGTGGTAGATACGGAAAACTGGCCGTATAATGCTTTACTGGGCCGACCATTTTTGAATAAAGCCAAGGCGGTGACAGCAACTTATGCCCTCATGATGAAATTCCCGACCAAATATGGTGTGGGAGTGGTCAAAGGGTCACAAGAGATGGCCCGAAGAGCAAACTTGTCAGTGTATAAAGATAGGGAGGTACGCCAAGTATACATGGTAACGGTCCAACAAAAGGCTAGAGAACCTGAAGAACAGGCAGAAGTGCCGAAAGATTTTGAGTTGGATCCCAGAGAAGGACCGGAGGACAGGGAAGACGAGCCGACTCAAGAAGTGGCACTAGACCCAGAAGATCCGGGTAGGACAGTGAAGGTAGGGGCAAGTTTGAGCGTACATGTCAAAACCTTACTTATTACGCTGCTAAGAAAATACAAGGACGTTTTCTCTTGGAGTCATGAAGATATGCTGGGGGTAGACCCGAAGGTGATTTCACATCATCTTTCCACTAACCCAGAGTTCCGACCCGTGGTACAGAAAAGAAGATTATTCAATCCAGAAAGAAGCGCCGCAATCAAGAAGGAGGTGGAGAAGCTGCTTTCCGCGGGGTCGATAAGGGAAGTCAAGTATCCGGAGTGGGTAGCCAATGTAGTGTTGGTCAAGAAAAAGAACAAACAATGGAGGATGTGCGTAGACTTTACAGACTTGAACAAAACTTGCCCAAAAGATAGTTTCCCACTACCGAGGATCGACCAGTTGGTAGATGCGACAGCAGGACATGAATTGTTGAGTTTCATGGACGCCTACTCGGGATACAATCAGATCCGGATGAATAAGATAGATGAGGAAAAGACATCGTTTACCACGGACCAGGGCTTATATTGCTACAAAGTGATGCCATTCGGATTGAAAAAACGCCGGAGCAACGTACCAGAGGTTGGTAAACAGGATGTTCGCTCGGCAGATTGGGAAAAATATGGAGGTTTACGTGGATGATATGTTGACTAAGAGCACCACTGTAGAAAAACACACGGAGGATTTGAAGGAAACCTTTGACGTCCTAAGAAAGTATCAGATGAAGCTCAACCCAAGCAAATGTGTGTTCGGGGTACCTTCGGGAAGGTTTCTAGGTTTTCAGGTGCACCAGAGGGGAATCGAAGTAAATCCCGAGAAAATCAAAGCATTAGAAGAAATGGCTTCACCTAAGACACTGAAAGATGTGCAGAGGCTAACGGGATGCCTTGCGTCACTCAACCGGTTTATAGCCAAGTCAACAGACAAATGCGCCCCATTCTTTAAAGCAATAAAAAAGGGAAAAGGGCTCGAATGGAGTACAGAGTGTGAAGAAGCCTTTCAAAAATTGAAAGAGTATCTAGGGAGAGCACCCATCCTTTCAAAACCGGTGGTGGGAGAAACATTGTACTTATACCTCTCGGTCACCGAAGTGGCGACGAGTTCGGTGTTGATCCGACTGGAGAAAGGAATACAAAAGCCAGTGTACTATACAAGCAAAGCGTTGTTAGCGGCGGAAACCAGATACTCACCGGCAGAAAAAATAGCGCTAGCTCTGATCACATCGGCCAGGAAGTTGAGGCCATATTTCTAAGCACATACAATAGAGGTATATACAGATTGCCCACTGAAACTCATTCTTCAAAAGCCAGAGGTGTCGGGAAGGCTGACCAAATGGGCGGTGGAGCTCAGTGAATACGATATCAGATACACACCAAAAGCGGCCATCAAAGGGCAGGCGGTATCCGACTTTATAGCAGAATTCACCGAGCCAGACGCCGAGGTAAGGAGGGCAATGGAAGATGAACAGACTACTAAATTCTAATGGAAATTGCATGTAGATGGGTCATCAAACACGCATGGCAGCGGGGCAGGAATAGTCATAACGACCCCCGAGGGGGATACTGTAGAATGTGCCATGAGGTTCGATTTCAAGGCAACCAACAATCAAGCAGAGTATGAAGCCTTGTTGGCCGGCCTAAGGGTCTGCATAGCATTAGGGGCAGATGAGCTGGAAGTTTACAGTGATTCACAGGTCATGGTCCATCAGGTACTGGATGAATACCAGGCCAGGGAAGAGCACATGATAGCTTATTTGGACATTGCAAAAAGACTACTTAAAAAGTTCAAAGCGTACAGAATCTCTCAGATCCCTCGGGAAGAGAACGAAAAAGCAGATGCTTTGTCCAAACTAGCTTCAGCCACCACAAGCATCAGATCCAAAGCAATACCAGTGGCACACCTGACTAAACCAAGTACAGCGGAACCCGAGGAAATCATAATAGCAGAGATCCGACCTAGCCCGGGCGACTGGACATACCAACTCAGAAAGTACTTAGAGGAGAACATACTACCGGAGGATGCTGTGGAAGCTAAACGCATCAGATACAGGTCAGCCCGGTACACGATTCTGAAAGGAGAATTATATAGGAGAGGATTCTCAAAAGTGCTGCAGAGATGCATTTCCGGTGAAAAGACTGGAGAGATCCTGAGAAGCATCCATAGTGGAGTGTGTGGGAACCACACTGGGGGTAAAAGCTTAGCACACAAAATACTTAGGCAAGGATTCTACTGGCCGACTCTGTTCGCGGGAGCACAGCAATTCGCAGAGAGTTACGAAACATGCCAAAGAGTAGCAAACGACATTCGGCGACCCCCAGAATTGCTTAGAAGCTTAACCTCGCCTTGGCCCTTTGCCATGTGGGGACTCGACCTGATAGGACCAATGCCCACAGGAACGAAGGGAGGAGCAAAGCATGCTATTGTGGCAGTGGATTATTTTACCAAATGGGCAGAGGCAGAAGCACTTGTACACATCACCGAGGCAAACACCACCAGCTTCGTTAAAAAGAATATAATATATCGATTCGGGATCCCGAGCATCATCATAACAGACAATGGAACTCAATTCGACAATAAGAAGTTCAGAGAAATGTGTGAAGAGTTCAAGATCGTAAACTACTATGCATCGCCTGCTCACCCTCAAACCAATGGCCAAACGGAGGCCGTGAATAAAGTGATCAAGCACACATTGAAAGCAAAACTAGAGGCAAAGAAAGGTGGCTGGGTAGACAAACTGCCCGAGGTGCTATGGGCATACCGAACAACTGTAAGGTCGTCCACAGGGGAAACTCCTTTCGCGCTGGCATTCGGGACAGAAGCTGTTATCCCAGCAGAAACTACTTTTACATCCCCCAGGGTCCAGTTATACAGCCCCGAGCACAATATAGACATGCTGCAGCAGAACCTAGACGAGCTTGAAGAGATCAGAGATGCAGCACAAGTAAGAAATTCCGCATACCAGCAAAGGGCTGCTAGGTACTACAACTCTCATGTTCGGGAGCGGAGATTCCAACTCGGGGATCTAGTGCTGAGAAGAGTATCCCCAAATACCAAGGATAAATCATCGGGATCCCTCGCCGATAAATGGGAAGGGCCATATATCATCAAGAGAATCGTAGGGCACGGGGCCTACATGATAGCCCGACCTGAAGGTAGCCTGGTACCCCGACCATGCAATGCACAATATCTGAAGATCTTCTATCCCTAAAAGAATCCGATTGTGGTTCTACAGTTTATTTATTCTGCTTTAGCTCAGCTTTTAGTTTCTGCGTTGAAATTTCAGATTTGTTTATTAATTTCATATTCATGATCATCTAATAAAGTTCAGTTGCTAATATGGTGTGGCGGAATCAATAAAATCCATGAGCAACATTTCAATGGCGGCCACTCAAGGCGACCGAATAAACGCCAAAAAGAGTCGGGCGCTATAAGGCCGCGAAAGAGCGGACGAGTGGTGCTCGAAGGGCGGAAAAGCTGTAGTAGCATGCCCGCCTAGTTAAGGCGATGCAAACGCGTCCCTTAGCAAAAAGGTAAAACCGAGGCACCAGGACAACTGGGAAAATGCTCGGAGCGCCGCTAGAAAGACTAGTGAGATGCGCAGTCGTGTTGGCCGGTACAAATTACCCCAACGATTCGACAAACCCTTGCAGAGATAAAACCAGGAGACGTCCTAGGTGACTTGTGCAAAGACCTCAACGTATGGTCGTGGCGAGCCTCGACGTAACGTGGAGGTTAAACAACCCCAAAAATCAAAGGGTGTAAGCCAGTTACATAAGATACTCGGCAAAAATTAGTTACCAGTTAAATAAGATACTCGGTCTAATTGATAAAGCCAGTTACATAAGATACTCGGCAAAAATTAGTTACCAGTTAAATAAGATACTCGGTCTAATTGATAAAGCCAGTTACATAAGATACTCGGCAAAAATTAGTTAACCAGTTAAATAAGATATTCGGTCTAATCTATAAAGCCAGTTACATAAGATACTCGGCAAAAATTAGTTAACCAGTTAAATAAGATACTTGGTCTAATTGATATAAGCCAGTTACATAAGATACTAGGCAGTAATTAATTACCGGTTAAATAAGATACTCGGTCTGATCGGGTAAAAAGCCAGTTACATAAGATACTCGGCTGAAATTAATTGCCAGCCACAAGGTACTCGGTCAAAGCATAGCCAAAGATTCCCGAAGGATCCATAAATTCAAAGATAGTACAAGCAGACGGTCGTCCCATTTAGGCATTGGTCGTACAGTAAGATAAAACAGTAAGAATGTAAGAGTAAATTTTATTCTTATTTTATGTATAGAAAAATACAATGTATGAAAAATATACGAAAAATATACAAGTGTAGTTACAAAAAAGGGCTTGGAAATCAAGAGGAAGGCGCCGGGGGTGGTGAGCTGCTTCTGCCAACGTCAGGGTCAGGCTCCATCACATACTCGCTCAGAAGGCTGTCATCCGAAGGCCACACGATCACATCTTCCTCGTCATCCATCCAGTGACTGTAGTCGGTACCAGGAACGGGCCCCAAGTCGGGTCTCTCATTGTTGAACCCCGCCCTCTCACTGGCGTAAAAAGTGGAGAAAGACTCGGCGGTAGGAACCTCAAGGTGCATGGGATGTGGCGTTTTTCCTTTACTTCTACAATACGCTCGCCACTCCTTCATCTGGATCCGAAGAGACTCCAGGGATGTGTCCACATGCTTCCTAATTGAGAGGCTCCAGTTGGCCAGGGCCCGATCAGTCGCCCTGTTCTTCTGCTTAAAAAATTCACCGGCCGAGACCATTCCCCGCTGGAATTCCCGAAGAAGCAAAGCATCATAGGCTGGAGATCTCTTAAAACGGTCAACGCTTTGTAGCTCCATTTCCAGCCTAGCTCCCTTCGACAGTTCCTTAGCCGTCAGGGCTTGACACTCCAAGTCTTCGATTCGGCGTTCATAAGTTGACTTGGCGTCTTCGGCATTTTGTTCGGCCCGAAGCAAGGCTTCCCGGGTGGATGACAGTTGATCCTGCAGAGTCTTGACCTCCTCCGCAGCAGAAGATGCCCATTGCTCGGCTTCCATTTGCCGTGCTAAGCACTGATTTAGGAGCATCTGACTTGACTTGGCCTCCTCCTGACGAGCTAACTCAGCCCGAGAGCAATGATCTTCGCTCTCCTTCAATTGGGCTTCCAGCCTTCTTATTTTCTCCGCTTGGGCTTCGCCAGCTTGGCAAGCCCCAGACATCTCGGCCACCATCTGCAACAAGACAGCAGCAAATAAAAGTAAGTAAAAAGGAGGAAAATGAGATTACATGTAAGACCAAGGCGTTGCAAGGCGTTACTTACGTAGGAAGCACTGTTAAAGAAGTTGCAGAGCCGGTCAGATACAGTCCCGGTCGGGAAGTGACTCCAGTGATCCTCCCCAATATAGGCTTGGCCTGAAGCCATGGCCCTTAGCATTGACTCGGGGGTAGGATCATCGATCTGGGGAGGAGAGCCCGAACCGCGTACACCAGCTTCGGGGAGTCCAGCAGAAAAGGCCGCCCGGGGCAAGTCGGTTGAACCACCAGCATTATCTTTGACCTGCTCCTCTGGAGGGACCATGCCCGCTTCTCTTTCAACATCACCCACCCCCTCATCGCCCGATGAAGAATCAACATATGCAACTACTCGGGGAATCTTGGGGTAAGGGCGACCAGAAGAAAACGAGGCTTTCCTTTTCCCGGGCTGCCCTGCTTCAACATTACTGCCTCCGGGGGTGGAAATCGGATCAGTAGGAACTGGAGTCTCCGAGCCAAAAAGATGCGGTTCCGCAGAAGTCGAAACCTCCGGAGCTACCGTATCCGAGTGTCCCCCAACTGCTTTAAAACCTTGAGAGGCAACGTTTGGTAGGTCTGCAGCAGAGGGAGTAGAACGGGATCCGCTGGGAAAAATTACCTGCTCGGGCTCAGAGGGATCCCCTACCTTCTCCTTCCCCTTGGAAGATGGACCTGCTCGGTCGCCTTGGTCGGGAGGGGTCCTACTTACTCCAAAGTCTTCCGGATCGCCCGTATCCTCCGCAGAACAGGCAGGCGTCCCGTGACCTTGGGTCTCCTCGGGAACATAGTCAGGGACTCCCCCCTCATCATCTCCCTCGGGAGGGTTATCAGGAGCACTTTCCTCCGACTCTTCGGGAGGAGCTATCCCAACGTCTCGCTGACGAAGGGCAGCTTTCCGGCTTGCCTCCACAATACCCTTCATTCGGCGGGCCAGAGCATCGCAGACCACGTCTACCTCAAACACTTCAAAAAAAAAAAAAAAAAGGAGTCCGAGTTAGCAGACAAACTTAGGAATCAGGTTGCCAATAAAAAATACATACAACAAATAAACTTACGGCGTCTGCGGCACGCAGAAATCTGAGGGAAGAGACGGGCCTTAATCATCTTCCCCTCTTTGTAGAGATAGGGTTTCCCCCTTTTCTCCAGAGGGCGGACTGCTGCCCGAGCCAAAGTCTTCAGCTCCTCGTCGGTAAAAGCTGAAGTCAGATGGTTCCACTGAGGCGTACAGAAGTACCGAGGAACCCGGCAAGTCATCTGAGTGCCATCCAAGTCAAAGTTGATCGACTGGCCCCAGTCCTTGCCCACAAAAAACCAGCTATTTTTCCAAAATTTGTTTGAGGTAGGGAAGCCCCAAACAAACCCCTTCATCTTCTCCTCCGTGGTCGGCTCGATCTCACCCTTGACCACAACATTTTTTGGGATCCATAGCTCGGGCTGAGTCGACTGAAGAAAATAAATCCCGGTCTGCCCCACCGGCCTCAGCGAGTAAAAATGACGGATCTCACGAGGGGTAGGAGGTGGCCGCTTCATTCTATGCCACATGTGCCACATGCACATCAAAATACGGTAACTGTTTGGGGTCAGCTGCGCTGGAGCAAGTCGGGCCTCAGCCAGAAACCACGTGATAAAAGGCTGGAAGGGGAGTGTGACGCCACAAGTAAGCATCGCCCCATAGACCGCCACATGGCCAGGCGGGGGGTTCCATGCAGCCCGACCCTCGGTCGGAACCAGCGAAATCTGGTCACTGTCCAAGTCAAACCGCCGCATATACTTCATCACCTCTTCGGGACCGACCACGTTCGGCTCCACATCGTAAATACATATACGCTCGGGGGAGAAGGGAATGCGAGCGGCCCTGTGCTCCTCTTCAATGTCGTCCTCGGTGATCCTTTGGGCCGCCACTCGGTTTTCCCGAGAATGCGAGTCTTTGTAAACTCTGCGAGTACTCATCCTCTTTCCTGGTCTTCTGCTCGGGCGAATATCAATACAAGCAGAAGAAGAATCCGACCAAGCTTCAGGCTGGTATGAGTAAGGTGGCGATGAACTGGCAGAAGCAGAAGGGATCTCTGAGGCAGGAGGAACCTCAGAAGTTGCAGGTCTTTCCGGAAAAAGTCCAGAAATGTCAGCGTCGATATAGCACGGCTGATCAAAACGGGGCTCGTCTAGTAACCTGTGAACAACCGACGCAGTGAAAGCATCATTTCGCTCAATAGCAATCATACCAACAGTAAAAAGACGATATCTAGCTCCAGAATCCATAAAGACTAACCTTGGTGTAGCAAAGAACGAAGACGATGCAGATCGCAGAAGAAGGGCCTCCAAGGAAAAATCTGGGGGTTGAAGCAGATAAACTCAAGAACAGCAGGGTTAGAAAAACGGGCTGGTAAAAAAAATGGAGCACAGAGAATCAAAAGGCACAGATAAAGTTTCCTTCGAAGAGCACGCGAAGATAATGGAAAAGGAAATAAAAGCGAAAAATGGAAGAAGAAGGTGAAAGTGAAAAAAGCGAAACCAGAATATATAGGCGACGTCTCGATTTCAAAAATACCAAAACCCTAGGAGAGGTTGCAGAAAAAGCGGGAAAACAGAGGGGCTTGGACTGATGACGTAGGTTGCGCGCAGGCAAGCAGAAAGGTCACATCCCATAAATACACCGTACCACCGCCAAACAAAGAGGGACAAGTGGCAGCAAGAGAACGCCAGGCGCCGCCAGAGAGCAGAAGCATCGCCATCATAAAGATTTGAAATGATTGATAAATCAAACGTGTGCGGTCGCAATTAAGACACGTCATTTAAAGCTCTGATCCAAACGAGGATACTTTAATGCAGGAAACGACAAATGAGGATTAATCATAAAGAAATATTGAGGTTAAATATTAGACCCGAGAGGGCTTGACTAAGCATGATCGGCTCAAATATTTAAGGGGGTATTGTTATAGGTAAAAATAGTCATGATGGACACGTTATCACCATGGAAGGCCAGGTCAGCAGAGGTCAAGATAAGTCAACTTATGGAGCAGAAACCTCCACGATAACTTACTTGGAAAAAAGGATAAGCAGTCCGACCACAAACAAAGACGATCAGCTTGAGCAGCAGATCAGATTCAGGCACACTCGGGCACACTCGGGCATATTCACTCGGGAAACAATAAGACAGTCGCCAACACTTGCAATCAGCAGCCAGCAGGTCCACAATAAGCAACGATGTGGACCATTAGAGTTTAAAAAGGAAACAAGCAGTTCTCCCGTGAATAAAGGAGAAAGAATCCCGTTCAGAATTGGACACAGCCGAAAAAGGAAAACATAATCTAAATAGGACTAGGAAACCGCTTGAGACTTGGGGGCCACAACACTAAACCCTAGCGGTCACCTTAAAACCCTAGAAACAACATGTATAAATACCCCCTCTATTCATAAACAGGGGGACGCGAGAAGTAGAATAGGGAGAGAGAGGATCATAGTGCAAAGTTCTTGTAATCGTTCTTTATCGTTCTTCATCTTGTAATCGTGATTCATAGTGGATTTGACTTTGTTGCTAAAAGCAACAATCCCGTGGATGTTTCTCCGATCTTTTGGAGTTTTGCCACGTAAATCACTTGTTATTTCTTTACAATCTTTGACTATACTCAAGTATAAACTGCAGTAATTCAAAAAAACGAATCATTGACTTGGTGATCACCAAAAATCACCGTCAACATGCTGTACTTGGTTTAGTCAGGTGTGCCACTGGTATTGCTTTGGATCTGATGCTTGTGGTGGCTGAAGCTAGTTTGGACAAAGCATCTGCTTTTTCGTTCTCTTCCCGAGGGATCTGAGAGATTCTGTACGCTTTGAACTTTTTAAGTAGTCTCTTTGCAATGTCCAAATAAGCTATCATGTGCTCTTCCCTTGCCTGGTATTCATCCAGTACCTGATTGACCACGACTTGTGAATCGCTGTAAACTTCCAGCTCGTCTGCCCCTAATGCTATGCAGACCCTTAGGCCGGCCAACAAGGCTTCATACTCTGCTTGATTGTTGGTTGCCTTGAAATCGAACCTCATGGCATATTCCACAGTATCCCTCTCGGGGGTCGTTATGACTATTCCTGCTCCGCTGCCATGTGTGTTTGATGATCCGTCTACATGCAATTTCCATTGGAATTTAGTAGTCTGTTCATCTTCCATTGCCCTTCTTACCTCGGCGTCTGGCTCGGTGAATTCTGTTATAAAGTCAGCCTTCCCGACACCTCCGGCTTTTGAAGAATGAGTTTTAGTGGGCAGTCTGTATATACCTCTATTGTATGCGCTTGGAAATATGGCCTCAATTTCCTGGCCGATGTGATCAGAGCTAGCGCTATTTTTTCTGCCGGCGAGTACCTGGTTTCTGCCGCTAACAATGCTTTGCTTGTGTAGTACACTGGCTTTTGTATTCCTTCCTCCGGTCGGATCAACACCGAACTTGTCGCCATTTCTGTGACCGAGAGGTATAAGTACAATGTTTCTCCCACCACCGGTTTTGAAAGGATGGGTGCTCTCCCCAAATACTCTTTCAATTTCTGAAAGGCTTCTTCACATTCTGTACTCCATTCGAGCCCTTTCCCCTTTTTTATTGCTTTAAAGAATGGAGCGCATTTGTCTGTTGACTTGGCTATAAACCGGTTGAGTGACGCAAGGCATCCCGTTAGCCTTTGCACATCTTTCAGTGTCTTTGGTGAAGCCATTCCTTCTAATGCTTTGATCTTCTCGGGATTTACTTCGATTCCCCTCTGGTGTACCTGAAAACCTAGAAACCTTCCCGAAGGTACCCCGAACACACATATGCTTGGGTTGAGCTTCATTTGATACTTCCTTAGGACGTCAAAGGTTTCCTTCAAATCTTCCGTGTGTTTTTCTGCAGTGGTGCTCTTGGTCAACATATCATCCACGTAAACCTCCATGTTTTTCCCAATCTGCCGAGCGAATATCCTGTTTACCAACCTCTGGTACGTTGCCCCGGTGTTTTTCAATCCGAATGGCATCACTTTGTAGCAATACAGGCCCTGGTCCGTGGTAAACGATGTGTTTTCCTCGTCTGCCTTATTCATCCGGATCTGATTGTATCCCGAGTAGGCGTCCATGAAACTCAACAATTCGTGTCCTGCTGTTGCATCTACCAACTGGTCGATCCTTGGCAGTGGGAAACTATCTTTTGGGCAAGCTTTGTTCAAGTCTGTGAAGTCTACGCACATCCTCCATTGTTTGCTCTTTTTCTTGACCAACACTACATTGGCTACCCATTCCGGATACTTGACTTCCCTTATCGACCCCGCGGAAAGCAGCTTCTCCACTTCTTTCTTGATTGCGACGCTTCTTTCTGGATTGAATAATCTCCTCTTTTGTACCACTGGTCGGAACTTTGGGTTGATGGAAAGATGATGTGAAATCACCTTCGGGTCTACCCCCAGCATATCTTCATGGCTCCAAGCGAAAACATCCTTATAGTCTCTTAGCAGCGTAACAAGTTGGGTTTTGACATGTACGCTCAAACTTGCCCCTACCTTCACCGTCCTACTCGGATCTTCTGGATTTAGTGCCACCTCTTGGGTCGGCTCGTCTTTCCTATCCTCTGGTTCTTCTCTGGGATCCAACTCAAAATCTTTCGGCACTTCTGCCTGCTCTTCAGGTTCTCCAGCCTTTTGTTGGGCCGTTACTGTGTATACTTGGTGTACCTCCCTATCTTTATACACTGACAAGTTGGCTCTTCGGGCCATCTCTTGTGACCCTTTGACCACTCCAACGCCATATTCGGTCGGGAATTTCATCATGAGGGCATAAGTTGCTATCACCGCCTTGGCTTTATTCAAAAATGGTCGGCCTAATAAAGCGTTGTACGGCCAGTTTTCTGTATCTACCACCACGAAGTCGAGCAGCACTGTTTTCTAGCAAGGAGCCTTCCTGATCTTCACGGGTAGCTTTACCGTGCCAAGCGACCTTACTTCGACTCCTCCAAATTCTCTAAGGGGTGTGGGAAACGGCTGTAGGTCTTTCCTATCTAGCCTCAGCTGGTCATATACTTTTGCACTAAGAATATCTGCTGAACTCCCATTGTCAATCAAAATTCGATGAACTTCTCTATGGCCGATCCGTGCGCTGATCACCAGCGCGTCGTTTGGCCTAACATCTACTCCGTGTGAGTCAGCTTCCGTGAATACGATCGGGTCCCAGCCCTTCTTGATTCTCTTCAGGTCGGGCTCAATAGAATTGACGTCCAGGTCTCTCCGTGCCTCCATGGCCTTCCGAATTTCCTGGGTCCTTTCCCTGTTACTCTTGCCCGTCGCTGGTCCTCCAAAGATGGTGTTAATTGCCCCTTCATCCTCGGCTTTCTTGGGACTAAGCTTTCTTGCCCGTCCGTCCTGTCGGCTATCTTTCTATCCATCTGCCCTGTCCACCTTTTTGAAAACAATGTCCTTCAAATGCCCTTCCCTAATGAGAGTTTCAATGTGGTCCCTTAGCTGGAAACACTTGGATGTCTCGTGCCCATTCTCTTTGTGGAAACGGCAATATTTGGTGGTGTCCCTCCGAGCATATGTCGACTGCTTAGGCGGTTCTTTAGACATGTTCTTCTCTTCTAGGATTGCCAGGACTTCTTCTTGATCTTTCTTCAACGGGGTATAATTTATGTATCGGCCCTGGAACCTTTACCGTGGTTGATCGGTTTTCGGGTTGTATGCTCGTCGACCATCCCGACCATCCCGACCATCCCGTGCTTTATTCTTCTGTTTGTCACCTTTGGTATCGGGCGCCTTTGTCTGGTCTTTGGTTTTAGATCCCTCTGGGCGACCGCCATGCACGAAGTAACCTCCTGTGGTAATTTCCTCCTCTTCGGCCAAGGCGTAACCCCCTGCCATGTCCATCATATCGGCATAGCTGGTTAGTCGGGCTCTTCTGAGGTCAAAGGACAATTGGCCGTTCTGAAGGTTGTTGATGAACACAGCAATTATTGCTTCGTCGTTTGCACTCCCAATTTTGGACACTTCCTGACCGAACCTCCCCAGATATTTCTTCAGCGACTCGTCTTTTCCCTGTTTGAGTTGGGATAAATGAGCCACTGACTTTTTCCTGTGTACATTCCCTAGGAACTGCCTTGAGAAGGCCTTGCTCAGCTCGCCGAAGCTACTTATGCTTGCTGCCGGCAGTCTTCCAAACCACCGGGAGCCTAGATCCCCAAGAGTCTTGGGAAAATTCAAACATAGCAGTGCATCATTGTGGACATATTGCGCCATAGCGCTCCTATACCTCCAGACGTGTTCTTTTGGATCAGTATCCTTCTTGAACAGCTCAATGTGGGGCATCCTGAATCTCTCTGGGAAAGGCATCCTCAGAACCCCATTGGTGAAAGGGCTTCCAGATTCATCATCTGATAGCTCGTTACGCCCATACCGCCTGACCAAAGCATCCATTTGTCGACGATTATTTTGAACTTCCCGGGTGAGACTTTGTATGAGTATGTCTCTGTCCCCTTCAGGTTCCCCTAACGCATTGAAGTTTTGGCTTATGGTCAGTTTTTGGCCCCTCTCCTCCGGATTTAACTCTCTACGATCTCGGTTTAGGCCATGCAGCCAGACTGTGCCCCTTTGGCGCTTGCGATGATGATTCTGCTCACTTTCTTCAGAGGAGGATGACCGGTCTCTCCGGTGACTGCGCCTCCTAGGGTGGTCTCGATCCCCGGCTATCCGATCTTGATCGTACTCTTTGTCAGAATCATTCCCCTCTCTATGCTCCCTACTTCTCCTGGCCACTCTTTTAGATAGCATCTCTGGTCTGCCTGTAGGATCTCGTCTTGCCTTTGGGGGTGCATTAGGCGTTGGTATCACCACTGCAAAACGCAATCTTGCTGTCTGCTGGCTTGGGGCGGACAGATTGTGAGGCGACATCAAACCTTCCGTGACAGAAAGGTCAATTCCTTGCCTTGCTGCGTTTGATATGAGTTGTTGCAGAGAAGCGCGGAGTCATTGCGCGATTTCTTCATTAGTTGTAGGGAAACGTTGAATACCAGCCAGGGCGGCTGACTGGTCTGCCGTCGTCAGAGTTGCATCCGCAGTATTGAGCGCGGTGTCATCTTCCAACTCGTTACTTGGCATGCCTTGACTGTACCTGGAATCGCTACCATCTCCATCGCCAGCCATTGTTGTCACAAATTTTCGGGACCCCCTCATTCTAGCGCCAATTGTTGACGGTGATTTTTGATGGTCACCAAGTCAATGATTTGTTTTCGAATTACTGCAGTTTATGATTGAGTATGACTAAAGATTGAGAAGAAATAACAAGCGATTACATGGTAAAACTCCAAAGATTGGAGAAACATCCACGGGTTGTTGCTTTAGCAACAAAGTCAAATTCACTATGAAGAATGATTACAAGAATATTGCACTATGATCCTCTCTCTCTATATGCTACTTCTCGTGTACCCCCTATTGTGTATAAAGGGGGTATTTATACATGTTATTATTTAGGGTTTGACACTACCACTAGGGTTTGGTACCGTAGTGCCCAAGTTTTGGGTGTGTGTTATAATCCTAAACGGATTCTGTTTCCCTCTTTGTAGCGTATTTCCTGATTCGGCTGAGTCCGAGTTTGATTCTGATTCCTCCTCCTTTATTTGCGGGAAAGCTAATTGTTTCCTTATTTGAACTCTGAGGGGAGCCACACCGTTGCTTTATCGTGGATGCGCTGGTTGCTAATTATGTCCCATGCTTGGAATATGAATGCTGGTGACTATGTCTTATTGTTTCCCGAGTATGCCCGAGTATTTGCCCGAGTATGATTTATCGCCCGAGCTGATTGTCTTTGTTCGTGGTCGGGCAACCCACTGTTTTTCCGAGTGAGTTGTCGTGGGGGACTTTTGCTCTATAAGCTTGACTTATCTTGACTCCTGCTTGTCTGGCCTTTTATGGTGATGACGTGTCCTTCATGACTATTTTTTACCTATAACATATATAATGGTCACTTTTCCAATTAACATATATAATACTTATTATTCATTATTATTATTATTATTATTATTATTATGAATTACACTATTTTATAAATTTGGGGTTTTTTTTTGGAAGGGGGAGACTCGAACTCATAACCTCGTGGTACAGGCGTTAGGGGATTTATTGGTAATCAATGGTTAAGATTTTTGTTTTTTCATTATTTCTCATTCATTATCTTTAAATATATAGTACAGTATTATCTTCAATTATTTTAGATCAGAAAAAAAAAAAAAAAAAAAAAATCCTCAGCATAGGATCAAATCGAAAAAATAAAAAAAATAAAAAAATAAAAAAAAGCAAATCTTAACAAAAATAATTAACCGGCCCCATCGAATGTTGAAAACCATTTCTCCTACTAAATTTAGTCAATCTCGTGATCCAGACACTTTCTTATCTAAGCGAAAGCAATACATGAAAATAAGAATCTGCTTTGAAATTGAAGAATTGCATGCTTTTTTCATTATCATAATCATTTAATTCAAAAGCTCGATTGTTTGGAAAATGAACTTGAGCATGTGGATGCGGGTCCTTCTTCAATGTTATTGGTAAGCTATGAAAAGCTGTCATAATTTTTTTTTTTAGAAAAACTTTAATAATGTTGGGAGTTTCAAAATATTAGATTAACATTGTCGTATCCATCAAATGATGAGAACCATTAATGTGATGATATGATGATTGATGATGTTCTCGTTAGATAGTGATATGTTATTTACCAACTTTCAATTTCCAAGTACAAAAAAGAACCTTTTTCTTTAATAATTAACATGTTGAAGACTGAAATTCCATTTCAATCATTCACATTGAAAATGTTGTCTATGACATAACATATAACATATATTAATAAAAAATATAAAATGCATTGACCCAAAAATGAAAAATAAAAAGGCAAAATTCTTTATATATATATATATATATGTTTAAGCATCAAAAGGACGAGATGGATTTGGATTTCGGTGAAATCACATATATGATATATGTGTATAACATAACATAGTTGTAAATATTTATCCCACCTTTGGCCATAAAATCTCAAAGTGTGGCTCCCTCTCCCAAAGTGAGAGCAGTCATCTCTCCAGTTGTGAGAATTGTAGACTATATATAATCTCTCCCCGATAGTGGGAATAGTATTCTAGACCGCTAGTTGTAATTCAAAATAATAATAATAATAATAATATAATGGTCACTTTTCCAATTAACATATATAATGCTTATTATTCTTTATTATTATTATTATTTTGAAGAATTACATTATTTCATAAATTCGGGGTTTTTTTTTTTGGAAGGGGGGAGACTCGAACCCGTAACCTCGTGGTGTAGGCGTTAAAGGATTTAATGGTAATCAATGGTTAAGATTTATTTTTTTCATTATTTCTCATTTATTATCTTTAAATGTATATTACAGTATTGTCTTCAACTGTTTTAGATTAGAAAAAAAATAATCCTTAGCATAGGATCAAATCGGAAAAAAAAAAAAAAAAAACAAAAAAATGAAGAAGAAGCAAATCTTAACAAAAAAATAATTAACTGGCCCCATCGAATGTTGAAAACCATTTCTCCTACTAAATTAGTCAATCTCGTGATCCGGACACTTTCTTATCTAAAGCGAAAGCAATATATGGAAATAAGAATCTGACTTCAATGATATTTTTAGTTAGAAAGTAGATTTCAAGTTTCTCTGTCGTCTGTACCAACCAACAATTTGCTGTTAATATTTCAGCAACAAAATGTCACTGAAAAGAGACAAAAGTGATCATCTAGAACTTTATTTTTATTTTTTTCTAATAATTGTTTTGTTTTTTGTCAACATGTGCACAAGCTATAGTGGGGTCCACTCTTTAAAAGATGTTGGATCATAAGAGACAACGTACTTTTAATAAAGATAAAGATAATCTGATAATCTACAAAACTTTTAATAAATATTTTTTGATCGGATATATTTGTCATTTGATTTTATTAGAGAATGTCTCCGTCAACAAAATATTTATGACAATCGACCTTTTATCTGATCTCATTTTCTTAGTTTTGTCTTGTCAATCATTTTCATGAAGAATTAGGTAGGTTTGAATGGTGCATGCTTCACTTGTCTTTATATTAAGTTGTTGTTTAGATAGAAAATTGTCATCTCTAAAAGTTATAGTTGTGAAGCATATCAAAGGACATATATGGCCATATTTACAAAGACACTTAGCAGCTCTGATATTGAGAGAAGATTGACGATTCCGGGAGATTGTGCTGTAGAATTCCCTCCTTTCCACAGAGGCCAACACAATGAATTCAACGTCAAAGATGATGAGGGCGGCCATCAATGGATATTTCGTTGTGCCCCATCTGCGACCAACTCTGGAATTGTTATCAATTCAGGATGGCTTCAATTTGCTCGTAGTAAGAATCTGGAAGTTGGTGATAAAATCCATTTCCAGAAGGGGCTAGACCACTCTACCAGAGCACATCATTACAGAATTGGAGTCACAAAAAAAAAACAGACCAAATAAATCTGAATGATAGTTTTGAAAGTATTTCAGATGTATGAGTACAATTAATTTTAACTTTTAAGGTTGAAAATGCTTTACTACTCTCACCTTAATTATTTTGATTACAATGCTGATATTAGCAAAAACGTTTACGAATACAAACCAAAATACCAAGTCCAGGAAAGAGGGCAGAATTGGAATGTTGTTCAAATCCATACACAAACCACAGCAAGTGCTTTTTTCTAACTTTCACAAAAGCTGTACGTTTTCAAAGTGCAGTGACAAAGATATGCACTTTTGAGAAGAATGTTTGAATGGTCTGTGGTGGTGTTGTCAAAAGATTCTCAAAACAAAGATCCGCTGTAGGATTAATGATGTGAACAGTGAACTAAAACATAAACGGTGAGAATTGTTAAAAAGGACAACTTAAATTGTGTTTTTAACCTCCTACACTATTAATAATCACATTAAAAAGTTTATTTCAATCCATAACCAAAATTACAAAAATACACATGCAACTTCTTTTATTTCATTTTATTTAGGAAAAAACATGAAACCTAGAGTAAAACATAAAATCTGGAAGAAAAACGTGGAAAAAAAGGTTAAATATATGAAAAAAAACGTGAAAAGGTTAAACATTGAAGAAAAACATGAAACTTTAATATATTTTTTACAACTGAAAATTACTGAAACACCATCCAAAACATTGTTTTTAATATTTTAGATGCAAATTATTGAAACATCCTCTATAAGGGATGTTTCGATAGTTTCACATTTAGGGTTTTAATTTTTTTTCTTTGTCTTCTCCAAATCGACAATGCCACTAAGATGGGTCGCCCCAATGGCGCTCTTGCTGTATTTGGGTGTGCTATGCCCAAGCGATGTCGTGCCTGAGTAGCATTGGACTCAACAATTTGTTCATTGGGCGGCGCACGCCTTGCATTGCTATCTTCAACAAAACACTATCAATGTGAGATCAAAGTGAGACGGGAGAGAACAGAGGAGAAAAGAGGAGATAGGGTTTGAGGATTGTTTTTATATGGGGTATTTCGACAATTGCTCAAAATTTTTGTTGTAAACAGTTAAATTTTCATACGTGGTTAAAAATAAATCTCTTATATTTCTAGAGCATAGTTTTGATTTTTTTTTTTCCCAAAATGAATATGAAAAAAAATATCAAAATCATACTCTTCCAAAAAAAAATCTCGAAATTATATAAAATTTCAAAAAAAAAAAAAAAAAAATCCCCACTTTTTTTTTGAAACGTTATCAATTTAATCCAAGAATTTGTAGTTAGGTCATGTAATTCTTATTGTTTCATTTGGTGTCTAATTAGTCCCTCTTATTTCAATTTATATCAAATTATTTCCATAAAATTTTAATGAGGGAGGCTATTATACTCATATATAATTCTTGGAAACTAAATTAATCATTATTTTTTTATTTTTTGGGGAAAAACTAAATAACTTATATTAATTATCCACTTATATATATATATATATATATATATAATTTTTCTATTGTTAATTCGTCTTAATATAAACTATATTAGGACGAAGAATGTGGACCATTAGATTTACGGACAAGGATCCTCTCCTCACCTCACCCCGTCCTCACCTTTTTAAAGCATGTGATTGGTTGTTCATAAAGTGTCAATCACATCCTCACCATTCCTTCATTGCAATGCTTATGCGTCATAAGATTAAGTGAGGTGAGGAGAGGATCCTTGTCCTAGATTTACATACTTTGACTAAAAGTATATGCACTTGTCAAAACTTCTCCATAATCTATGGTCCTCATTCTTTGTCTTGATATATTTTATATCAGGATGAATTGACAATAGAAAGACTGTATATATATATATATATATACACTACTAGAAAAAAGAGGTTTTATGATGACTAAAAACTGTCATAAACATTTTTTATGACCGTTTAAAACCGTCATAAAACCCAGCGTCAAGAATGACTTCTTGACAGTTTAAAAAACGTCATTACTTCTTGACGCTTTTTAACCGTCGCAAACCAATGATGGTGAATATCTATCAAAAAAATGTCAATAAATGTTGATGGTCAAGAAAGTAAGAAAAAAATAATTCAAGAAAAAAAATATAAGGAACCTACGTTTTTCGCCACCGAGAACCTTATGGGGACAGCCGTGTCTCTTCCGAAGAGATGAAAAACTTTTGACTTATAATTGTAGAGATGAAAAAAAATCACAAATCAAAATCAAGAAAGAGATGTTGACGATAGGAGACTTGATAAGAGTTGAACGGTGGAGACTTGAGAAGAGTTGAACAGTGGGTGTGAGACATGAGAGAGAGAGAGAGAGAGAGAGAGAGAGAGAGAGAGGTGGCTGATGGTGTTAAAATGCTTCCTTTCTCCACTAGCAATGAGATATGAGAACCATTTGGAGGTGGCTAGGTTTGATGAGAGTTAAAAAGATAAGTATTAGGTTTTTGAGTTTTAAATAGTTAATTATTAAAATTAATAATTTCAATTATGAGCAAATTGCACTCAACCTCCCTTAGGTTTAGCCTCTTACACCTAGAAACAACTTTATCATTAATTGACACTAACACCCTTAACTGTCAGGTCAAACTTAATTGTTGACTAACTGTTACCTTTAAAATACTAAACTACCCCTATCCCTAAATTAAATTAATTAAAAAAAAATTTTATTAGAAATTTTTTTAAAAAAAAAAAAAAACCCAGATTTCTTCATCAAAAAACGTTCACCTTCAACCCAAACCAAATCCAGATTTCACTAAAAAAATTATAAAACGTTCACCTTCAATCCAAACCCAGATTTCTTCTCTTCTTGCAACAACCAAATCCACACCAAACCACCACCAAATCCACACCCAAATTTCCATATTTCTTCATCAATATTAAAAAAAAAAAAAAAATTAAAAAAAACTTCATCTTCAACCCATACAACAACAAATCATTATGTTGCAAGAGTTTCGAAGTATACACAGTTTCTCTACGTTGTTTTCTTCTCTAACAGTATTCAGAAGCTAACACAAATCCACCCAAACCACCACCAAATCCACACCCAAACCATTTCACTCCACACGCACAGTAGAAAAGAGGAAGAGAGAGAGAGAGAGAGAGAGAGAGAGAGAGAGTCGCGGCTAGGGGTGGTCTGACGAGGAAGAGAAGAGGGTTCACATCGAAAGGAGAAAAAGACGAACGCTGGTGCGGCGACGGTGCCAAACGACAGCGGGTCGAGCTCTGGTCTTTGGCGGTGGTGGGTTTGATGGCTAGGGTTTGGGTGGTAGTGTTTGATATTGAAGATGAATAGATGTTAATGATGGGGTTTGATGGTGGTGATCGTGCAGATAATGAGAGAGAATTGAAAATTGATGATAGGGTTTGATGATGTTAAAAATGATGATGGGGGTTTGATAAGAGAGGCAGCGATGAGAGGAGAGAAAGAGAAAGAGTTAACTTCTTTTTTTTTTTTTAATTAAAAAAAAACATTAATGATAAAGTTGATAAAATGTTTTTTTTTTTATAATTAATTTAATTAAATCTGAGTTTGGTTTGGGTTGAAGGTGAACACTTTTTTGATGAAGAAATCTGGGTTTGTTTTTTAATTTTATGATAAAATGTTTTTTTTATAATTAATTTAATTTAGGGATAGGGGTAGTTTAGTCTTTTAAAGGTAACAGTTAGTCAACAGTTAAATTTGACCTAACGGTAGGGGGTGTAAGTGTTAATTAATGATAAAGTTGTTTCTAGGTGCAAGAGGCCAAACCTCAGGGAGGTTGAGCGCAATTTGCTCTTCAATTATATATAATCCAAAATTTTAATAGAAATTAGTCATATTAGAAAGACATTTAACTAACTGTTTAAGATTTTTTTTTTAAGTTAATATATAAATAATAAATTTTTTTTTTCTGTCATGTAATTTACTACTAATTTTTTTTACTATTTTAGTTACAGAATTTAGAAACGGATTTTTAATATCAAAAAGATATTAACTCTTTTTGATGGTTTTTAAACATCAATACTTCTTGATGGTTTTTAAATGTCAACGATTCTCGATGGTTTTTAAACGTCAAAACTTCTTGATGGTTTTTTAAAAACCATCAACATTTAATGACATTATCTGGAAGCGTCATCAAGACTTGACACTTTTTAAAAACCATCAATAACTTTTTAAAAACCATCAAGTTCTTATGATGGTTTTTAAAAACCATCACACATGATTGATAGTTAAGAAAAACCATCATAAATAACTATCATAAAACATCTTTTTTCTTGTAGTGATATATATATATATCTAGGGACACAATCTATAGAACACTGGTGTATGATGTACCTGTACACCGTGTAGAAAATATTGCGATTGAAGCTTGTATCACACCTTTTCAAATTACGCTCACGATATTTGCAACACGATGTTCGGAAACACCGGTGTTCTATAGCATAACCCATATATATATGGTCATTCTTTGGTGCAACATTACACGATACAACTGTATGTGATCACATATGATTGCATGTGATCACAAATATATATAATGTTATCGCATATGAATTGCACGTGATCACACAATTAAATTATTGTGATCGCATGTTAGAATATGCAAACATATATTAATTGATGTGGTTGTACCAAAGAAGTCAAAATTTTCTATGTTGCATTATGTAACATTGCACCCAAGGGCGGCCCATATATATATATATATATATATATATATATATATTATAGCCTACTTAAATCATTCAAAACCATGCACCAACCGATCAAAAAGAAGATGAGGTTATAAAAATATTGCTCCGATGCCACTACTAGCGGTGAAAATTCATCAAAACCGATTATATGTGCGAATTGCAGAAAACAAACTAACAACCTTAACAGTTAAGCACAACCACAACCAAGAGAGAAAACAATATATCACATAAAATATTAATACGGGATTTACATGGTTCGAAAACACTAACAACCTTCACAATTAAGCAAAACCACAACCAAGAAAGAAAACAATATATCGCAAAAATAACAACACGAGATTTATGTGGTTCAGCGTAAGCCTACATCCACGGGTCAATCTCCGAATAACATCTCCACTATTATCACTAATAATGGGTACACAAACAAACTCCTCTTAGAGACAATAATCTGAGGAATATCAATACAAAGAGAAGAAAATAAGAAATACCTCACCACAACAAACTCTCTCAAATACTACAAATTGAGGTAGACCTCAATCATAGGAACTCACTGCTTCTGACAAATTCGAAAATGGAGGCGGAATGATGAAGAAAATGCAATACCAATTTCTTCTTTTCTCTTTCTCTCCTCTCTTTCTTTTCTTCTCACTCTTTCTCTTAGCCCCCGAGCAAGCAATATGTTTGTTTTATATATACCAATCATTAGGGTTATTTACAACCTTAATTACCAAATAGTCCATTGACTATTTGGGCCACCCAAACTCTCATTGGGCTGAAACCTATTTGGTTTCCAAGCCCAAAAATCTCCCTCTCTAGTCAATAAGGGAGGTACTCCATAACCCCACTACCGGGAGTCCACGCCAAGTTCCTTAGAGCAGAACTTCTCTTTATTGGGAACCACTGTCATTAACACCTTTATAATGAGTAATCCAACCTATCTCTTCCTGTGAACAACTCTACCATTAGCAAAGGGATTAGACGACATCTTTGCTAGAACCTGCAAACCTTCATTAGCCAACAGAATTTTCGACTTCCTTGCTAGAACTCGTAACCCCTGTTCACCCATGTGGTCTAACCAGTTTTGCCATGAAACTGAAGACTGAAGAGACACATTTCTGCACCTTCACCTAGGTTTTAAACAACCCGCCAGTTGCTTCCCCTCAAGCAACAACCATATATGAAACCCTTTTTCAGTCTCCATTTCCCATTACCAAACTAATTCTCAAAGTCTTGCCCATATAATGCGATTATAGAAATCAAATCAGTGTAGATTAGGAACATACTCACATCCTGCAGTTTGACCTTACATCCAATATCAGTCTCAATATTAATATCTACAATTCCCTCAATCTTGGAATCACTAGCATTGCCCATCTTCACTGAACAAAAGTCACCAACTTTGCATGTGGAAAACAATTCCAAATTCAAAGTAGCATGACAGGATGCAGCAATATCAATTATCCATATATCATGCACCTTCATCAATCGATTGAAGACAATATCCAGCAGGGTATACAAATGCATTGCACTACATTTAAAATCTTTTATATATTAAGATTTTCCTAGTCTTTTAGGTGTCTATCGAATTTTATTGCTTACTATAGCCTACTAAATTGTATATTAAATTTATAAGTTAAATTCTAAATCAATGATATGGGTTGATATCAGTTGTGAAGTTTGAGTAATTTAACTCAAAGTTTTGTGAATTATGAAATTATAACAATACTTATTCAATTGGGATATCCTAATTCCATGTAATGTGTGGTGATTGTGATATTAACTGCGGTTTTACAACCACGTAATTCCACATTAGTGGTGAGGGATTGAGTCTCACTATACATATTTTAAATGTATGTGTATGGAGTTTAGATATCTCTTGATTGTGACGTGTGGAGTATATATTCAGGTTGCACATATAGTATTTTATATAGGTAGTATTTTATATTGTACAAAAAGCTCAATACGAGCAATCCATATAGCTAGTTAGCTGCTCAATATTTGTTTATTTCTTTTTCTTTTTTTTAGTATTTGTTTATTTCTTTTAATATTTAAACACCGTCCCTTACGGAGCTGATAAAGCAATCTTTTTTTTTTTTAAATAAAAATAAAAAATAAAAAATAACGTAGCAACTAGAAAATCCAATCATCTGAAACTCATAATTTATAATATTGTGTTAATATGTACTTTTAAAATCTCTATGAATATTTGATGATATATGACTCTAATTATTATGAGATTTTGTTAATATATATGTACTTTTGATGCTGAAAGTATGTCGGATAAGAAGGATGGTGGTTTTTCTCATATTTTTATGACGGGTAAAACCGGCCCATCAAGAATTTATAATGTGAAATACCGTCATAAACTTATGGCGCTTTTATAACCGTCAAAAAACTGTTCTTTATACAGAGATTAATGACGTTTTTTAAACATCATGAATTGCCTATTATGACGGTTTTTCTCCATCATAAAACCTTATTTTTCTTGTAGTGAAACACAATCAGTCAGTTGTATTTGTATATACACAATAGATTGTTTCTTAAATTTATTGTTTCTTGTTTTAATTTCCATACATTTATATATACACAACAGATTTTCTATTACAATTCCGCCGTTGAAAATTGGTTGGATAAATAAGTTGAATAATTTTATGGTGAAAAATTTGAGGTAAAATTATACGAGTAATTATTATTTTTTATGTTATGCAATTAATTATTTAAGAATAATATTTTTTTTATGTCAAAAAAATTAATTCATTTTGTTTATGTTAACTAATATAAATTAATTAGTATTGTATAAAATTTATTGAAAGAATAATATTTTAAAGATGCTCTTTTACATCAAATTGGTGTTGAATGTATTGGAGTGGGAAAAATTTTGATGTAAAAATATTCCTAAAAAATTCTTTTTTTACATCAATTTGGTGCATGTAGTATTTGGTGTTCTCCAATCTCCATCGGAGATTCCTCGGAACTTAATTTCAAAATGGATGATTAAAAAAGGCAAATCCAAGGCGAATGAAACGACAAAATGTTGAAGCAGTTGACAGTTAATTAGTGGGCCAGGAATCTAATATTGTCTGATTCCTACATTTTGGTAGTGCTTGAAAAAGTCTAACAATCTTCCAATCAATATTGACTAATAATAATAATAATAATAAAAAGAAAGATAGAACCTTTGAATTGATTGTCCACTTCAATTCAAGTGATGATGTGCAACTGTATAAAAAGCTCAATATTATTATAAGATTTTGTTAACATGTACTTCTTTTAGAACACCGTATTAAGTATTAAAAAATGAATAAATAATCCTAGCTAGATTAATATTAGTTTACTAGAATGCTTTTTAGGTCAAATTAAAGAACCTTTGATGCTAGCCAAGTTGTTGGTGATGACTCATTACTGATTAAGTTTGAAACTGAGTGGATTTGGTCATGGGATTCTGTGGTGGCCCCTACAAAAGGTTTTTAATATTATCTACATGTATCGTCATTAGAATATATTGAATTTCAGATGATTGGATTTATCAAAAAGAAAACAAAAGAAATTGCTTCATAAGCACTTTAAATGTCATTTTCAATATATAGTACATTTGGAGATAAGATTTAGATCATTTTATTATCTGAACAACTAGTTCACCTACTTGGCTACTTGACTATACCTTTTAAATATTATTCAACAAATTGCATAGATGGATGAATCTAGAATGATATATAAAATTCAGGTGATGAAAATGATTGAAACTGATATTAATACAACAACCGAATTCCAAACTCAATTCAACAACCGAACACACACTTGAAACTGATATTAATACAAATAGACATTCGGGTAGACATAACCCTAATTATTCAGAGATTGAGAAGTGAAGTAGCATATGGAGACATAGAAAACAACATTTATTTGGACATACAAATAAAGTAGTAGTGCATGCAGATTCTCCCTTGTTTAAGAAGTACGTATTGGGACACCAAATATGACGGTTGATACTCCAGTGAACCCTATTTCAATTCTGAATGTTACCTCATTATTTTCGTTGGTCTCCTGATAAAAAGTGATGTTATCACCTTTACGAAGATGTTTCCGGTTAAAAAATTCCAACCATTCTTTACCACTGATAACTGGCTTCAAGAATTTGCCCTCATTCCGAGTGGAGAGAGGAAAACTCTATTGATGCCCAGTGGCATCTTTGACTGCAATGCGTACCTTCTCTCCTAGAGATAATTTTGCGATCTCGGCCAATTTCCTAGAGGGAATTGCTAGCCTATGATTGACATCTGTTTCGGACAGTGGTTTCTTAAAGATAATCTCCATTGTTTTAATCTGATGCTGAGAGTATGTCGGATATAGATAGATGAGCAGCTTATTTATAGCCATAGTATTATGGAATATTGAGATCCTTGTCAAGATTCTATATGTACTTTTTTCTATAAAAAGTCGGCTGTTATTGTTATCAATATTCTCCAAAAGTTATGGACACTCAATAATAAAAGTCGACAAACATGTGAATTTCACCTGTCGTGTCAATCTTGTTCTTTTCATAAACCTGATAATTGAGTGATTTTTGTTAGTATGTGACAATCTGGCAATCTTTTTCTTTCTCTTTAATTTGTTGAATATTGCATGGATGCTCAAGTCTTTGTCTAACTGTCCAAATATTCAACACCACTCTTTTCTCTTTTGGATGCACGTGTCACGTGTGCTGCTCACGTCACTATATATTAACTGTCCAAAAATTCAACACCACTCTTTTGTGCGGCTTGATGGAATTATAGAAACAGCTTTCGATATCATTCGATTTGTCAGTACTTGGATCGATTTGTACTAGCTGTGTTCTATTATTTTATACTGTTAATTATTATATTGTTATAATGTAAACAAATCATTAAAATGAGGGTGATCAATGGTAAGATTTAAGTTCACATATTTTACGACTAATGTTATAATTACAAACCGGTCAGCATTAATTGATCACTCTAAGAACATCTCCAATACTACAATAGATTGTGAAAGTTTTATACACCATATAGGATAAATAAACATTGTGAAAGTTTTAATCATGCACTTTCTTTGCATGAATGATTTTAAAACGGTGTTTTGGCGAGCATTAATACAACAAATTGACTTCTTTTCTTGGTTTTCATATATATCATTCGTTTTAATAAATATACAAGTATATATGTGTTTAAACAATGAAAAATATTCTTAAAATTTTTTGATATGTTATCTACCAATAGGGGTGGCAAAAATACCCGACCCGCCCCAAACCCGCCCCGCCCCGGTCTGTTTGGGGCTAAGAAAATGGGTAACGGGGCGGGTTTGGGGCACATTTTGTGACCCAGGCGGGTTACCGGGTCGGGTTTGGGGCGGTTCATTTTGACCCAACCTGCCCCGTTTGACCCGGAATATATATATATATATATATATATATATATATATTAAATATAAAAGGATAGACAAGAAACCCTAGGTGAAAAAAAAAATTGAAAGAAAAAAATTCAAAGTCCACTGCATTCAAACCCTAGGTGAAGAGGTAATGATATAATTAATATTGTACATTAATAATGTCAATTAATTAATTTTACTAATTTTTTTTTCTACAGATTTGTGTTTGAAAAAATCATGCTTGTTTTTAAGAAGATAGAGTGATGGTGAAGATGTTGGATGGATTTTGTTATTGAAATTTTGTGTTTAAACTATTTTAGTGAAGATGTTGAATGGATTTTATTGATATTGAAAATGTTTTATGTATTTTGTATTTTTGTTTAAGTTATTTTGGGATTTGTATTTTATACTTTACCTATGAATTTAGTGTTTATTAAACTCAGTTATTGTGCTATATTAAAATTAAATTTACTAGCATTTTTTTTTTTTTTTTTGATGAAACGGGTCAAACGGGGCGGGTTTGGGGCACCCCTACCCCAATCGGGACGGGTTTGGGGTGGAAGTTTTTGACCCGATCGGGTCATGGGTCGGGTTTTGGGCAACCCTTAAAAATCGGGTTACGGGTTTGGGGCGGCCTCGACCTGCCCTGACCCGCCCCATTGCCACCCCTATTTACCAACCACCATAATATATTTGTTGATTAATAATGATGGCCGGACCTTTTGTTTTGTTTTGTTTTTATTTTTTGAAAAGGCGTCAGACCTTTTGTTTCATTTCAAAATCATTAAACAAAGTTGGGCACGTGATAAAGATATTAAAGTCAAAAGATACATGCATTTTGAAAGTTGTGAGTTGTAAGATAGTCCGTACATCAGTTTAAATAAATATAGGGAAATTTCACTAAAGTCCCTAGGTTTTGGTAAAATATAGTCCGTACGTACATTGTAAGATATGAGTTGTAAGATAATCTGTACATTAGTCGATGGATCTCCATTGTCGAAATGATAGAGATAATTTCTAGATCTCCATCGTTTGGAGATCAGTGAAGATCCAATGGATCTCTTAGTTTTTTTTTTTTTTTTTTTTTTTTTTTTTTTTTTTATAAATATTTTTTAATCTTGTTTTTTTTTTTTTTTTTAATATTTTAATTAAAATTCTGCTGATAATTTTTTTTTTTTTACAAATTCTTTCATATTTTTTTTGGTTTTTTAAGAAAATATGTTTTTATTCTTAATTTGATTTTTATTTATTATTAAAATATGAAAATTATTTTAAATAAATTTTGGAAAACGAAAATACAATAACAAATCATGTTTAGGGGAAAAATTGACCTTTATACATGCTATAGGGATAACTCTGCTCTTCTAGAAGATTGCACACCAATCAGGAAATAAGTCATAAACGAACTTCTCAACTAGAATCCTGCGAAGGTTCTAATTCAACGTGCAAGACCTTCGAAACAGGAAAAGAGTTAAATACGACTTCAACAAGTAGCAAGTTCTAATTAAACACCACCACCTTTCTTTACTTGTACAACAAGGATTAGGGTTCTAAGCACATATAAATAGACTCATAATCTCATTGTATTAAAAAAGGGGGATCAAATGATCTAGGTATCAGAGGATCGATCTATCGATCCATCCATCTATGTGTAAAAAAGCATAACAACAGCAAGAGAGAATGAGAGATTGAGAGTGTAATCATTCTATTCATAGTGGATTTCTTCTCGTCGTCATCTGCACCGTGGATGTTTCCTTGCCTTGGGGTTTTACCATGTAAAATATGTGTTATGCTTGATTTATCTTTTATTTCCTACTTTTCTACACTATCATTCACAAATATGAACAAATCGTATCGCAACAACGTGGAGAAAGAGGGCTTGATTATTCAGCTCTAGAATGGTTAAAGCTTCGATCTATCTAGATGTTTGGCGGTTGACTTTTCAACGATCCAAAAATCACGGTTAGGATTTTTTCAGTGTTTGGCGGTTGATTATTCAACCGTTAGGAATTTTATTTATTTATATTTAAAAAAAAAAGCCAATCGTTGGGCCTATCTTTTTTATTATATGTAGCATGCTATCTCATATATATACAAATTTTTTATTATCAGTTTGTCCTAATATAAAATATATCAGGACAAAAAATGTGGACCATTAAATTTACATACTTTGACTCAAAGTGTATGCATTTGTCAAAACTTCTCCATAATTTATGGTCCACATTCTTCATGCTGATATATTTTATATCAGGATAAACTGACAGTAGAAAGACTGTATATATATATATATATATAGCCTATCTTTGTATCATGCAAATGGATTTGGATCCCTTCACCTCACTTTGTCATCACCTAAATCAATGGTTTTGATTAATTCTGTTTTTTGGTAGAGTAAAGACATAAAAATTAATAAAAATAATCCAGACCATTGATTTGTTATATTATACACGTAGAAATAAATTATAGAGATTATGACAATTAAAGTGAGGAGAGGATTCTAATCCGTTACATTATTGGCTATAAAACCACAATAATTGTTGTGAGACTTCTTCCTGTTTTTGGAGTCAACTTCTTCTAATTATGGAAGTAGAGATAGAGACTGTGTTGTACTATTTGATTTTAGTAGATCCTATAAATATATATATTCTATTTGATTAATAACCAACTACAAGTATAATATCGCGGAATAAGATTATATATAAAATTTAAACAAGTTAAAACTTAGCTGCAGCTATAAATTAAGACAATTTTTTTAAATACAACAGTCGGGTTGACTTTAAACAAACTAAAAATCATGAAAACGTGGCTACACCATCTAGGTATGAACGCGATAAACCAGCACACCATTATCAGACATAGTCGAGTATAAATTTTCATCTTTGCTTCTTCTAATTACATATGAAAACCAATAATCATCACAACAAATTGTAATATATTAAATCGAAATTATTAAATTTCAAAAATATTAATCCGAAGTTATGAAATAACAGAAAAAAAAATGTAACCAACCTGGCGGGTTGTAGATTGTTTGAAGATTGTTTGAAGATCGATGGATGTACACAGCAGACGTGAGAGAGAGAAAGAGAGAGAGAGATAGACAGTGAGAGTGAGAGAGAGAGAGAGAGAGAGAGAGAGTTTTAGGGTTTCTAAATGTTTTATTTATGTTGTTTAGAGTTTTAGGTTTTTTTATTGCACCATAAAACATAAAACATTTGTAGGGAAAAATGCCAAAAGTAGTACACGCAGCGGAAGCGATACTAAAAATAAGATTTAGTGACTTTTAAAAATTTTTCCTTTATGAACCTTAAACCCTTTAATTAATTAAACATACATATATAATAACAAAAGTAGAATACCTTTTGTCGCGTGATCCGATTGACTTACGTCGATGGTAATCCGCAAGATCTTCAATCCTAGCACGAACGTGGATCACCTAGGAGCGGGGTCTCCCTTTTCTTTGAATTGCAAACCTGTGAATGGACAGAACAAAACTTTTCTTTTCTTTGTTAGTCACAAAACAATCAAAAGAATGACTAAGATTATTCCGGTCACTTTTGAGTTCTCAATCTAATGATCGAAACTCGCGTGAACCTAGATCGATATCGTATACACAAGCTTATTGATGATTAAGCAAATAGTATACTATCAAAGAATAATCTAACACTCCTTTTTGTCTTAGTAGAATAAAAAGCTCTCTATGAATGAAGAAGAAGAAGAAAAAAATAGAATCTTAAGCACCAAGCATTGTGTTGGCCGAAATCTATAAGAGCACTTATATAGGTGGCCAAATTTTCATTCTTCTTTTCTTTAGGGTGGCCGAATTCTTCATGTGTTTCACCTAGGGTTGCCGCAATTTTCCTCTACAAAAGAGGAGTTGTGTTGCACCCAAATACACATGTCATTTAAGACTTCAAACCCTAATCCAACTCATTGATTTTTTATTCTTTTATTTTGACTAAATAAAAGACTCCTTATTTGATTAAATAAATAAAATTAATTATTTATTTCCTTATCAAACAAGTCTTTTACTTTTAGGAAAGATTTGTTTCTTTAATTAAACAATTAATTAATAAATTAATTAATTCTTATTTAATTAAAACAAATGAAACAAAATAATATATTAGGTTAAAACTTTAACCTTGCCGCCCCACTTGAATAAAATTGGGCCTAATATTATTTTCTTATTTCATTTAATCCATTGGACTTTAAATAAAAAGCCCACATGTGAACCAGACCCATTCTTACTAAAAGAAACAAGCCCACATGTCTTTCATTAATATATTAATATAATTGAGCAGCCCATTACATAAATAATGTGCAAATTATATTCTTAATATATTAAATGCAATTCTAGATGGACCCTTAAATTGGTCCGGTAGAATATATCAAGTGATCCATGCAAGTCCGTGTGGATTGGGGATCTTGACGGGCCATCTAAATTTAAGCTTCAATAGACATAACCTAATCACAATCAACAAATGATTCACTTAGGTCCGATCCATTAATTTTAACTCATTCCACTAAAGAGCTAAAACTGAACTCTTAAATAAAGATAGAAAAGGAAGATGCTCCTCATTCATACCCTAGACAATCATATTGGAGATAGTGTATCCTTGTGATTAATATCAGTAATCGTCAAGAGTTCATAGACCGCCTATAACTCTCCAAGTTACCATATTTACTTATATGACCACGTTTTGAACTTGGATATTTTGACTTGTCCAGAAGCCATGTTTTCAATAGACACTATCGAAAACTCAACGTTGAGATTTAATATCTAATTACCTCAAAACATCCATATGATGATATTATACTCTCATTTAATTAAATGGAGCCACGATGTCCATATCTATAAATGAAGTCCTCTATCGATTAACAAATGAATATCACCAAACTATCGAGGATAGACTATGCGATATAATCGTACTCATTGATAACTCAAATGATATCACTTGCAACCATAAGTCCATCATTTATCTCAGGATTAAGATAGACTCTCTGATTGTCCTGATAATGAAAAGACTTTTATCTACTAACGGTTATAGATAAAGTATTTCATTGTGATCCAGTTCAATGCACCCAGTGCACTAAATCCTTTTGCTCGAAGACACTCCGATGATTTTAGACTCATCATATCTCATTTGATCCCACTCAAATGCTAGCAAAAGAATTCTACAACTTTAACAAGATAAAGGTGCCCAACCTTTAACTTAAGTTGTGAACATTATTCAAGACTAACTAAAGAATTGTGTCTACCACATACATATCCAGATGTACAAACAATTCTTCTTTTCCCATAGTCTTTAGACCTTATGATTATTTACTTTGACAATTATAATATAAACTATAAATGCTATACGATTTGTTAAACCAGAAATCACTTTATTAATATGAAAAAGATTGTTAATTACAACATTACACTCTTGCTATTGAGCATAATCCTAACAACATTATCTCAAATGATGCATTTATTGCACATGTTTATTCCTCTTTCATTTCTTTAATATCCCGAATCCATTTAAGAATAAAAATAAAATAAAATAAAATAATGTTTTATCTTCCCTATCATATGACTATCCAATTATTGTCCTCATATGCAAATAAAATGTTGAATGCACAATCATAGTGTAATGTTTATATCAAAGGATATCAATGTTATACCTATATCATATGATTCCCCTCCCACATGCACACAATACTACAAATGACGAGTTAACACATATTAGTTACCGAATTATTCGTACATGTGTACAACAGGTCAAATCATTTTCCCATATAGTCATTCATATTAATTGAAATTTTTTAGTTATAACGGTAGTACAAATCGTTGTCCGACTATCCAATTGTTGTCCCCATATGCAAATAAAGTGTTGAATGCACATTCATAGTGTAATGTTTATATCAAAGGATATCAATGTTATACATATATCATATGATTCCCCTCCCACATGCACACAATACTACAAATGACGAGTTAACATATATTAGTTACCGAATTATTCGTACATGTGTACAACAGGTCAAATCATTTTCCCATATAGTCATTCATATTAATTGAAATTTTTTAGTTATAACGGTAGTACAAATCGTTGTCCGACTATCCAATTGTTGTCCCCATATGCAAATAAAGTGTTGAATGCACATTCATAGTGTAATGTTTATATCAAAGGATATCAATGTTATACCTATATCATATGATTCCCCTCCCACATGCACACAATACTACAAATGACGAGTTAACATATATTAGTTACCGAATTATTCGTACATGTGTACAACAAGTCAAATCATTTTCCCATATAGTCATTCATATTAATTAAAATTTATTAGTTATAACGGTAGTACAAATCGTTGTCCGACTATCCAATTGTTGTCCCCATATGCAAATAAAGTGTTGAATGCACATTCATAGTGTAATGTTTATACCAAAGGATATCAATGTTATACCTATATCATATGATTCCCCTCCCACATGCACACAATACTACAAATGACGAGTTAACATATATTAGTTACCGAATTATTCGTACATGTGTACAACAGGTCAAATCATTTTCCTATATAGTCATTCATATTAATTGAAATTTTTTAGTTATAACGGTAGTACAAATCATTGTCCGACTATCCAATTGTTGTCCCTATATGCAAATAAAGTGTTGAATGCACATTCATAGTGTAATGTTTATATCAAAGGATATCAATGTTATACCTATATCATATGATTCCCCTCCCACATGCACACAATACTACAAATGACGAGTTAACATATATTAGTTACTGAATTATTCGTACATGTGTACAACAGGTCAAATCATTTTCCCATATAGTCATTCATATTAATTGAAATTTATTAGTTATAACGGTAGTACAAATCGTTGTCCGACTATCCAATTGTTGTCCCCATATGCAAATAAAGTGTTGAATGCACATTCATAGTGTAATGTTTATATCAAAGGATATCAATGTTATACCTATATCATATGATTCCCCTCCCACATGCACACAATACTACAAATGACGAGTTAACATATATTAGTTACCGAATTATTCGTACATGTGTACAACAGGTCAAATCATTTTCCCATATAGTCATTCATATTAATTGAAATTTATTAGTTATAACGGTAGTACAAATCGTTGTCCGACTATCCAATTGTTGTCCCCATATGCAAATAAAGTGTTGAATGCACATTCATAGTGTAATGTTTATATCATAGGATATCAATGTTATACCTATATCATATGATTCCCCTCCCACATGCACACAATACTACAAATGACGAGTTAACATATATTAGTTACCAAATTATTCGTACATGTGTACAACAGGTCAAATCATTTTCCCATATAGTCATTCATATTAATTGAAATTTATTAGTTATAACGGTAGTACAGATCGTTGTCCGACTATCCAATTGTTGTCCCCATATGCAAATAAAGTGTTGAATGCACATTCATAGTGTAATGTTTATATCAAAGGATAACAATGTTATACCTATATCATATGATTCCCCTCCCACATGCACACAATACTACAAATGACGAGTTAATATATATTAGTTACAACAGGTCAATTCATTTTCCCATATAGTCATTTATGTACGTTATCAGTAATGTGTATAATTGTTCAATTCATGCATGGTCCCATGTTAAACTCACAGTATAATATTTTATATTTGCAATCAGAGTTGAATAAGATTGTATACGGTTACACATAACTGAACTATACTCTTAAGTTGTATGAAATTATGTCACACCGGTTTGGATTCCAAAGGGTCTGATTGACACAAAATGCCAACAATTATGACTTATACGGATTCCAGGTGTTTGGCACCGAATTGAATGCCAAAAATTGTGACTATTCTTTATGTTTACTCTATATATATATTCACCAAATAACATTTTGTCTCCTTATCTACTCTTTCTCTCTGTGTATTTTAAATCTGATTTTTCTTTGTTTCTTCACCATGGAAAACCCTTCACCAACTTCGACAAAGAAAGTGAAAACTGACTCCAACTCATCAAATGATAATCAACAGAAAATGGTTCGTCACATACAGAAACTGGAACGCGATATAACTGCAGTCAACCGTAAGCTTTATCGCCACCCTGCTGTTGATCAAATCGATTTCAAACGTTTTACTGGAAAGGATGTATCTGGTGCTTACAATCTAGGTATGGAGGACGGGTTTAAGCTTTTTAAGGATTATATGAAGAAGGTTCATCCGGAAGGCAATTGGGATGTGGTTGATCAAAGTCATGCAAAAGATATGTTGAAGGACTGATGTAGTTTTTGGTACCTTTTTTTTTTTCACTCTTTTGTTATGTAAAGTGCTTTTAATCAGACCTTGAACTTATTTTTTGGTTTCATGATCATGTTTTGTAAATTTCTTTTGTGTGTTTCTTCGTGAGAAGAACAAAGGTGTGTTTGTTTTTGTTTCTAATAATATAACGTCTTTATTACTTGTGTTTATTAAACTGATCGGTTTAGTTGCGTTTCTAAAATATACCTATTGATTGATCGATCGATATCTGGGTTGATTGGATTCAATGAATTTGAATTATTATTTCAGGACTAATTGATCATCAACCATTAACGTTTACGTTTACAATTTGTTGAAACCGTAATACGATTTAATATTGCTTAATACAAATTTCTAATGATTATAATATTGTTTAAATAATTACTTGGAATGCAGATGAAGTAATCATGATCTCGATTTCCCATTAATCGTTTCAGATGAACCACCGCAATAAATTTTATAAATATTTATTTATTTACTACATCTTTTGGAGTGTAACTTTAAATTACCAAAAAGTTAATGTAATAGTCATCTCGTTTTCCCATTAATCTTTTCCTGTGAACCAACTTATTTAATATTTTTTTAATTCAATTGATTTTTTTGATGTGGAAACGAATACGAAGTGTTTCAATAATTATATTTTTACTTAACTCAGCAAATCCGTACAAAAACATTTCATTCAACTGTAATCCATCAAATCCATTGGATAGAGTGAAGGCGTAATTATTTATTACTACATCTTTTGTAGTGCAAGTTGATATTACCAACAACTATTAATCATCATCTCGTTTTCCAATTAATCTTCTCGGCTGAACCAACTCATTTAATATTTTTTAATTAAGTTGGTTTTTCTGATGTGAAATCGAATTGAAATTGTTTTAATTATTATATAGAAACTGCTGTCAGCAAATCTTAGAAGAATATTTAATTCAGATTGCATCTATCAAATCCATTGGATATTGTGATGGCGGTTTGAATTTATTTGCTTCATTTTTCAAAATCATTAAATGAGTCCATCAAATCAACAGATTGACCATATCCAACCAGTTAATTGTGTAATTTTAGCATACGTTTATCAATAAATAAATTGGAACCCTAATCCCATTTGTTGCGTTCACAGACAGAGAGAGAGAATGAGAGAGGTATGTTTGGTTTAAGTGATCAACGACGTACAAATGGGATTAGGGTTCCATTTTAATTTATTTATTAACTGATAAAATTACATAATTAACCTTAACATTGACAAATCATAACTACATTTACACAATTTTCTGAGGATGACAAATTTGTACAGGTCCAATTTCAATGAATAGTCTGAAAACATCATGATCAGTATTTAAACTCAATTAAATCTTTATGTTTTGATAACCCAATATGCTGTAATTAATTGCCCAATGCATAATCAGTATTTAAAATCAATTAAAATCTTTATGTTTTGATAACCCAATAGGCTGTAACTAATTGCCCAATGCATGATCAGTATTTAAAATCAATAGGTTGTAATTAATTGCCTAATGCGTGATCAGTGTTTAAAATCAATTAAAATCTTTATGCTGTAATTAATTACCCAATGCCCAATGCATTGCCCAATGCTTTACTGCCCAAGGTAGTTAAGTTAGGCTTTACTTTACTTAACTGCCCAATGCATGATCAGTATTTAAACTCAATTAAATCTTATGTTTTGATAACCCAATATGCTGTAATTAATTGGCCAATGCATAATCAGTATTTAAAATCAATTAAAATCTTTATGTTTTGATAACCCAATAGGCTGTAATTAATTGCCCAATGCATGATCAGTATTTGTATTAAATAGGAAGACAAAAAGATAGTATTGCTTTCTCCAAAAGCCAATATAGGTTTTTATTGTCATGTATTGTATGGCAATTAATTACAGCATATTGAGTTATCAAAACATAAGATTTAATTGAGTTTAAATACTGATCATGCATTGGGCAGTTAAGTAAAGTAAAGCCTAACTTAACTACCTTGGGCAGTAAAGCATTGGGCAATGCATTGGGCAATGCATTGGGCATTGGGTAATTAATTACAGCATAAAGATTTTAATTGATTTTAAACACTGATCACGCATTAGGCAAAATGATCAATATTTGTATTAAATAGGAAGACAAAAAGATAGTATTGCTTTCTCCAAAAGCCAATATAGGTTTTTATTGCTTCGTATTGTATGGCCAGTTAATGTCTCCTTACTTGCCAAGCCAATTTCAACTCTTTTAATATCATTGCAGTTTCTCCATTTAACATCAAAATCATGATTCCGTATTCCCATTAATAATAGTTATTATTTACTCTACACAATGTAATATTTAAATGAGTAATGTATTTATATTTATATATCCTAATCAAAAATTATGTTTAAATAATTAATTTATTTAAGCGGTCAGTATTTCCTGAAGAAAAATTTTGTAATCGCAAACACCAAATCCATTGGATATTGTGTAGACAGTTTGAATTATTTTTTTCAATGGATCTATCATATCAATTGAATTACGATCTGAAAATTTGTTCAAACACCATTACTTTTCAAGTATACTTTATACGATATTATATTCCTTAAGGTCATCTGCAATTACCTCCAACCCTCATGAAATCACCAGAAATACAATGACAATGATCAAACATACGATATTACACAACCAGTCAACCACACCATAAATGGTGAGAATAAAAACACCTAAACATCTTCAGAGATGTCAACACAAATTCAACAACACCTTTCTGGTGTGATTACAGACAAAAACCATTAAAAAAAAAAAAAACAGATACAAAAACATATAAAAATAACAAAAGAGTCATCACTTGTTCAAGATAAAAGAGTCATCACTTGTTCAACATTTCCTTTGCATTATTTCCACAAACCTCATCCCAATTACCATCAGGTTTAATAATCTTCAAATAATCCTTAAGCAACTTGAAACCGTCCTCCATACCAAGCTGGTAGGAACCAGCAACATCTGAACCCGAAAAGGATTTGGACTTGATTTTCACAATAGATGGACAGCGATAAATGGTGGTGGACAATTCATCTTGACGGTCTTTAAGACGTTGTATACCTCGTAGCAAATGTTCCCTCTCCAAACCCAGATTGTTGGAATCACCAACAACTGACCTCTGATATTTGCTACTGGCCAATGCTTCTAGACGATCATGAAGATGTTGGATAGTGCGTTCTAACTCTTCCCTAGTATAGATAATGACCTCTGCCATTTATCGTTAGTTGCTTTCACATATAGAGAGAGAGAATGAGAGAGGTATGTTTGGTTGAAGTGATGAACGACGTACAAATGGGATTAGGGTTCCATTTTAATTTATTTATAAACTGATAAAATTACACAATTAACCTTAACATTGACAAATCATAACTACATTTAGGAGATATAAAGAACTGTTTTAAAAATATATTGTTGTATAAGTATAAAATTAGTACCTATTTAATGTCGATATCAATATATCATACCACATAGTAGTAATTTTTTTTTTTTTTTTTTTATGCATGTGGTAAGTCATTTAATATGTCATCAATGTGCTTCCCACCACAAAGCAGCAAACGAATTTTATATTGAAACTAAAAAAAGGCTCCCACATGTCATCTGTATTAATAAAGATGGCAGCTGAACAGTCAAGATGAAGAGTCAACATTCCTTATGTATGTTTCACTGGTTAAGTAAGTGCAACATATTCTTCATTATCAATCAAGATGATATATTGCAGAAATTGTGGAGATTACCGATTCCAACTCCGGACAGTGGAACATGTAGATGATTCGATTGCAGTTCCGGAACAATAGATAAATCTGGCACAAGGTTTTTTCTTCACAGTGCAATTCTACTACACCACTAAGCTTGTTTATCCAAATCGCACTTTAGCAATTGAAGACGACGCAATGCAATGCGAGTTTCACGTCCAATTTGATAATCTTTATGCAGAAGATGAATATTCATTGTCAGGTAAGTTGCGTGGATGCTTTTCCGGTACTGACCTGCCAAAAGATGTTGAACAGACTATGACGAAAATAATTGTGGATATGTCAATGTCTATAGCCTTGTTGACGGTGATTTTTGGTGATCACCAAATCAACGATTCGTTTTCGAATTACTGCAATTTATATTTGAGTATGGTCAAAGATTGTAAAGAAATAACAGGTGATTTACGTGGTAAAACTCCAAAAGATCGGAGAAACATCCACGGGATCGTTGCCTCTAGCAACAAAGCCAAATCCACTATGAATCACGATTACAAGATGAAGAATGACAGAATGATTACAAGCTTTTCAATACGATTCTCTCTATCTCCTGTTCTACTTCTCGCGTGTCTGCTTTATGAATAAAAGGGGTATTTATACATGTTGTATCTAGGGTTTTAAGATGACCGCTAGGGTTTAGTGTTGTGGCCCCCAAGTCTCGAGCGGTTTCCTAGTCCTATTTAGATTGTACTTCCCTTTTTCGGCTGTATTTAATTCTGAATGGAACTCTTTCTCCTTTATTTACGGGAGAACTGCTTGTTTCCTTTTTTACCTCTTATGATCCACATCGTTGCTTATCGTGGACCTGCCGGTTGCTGATTGCAAGTGTTGGTGACTGTTTTATTGTTTCCCGAGTGAGTTTGCCCGAGTGTGCCCGAGTGTGCCCGAGTGTGTCCGAATCCGATCTGCTGCTCATGCTGATCGTCTTTGTTTGTAGTCGGACTACTTATCCTCTTTTCCGAGTAAGTTATCGTGAAGGTTCATACTCCATAGGTTGACTTATCTTGACCTCTGCTGACCTGGCCTTCCATGGTGATGACGTGTCTTATCACGACTATTTTTACCTATAACAAGCCTGTACTATGCCAGAGTACAAAGTTGTACCAATTTTGGTGCAAATTGGGATTGTGCTTCGACTCTCTATGAAAGAAGAAAGTTTGTTCAAGTCAGAATTGATAAAGATGGAAATTGATAAGGGTTCGTTACCGGGAGAACATTGTGTGATTTGTTTTGAAGATTTTTTTCATCGGGAGGGGAAATTGTTTTGATGCCATGCTCCCATATTTATCATCATACTTGTATCACCAAGTGGTTTGAGAAGGCACTCAACTGCCCAACCTGCCGTGAGCAACTAAAACTTTCCTATGAGTAAGCTATGTTCGTATTTTTCCATTGCAATATTTTGGGTTGATTGGACCAGGCCATCTGATTAGTATTTTTTTTTCAAAAAAAATTATTTTCTATGCAATCACACCTTTCAAGTGTGTAAGATCTGTCGATCATAGCTTTTTTGGTTTGTTTGTAATCTGATGTGTTCTATTATTTCATAATTGAATACATTCATTATTTAGACCTCGAAGGACATTTGCTTGAATTTTTGGTAATTTATATGTTGAACCCTTGATTTAATCTATGAACAATACCAGTTTAAAAATATATCCGTATAAAGATTATATCAGGGATCACCAACAGACGTAAATAATTATAAGAAAGAGTGATTCCATTTCCAATTTTTGTTGTCAAAAAAAAAAAAAAAAAAATAGCATAATCATCCAACCAAAATCCCAATTGTGTATTAAAAGCATCAATAATGTGTCCTTGGATAAAGAGATGCAGCTAATTCAATATTTGCTTTAAGTAATTGCCCAATGCATGATCAATATCTGTATTACTTTCTCGAAAATGCAATATAGGTTATTATTGATTTCTAGTTTATGGTCAATTAGTGTTTCGTTAATTACCAATTGCACACTTCCCACACGCATTATTAATTGAAAAAAATTCAGGTCAGTCTTACTCCACTGCATGTGAAACCTATATTGGACCTGGGCATCTTATTGTGAATTTGTTGTTTGTTTTTAAATATACTTTGTCTTCAAATATTTTAGTTCTTTCGATCACAGTTTAGTTTAGGTAATCAACTATTAGATACTATGTTCATGGAAAAATGATGCAGTTTTTGTTGGTGTGATCACACCAGAAAGTGTAATAGCCTGCTTGACCAGACCCCAAACTAAATAGTGACTTCTCGTTGTATTATACGTGATAGAAGATTTACTTATAAAAAATCTTCTACCTAAAACGAAAGCAACTCCTTAAACAAATATTGAATGCACCGAATGTATTTGTTGACTTTTATATATTAAAAAAAAAAAAAAAAACATATAATAGTAATAGTGAATCTCAATTTTAATCTTAGTTTATTAAAATTTTTAAAAAATAGCAAATACCTATGACAATAGATCAGGATCAGTGAAGAGTGCAATTTTGCTCACCCACATTAACTAAAGGTAAGCATTACCCCCCATCTCAAGTGTTGGGTTAACTTTGGACTTTGGGTTAAGTTTGGGACACGTGGCAACACCTGAGGTGGGGAGTAATGCTTACCTCTAGTTAAAGGGGTGAGCAAAGTTGGCACTCTATCAAGATATAATTAATATAAAATGACAACTCAACTACCACAAATGTTGGGATTTGTAGCATTAATCTTTATAAAAAAAAAAAAAAAAAAAAAAAAGGGGGATTTACTACACAAACCTAAACCTAATTTTTTTAAAAAAAAATTACCAATTGCGTGCAAATGTCGTGTTTGTTATACGAAGCGTTAGGGTTTAAGCCTTAAGGTATTAGAAAGTTGGTTTCACAAAAGTTATTAGGAAATCCCCAAATATAAACCCTAAAAACTCATCAAAAGAATTCGAAGTTGGTTGATGTGAGCTGCCCAAAGACTGGAATTCGTCTCTTCAGCAACATTGAAGCCTTCCCACACATCTATAATCCTGACTCCACGCTACTACGGTCAACGCACATTCTCTTCTCAACCTTGTTTTGTAATGTTTTTTTGTTGTTGTTGTGTTTGCTGAAGGAATTCGATATGCTTTATCTTGATTCTTGTTTCAAGAATAATTTTGCATGCCGAGTTAGTAACAGGTTTCTTGTTTCTCGTTTGTTGAATAATACTGGATGCCAAGTTTAGTAAAAGGTATTTTGTTTATTGTTGTTAAATTTGCCGATGTCAGTAACAGGTATCTTGATTCGTGTTTATTGAATAATTTTGCATGTAACAGTTATATTGATTGTTGTTTGTTGAATAATTTTGCATGCCGAGTTTGTTAATTGTAGTTTGTCCATTGTCAATTAGGGTTTTAAATGGTATACCAATGAACCCTAAGTCACTCTTCTATAATTTTCTTTGCAATGTGTTTGTTCAGTGATATCTGCTTCTAATTTTTCCACCGGTGATACCTTCTGACTGATTTCTCTATATTAGTGATTTCTAGAGGTTTCATATATATTATAATGGAAAAGGGTGGAAAGAGAAAGCACCATAAGATGACAGAACAGGACAGTGAAAAGGGTAAGCAGCAGATTACCAGGAGACAGCAGGATTCCGTGTCGACCGTAGCGGAAGGTTCAGGTGGAATGTTCCCAGCGAAGTATGGAATCAAGTCATGGAAGCCGTGTGGGAATCGGGACATTAGGAAGAATCAACTCCACATTGATCATCACATGCACGTAGTGATCAATGTAAGTATGGCTATCTTTATGTATGATTACTTGTTTTAATGTTTAGGAAAAAAAAAATTTTGTAACTATTGTCTTATAACTATTGTATGCATATACATTATACAATTTTAATTGAAAACTTTGTCCGTTGTTAGTAATTGTTTAATTATTCCTTACCAATGTCTTTTACTTGCAGCCTATAAGTGGGAGACTAAGGGGATGCGGAAACAGGATACTTTGTGATAAGTGGTATAAAGAATTGCCTGCTTCTGTGAAGTTAAAGGTTGTAGAAGCTGGTTTTGGAGAATTTGTGAAGGTTTTAGGAAATGAATACAGCTGCCGAAAGAGAACAATACTGAGGGCCCTAGTGGACCGATGGTGGGATACGACCCATACATTTCACTTTGATGAATTTGGGGAGATGACGATGACTCCATCGGATTTTAGCGCAATAACTGGCATACCTGTTTTGGAATGCCGGTGGTGTATGACGTGTATGCTTACAAGAAGGTGGATGAGCTGGTGAGGTGGTTTGGAGAGCCTATGGCCAATTTAGCCAAGATGAAAAGGGTTCCTTTTGTGGATATCTATGCAGCTTATAAAGGTTTTGGTGGGAACAATATGACTGTGGAAGACATTGAAAGACTGACTCGGGTTTTCATCTTGGCATTGCTATCAGGCACATTACTGTGTGACAAAGCTGGAGTTGTCAACCTTTATTACCTGCCAAGTCTTAAAGCCATATCATCCATAGGTCAGTACAATTGGGGCGGAGCCGCCTTGTCTACTCTGTACAAAAATATGGATGCTATTGTGAGAAAGAATCAAAGCTCCGGTGGATTTTGGAGGGCCTGGGAGGTATTGTGATTTGGACATGTATTTTAAAATGTACATTTACTGATTAAGTTTGTGGTATTTTAACAATTTTCGTGTGATTGATCTGTTGCTTGCTAACCAGATTTGGGCTTGTGAATACATAAAACCTATTGCAAGATTGGTGACATGCTTGACAGATAAGAAGCCGTTTCCTCGGGCAAAAGGATGGGGCTCTTTGAAGAAGAAATTTGATTACGATGATTTAAAGGATATGTTGAGGAAACTTAGACGGAAGGAGGTAAACATGCACCCATGGGGAACGGACCAGGACGAGTTGCCGACATATGTACGGCAATCTTCACAGTACACAAAGAGTAGGGTTCTTTTGGATGGGCCTTGCGGCCCAGCATGGTACCTAGGAGAGCGTGTATCTGTTCAGAGCTTGGGATTGATATCACCACGTGTTCCGAAGGTGCCACCACCATCCATGCTTGGGGACTACCCAATAACAAAAGAAGTGGCCAAATCAGGTTTTGTGGCCGTGGATGCGCTTGAGTACTTTGAGCCTGATGGTGGTCCAAATAGTTACAGAGATTTCGTAAAGCGGCACATAAGGTTTAAAAAGTACCTTGATGATACGGTGAGTTTATCCAAAAATTATCAATAACCAATAGTACACCTGAAATACCACTAGCATGTTGTAATTGTTCTTAATTTGTTATGTTATGTTTATCTATGGGCAAGAGGATACAGTAGACCAGAAATCTGTCGGACAATTGGAGTTGCCACCTTGGCAACTCCCCCTGATGGGGCGCACGAATTCCGGATTCACTTGCAAATATTTACAAATTCCTAAGAACAATCACCACTTACCAGTGCCTGATCGAATAAAATATGTGAGTTGTTTATTACATATATGTGTAATGATTTGTGTTTTTTGGTTAACATAAGTGAGCCTATAGCTTAATTATTGGTGAGATAGGTGCCCATTGCCCAAGTGAAAGAGCTGCTCACTATGATTTCTGGATTGACACAACTTGTGATGGAGGGCCAGGTTAATAAGCTCCATACCACTGATGCTGCGGTATGGTTACTGTTATTAAAAATGTGTTTAGTTACCATTGTTTGAAATTAAGTTTACAGAAATACAATCCACTTTTTAAAATTATGATTATCTATATTGGTTTGTTTTTAGAATCCGGTTGTGGGTACTTCGAACGAACAAGAATTTAAAATGTCTGGTCCGTCATCAAAATCGGTACCGGATGTTAACATTAGTTCGGGCAGTAGATCTCATGATAGTGAGGATGGGGATGATGGTAGTGAAGATGGAATAACACACACAGATGGTATGACAGACAAGAGGACACCAGGTGAGTGTATACAAGCTGTTTTGTGTTTAAAAAATATTGCAAACAAAATTAACAAGTCAACTTATTTCATGAATGCTTCTAAATTACTGTATATACTTAACTGTGCTTCCCTGTATGTTGCATGTTAAACTTATTGAATTACGTTTCATTTTTTATGAATAATGTACACAGATAATGTAGCAGAAGCAGATGATGTAACGGAGGGTGTGCAGGATGAGGAGGAATCAGGAGATGACAGTGTGAAAACGGATGGGGGCGACAATGTGATGTGTTTGAATAGTGGAGATGAAAAAGTGAGTGAGGATACAGAAGATCAAAAAAGTGTGAGTGAGGAAACAGGAGATCAAAAAAGTGTGAGTGAGGGAACAGGAGATGAAGAACAACCTTGTGATACTCAAGTGAATCAGCTAAAGCAATCGAAATCCAAGAAGGGGAATGAAGCAATTGGCGCCAGTGATGCATCCGAAGGGAACAACAATCGATCTCCTAATCAGAAGAAGAAGAAAGACAACCTTCACAGTGTTACACTGAAGGATATCCCGGAGCAAGCTGTACATAACAAAAAGAGAAAACCAACTGCAGATGCTGATCAACCTAACAAGAAGGCTAAAGAAGCAACAAAACTCTCAAATAGTGGAAAGGAAAAAGTGCCAATTGCTGAACCAAACAAAAAGGTGCAGAAAGCTCCCTAAGAAGACAGAGGTTGTTCTTCCAATTGTTCAACCCAAGGACAAGGTGAAGTTAGCAGAGAAAAAAGATAAGAAAAAGACATCAAAGAAAGCATCGACAAGGAAGTCATCTAGAATAGCAGCAAGGTGATTTGAATACGTTGGTGTAATTTTATGTTTAACCTAAGCAAAACTGAATTCCTGTTTGTGATCTAATATGGACTTGTTGAACATATAAATGTATATTTAGGTCATATGACTGCAACAAAATATCATGTCAAGTAGAACTGGTAGGATGAAATGACTAAGACGTTTTTTGTTTGCTGATCACACCTTGAAGGTGTTGTTGTATTTGTGATCACAGGGTAATGATGTCAAATAGAACTGGTGGGATGAAATGACTAAGATGTTTTTTGAATGCTGATCACACCTTGAAGGTGTTGTTGCTGATCACTCAGTACGTTTGTAATGGTGATAACAATATTATGTATGGAATATGACAACTACTTAATATTATAGTTAGTAAATCTTGAAGTGATCATATTGTTATTATGAAGTATGTACATCGTTATCCTAATGTGTCCTTCCTTGCCAATTTTCACCTTACCAATGTTATCAGAGGAGTTACAGTCAAATATTTCGTTTTACAGCTTTACACTTCTTTCACTCTAACAAAACTCAAGTAATCATTTAAAAATTTTATTAAAGCAATATGAAAGATGGCATCTTTTTTAAAAATAAGAAGATTGAAATTATTCATTAAACTATTGTTTTTTTAAATTATTTTTTTTAATTTTATTACCATAATTTGTTCACACACATGGGTTAGCTGAATGAAATGAAACATCATATTGTTCAATGAAACATCATATTGAAACAAATTAATTTGCATTCCGTTAATAAGGAGAACATTACTACACTTAAAGTAAAGGAAACATATTTTCATAACATTCAATGCAATTACAAAAACAAAAGGCAGCACTTCGCCAGGACAAATAAAACTAAACAAACAAACATAACGCTACTTTAGACGTTATCAAGGTCTGCCAGACGTGTCCTTAAACGGGTGGATTGGTCTACCAAAGAGTAAATTTGATATGCAAGACCATCAACTTCCATTTCCAGTTGCATGACGCGCTTCTCTCGATCGTTGACTCTAGCATTCTCCACAATCCACTCACGATGCAGATTCCTACAACGACGACGCTCGTGCTCGAGCGCTTTCTCAACGATGGCTACCTTCCCTTTCAAAAACTCCAAAGTCTCTCTATCTCCGGCATCCATCCTTCGCATTTGTTAGAAAAGTTTTCTTGAAATGAATTAAAAACGCATACTTACAGAACTTTGATGTCTATCATTACGAAGGAGTACAATAGTTGTAGTAATTGTTTAATATTGTTTAAATAATCAATTGGCATTCAGATGAAGTAATAATGATACACGATTTCCCAGTAATCATTTCAGCTGAACCAAATAAATGTTTATCAACCATATCCATTCATATATCGATACACACCTCTTCGTAATTAACGTTGACATTTTGTTTTTATCGAAACTGTGATTTAATATTGCTTTAATAAAATTTTCAAATGATTACTTCAGTTTTAATATTGTTTTAATATTGTTTAAATAATCAATTGGCATTCAGATGAAGTAATAATGATACACGATTTCCCAGTAATCGTTTCAGCTGAACCATCGCCATTTAAAGAAAAACGTATACAGATGGACCAATTGGTTGAGTACACACAAATTGAGACACCATTTTTTTAAAGATGATTTGAATCCTGGTGAGATTGTAGGTAGGTTGTCTAGCATTGATTAAAGTACATGAATGTAAGTGGTAAGTTGAAACGATTAATTACAAGATTGGAATATCATTTATTTATGAGTTCAACCAACCACCGTCATTATATGGTGTCCAGTTAATTAACTTTTCTACTTTTTAATTACAAATCATGCAAGTAATATATAAAGGGTGTTCGAATCAGATAGAGCATGTACTTGAGTTTCTCTCTTTATTTATGAAAAATGGATTCCAACACCAATGGTTTCATCAATCATGCCATTTTTGATTTGTGGAAGGAAAAACACACTATTCTTGAACGTGCGCTGGAGAACGAGCGCATACGTTGCAGGAACCTGGTAGAGGATTGGAGACAGGAGAATAAGAAGGTCGAAGATGCTGATATCTGCATCATGAAACTGGAGATGGAGGTCGAAGCAAAAACCACTGAAGTTAACAGCTTGATGGAGGAATGCAATCGTTTGATTCTCCTTATTGAACAACGTAGTTGTAATCCATGATGTTTCTGTTTTGTCTTTGTTATTCTGTTTCTTGTGTTTTTTTTTTTTTTTTGTTTGTTTATCCTGAACTGTTTGTAATCACAACTTATGAAGCGTGGTATTTTGTAATTACATCAGAAATGATGTGGTTGTTCATATAATGAACTGTTTTCTATTCTGTGGATAATTGCGCTCACTGAAACTTATTATTGTATGAAACTGTATGGATGGACGAGTTATGTAGTAGTTATAAGGATTAAAAAATACTCACTGAACATGTAACAATTTTAAAGAAAAAACAAGGTCCACAATCGATTAACACTTTAAAAAACAAATAATCAAAATGTGTGCTATCAAGCAAACAATCATGGTCCGCCGCTATGAAGACCTTTTTAATAATTTGCAATCTCACTTTTCGTTATCCCCTTTCCCCGGTCCACCGCGACGTCGATAATTTTTACCAATATTAAGACCTTTTGAATAATTTGCAATCTCACTCTGTGTTGTCCCCTTTCCCTTCTTATATTTTTTCAGTAAGCCGCGTTGCTTGTCTGATTGAATTTGTGGGGTTTTTGGAGAGACTGCAATGAATCTTGGCTTTCCTCGTACTGGCGTTTCTAAAAGTTCTTTCAGCATTTGATTTCTATGATGGTTCGCCAGATCTAAAGCAATTTTCATCCTGTGATACTCAGAGTTGTACTGCAATTGATGGAAGTATCATAAGAGTTAGAATATTTTATTTAGTTACCACAGAAAAAACAAATAATAATCTAGTGTTTTTTAATAGGGAAGGAATACGTAATCCACGTACATTACTCTGATCGAACCATGTAATGGAACCATGCACACAATTGTTGATCAGGAATACACCACAATCAAAACTATTAGGCTGTTTTGGACATTCAACATATGCTTCGACGAGAAAGGATTTGAACACAAAATTTAAAGCGAGGATTTCATAAAAGTACCGGTCCAGAAATGCAAGCTGCATATAAAAAAAATTAAAAATAAGACACTCATTCTTGAGTAAAATTCAATACTTCAGGATACGCACAACTCTTTTTGCTGACAGCATTCTTTGTTCATTGTGCTCATCCGTGGGAAAGCTATCCCAGACTTCTGCCTTTTTCATCGAAACATTTATCACCAACAAGAACCAATGCACACTCCCCTCGTTCATGGGAATATAGATCTGCACATGGACTAATATAGTTCAGTGATTTCACCAAGTTACACGTGATAGACTCATATTGATTTTTTTTTTTTTTATATTGTTGTGTATTGAAATTAATAATATTTCTGTATCTAAATAACGTAACCTTGTCGCATTCACGCTCAGACCCATAGTAAAATGTGAGATTGCTCAGGCGTCCAACCAACCTCAATTTTGCCAACTGACTTCTGGGTGACGCAATTGCACAAAACTGCAATCATGAATGGGCAGGGTATGAACGTCTACATATATATTGTCCACAAGTTTTGTTAAAGGAAGAATTAAAAATAATAATGTTGGGTTTAAGCAGCTAACCGAAAAGTATGTCGACAGATACCACACCCGTTTTGAAGAATCACGGGATAGATTGTACATGGCCATATCTATGAGCTGCACAATTGATGATTAATTATTTAAATTAAGTGAGTACACATTGGATGTAAACAAAAAATAATTAAATTAAAAACGAAAGGAATGTATGTATGCTCACGCTATCATTCAACCAGCCATGAGGTAAAAGATTGGCCATATCATCGCAAGTTAGATGCAGATCGTCATTAGTAATGACAGAGAGACTGAAGGAAAAAACGGTTAACAATCACGAGAAACATAAATCGTGATTTCTATAATAAAATGTGTTATCGCTGAACAATTTTCTGAACGTTAAGTTATATGTAAAACCGCATATATACATCGCAAAGCATAAAAGATTATTACAGAGGAAAGTGATCAACAACAATGCAATAACAGTTTTACCTTCCATTTTTTGTTGTTGGGTGACTAAACAATACGTTCAATAAATGAAGTTCTTCTTTTGAAAATGACGAGAGAGGGTCGTTTGGGGGAAAGTCTAGTATTCTCGTGGAAAATCTGGTATTTGGTCTCGAAGGTGTGTCAACCTCAGTTTTACAGGTTGATCCTTCTTCCCTTGCGGTGGATTTTGCTTGCCGACTGTTTAGTCCAGTTAAAATCTTGCTTTGTGAGAAAGACTCCGTACTGGAGCTGATTATTTCAACGGTTTTGCAATCTCCCTAAGTGATACATGTTAACAAGTAATATCAACAAATAGTAAACATGGGGCCGGGGTAAATTAAAACATGCAGAGTTAATCTTTAAAAAAGTTAGTAAGTAACCATACCATATCATTGCAATGGACATGCTCAGCTCTCAATTCTTTGTTTGGAAGCAATTTCAAAATTTCAAGCTTGAAACTCTCCAGTAAGGGTTCGACCATTCTTCTCACCATGTCAGGTACTTCGACTTTTTTAAAATAATCGAGTGAAACTCTGATGGAACTGAGATTTTCTTTCATTGTTTCTATCCTTTGTTCCAAACCCCGGTGCATGACAGACCAGTATGGCTCGTCGACCTCTACAGTGCTGCTGTAGTAACCACCTATAACGTCATCATTGTCCACCAACCTATTCACTGCTTCAGCCTTGTTTTTGGTCCAAGCAACCAAGGGAACATTAAGTCTGTTCACGTACACTTTATTCTGTGAAAGACATCCCCAATAAAAGATCTGCAGAAAAGGAAGGCACCCTTGGAAAAATGTTGTACCTCGGTTTCTGATGTTTCTCACACCATCCATTAAATACTGAAACGAAAATGTTGCCCATTTCTTGTGTCCGATTAATTTTGGATTCTTCAGTTGGGTCAGCAATGATTCGTCAACATTAGGTGGTGCAGGTGGGCATAAAAGTATTGAAATAGTAAACAAAACAAATGAAATCTTGAAATCATCATCTGCAGCCCTCATACTCTGTAGTTTTTTTTGCAAGGAAGAGAGTGTAATCTTGTCCTTAACAGTACTACTCTGTAGAAGTGCTTTCATTCTAATACAAGTTTCGTCAAACTCTTCAGAGTCACAGTTGACTTCATCAATGCCGTCTGCCAAGCCCATCACCTTAGAGAAATCTGACACCCTTATTGGGATCCACTTACCGTGGAGCACTACAGACTGTGTGCCAGGTTGGATCACTGTAAGCAACATATTGCATAGAGAACCAAATAACTGAAGACAACTCATGTTCATTAACACCCCGAATCCCATATCCTCCACGCATTCTCTTTGTTCTTCGGTCAAATTGTCCACTACTTCGCGAAACTTTACAGGGCTGCACAAAGTTTGCCAATAACCTAGGATTTCTTCAATTGAAGACATTGTTTATAGGCTTCAAAAGTATATATGAAGAATTTAGATATTTTTAAAAAATCTGAAGGATTTTATGCTTCTGGTTTAGAATGGAGTAATTGGGACAGAGAGATCGTATACATTCATGGAAGGTGTTATTAGTATATAATAATCATCAATCATTAATCATTACGTAGGGTGGCTGGCTATTTGATATCTCCTACGTTTTTCCATGCTAATTTTGTAGGCTTGTTGACAATAATTGATAGTCCATTTTTGCTCAACCTCCTACAAGGGGGTAAGCATTACCCCCATCCAAAACATAATTACCTCCCTGGACACATGTCATGCATTTGGGAGGGGGGTAATGGTTACCTCCCTTGAAACGGGGTGAGCAAAAAAGTTCTCTAATTGATATTTAGATGTTAATTTTGTAGGCCGATTGGTAACATTGAGGTAACCATTTACTGCAACTAGTGTGAAGCTATGATCATTATATTAAACAAATCAACGACTGAGATCAATCTGAAAGGAGCTTATAAAAAAAGTATATTACATAAACGAAATGTTGTTTACACTTTCCAACGAATAATTATAACGGGATTTTTTATTTAGGTGTGTACATACGAACTATGTAGGGCATAAAATATGTGCAGAGTTTAGGGCTTCCCAAAAATATAATGATGTAGCATCTGCTTTAGATTTTGATTTATTTATTTTATAAAAAGAGTGGCCAATTGGGATACAGGCTTATCCAAACCTCTTACGCTCTTCAATAAAAATTTAGTTTGTTGGTTGATATTTAATTTCTCAATAACATAGATTGTACTCATTGATACTCAACTGATTAGGTGTGAAATCTCTTAACTTCAAACTATTCATTTTCAACTTTTTAAAATATTTTCTTTCTATTGGTTGTTTTAGTTGAAATGGGTTGGTCCGAATTTAAAACAAAGCCATGTGTAACGCGCATGCACAAACTGAAATTTATTATTACAACAATTTCCAATGTAAAGCCGAATTATAACTTCAAACTATTCATTTTCAAGTTTTTAAAATATTTTCTTTCTATTGGTTGTCTTAGTTGACATGGGTTGGTCCGAATTTAAAACAAAGCCATGTGTAACGCATGAAATTTATTATTACAACAATTTCCAATGCAAAGCCGAATTATAATTTCATTTTTTACCCTTATGAAAACACATTAGCATCTCTCTGTCTTGGATTCACGATTTGAAACCCTAAATACAACTCTTTTCATCACGCCGCTGTTGTTCCTTTCACTAAATATTGTCCATCACGCAACTATTCTTCTGTTAACGAGAAGCTTATGTGATAAGAGTGACAGACCTATGAGGTTTGTGAAAATCGCACGGTCTGATCTTTGTAAATGTTTATATTTTTGTTTCTTGTAGGTTTTTTCAAGCTTTTGTACTGAAAGTTTGAAGATGTTTTGATTGGTTTCGTAATCTCTGCACGTGTTTGTTAAAGGGTTTTTGGGGTAATTAGTGTTTGAAAAATGTTTTTGCACACATTGAACATAAAAAATATGTATGTCTTATTCTTTATAGAATCCACATTCGAAAAGCATTTATTAGTGTTGCTTCTTCTTTGATCTGTTATGTGTTGGATGGATGATTTACAGTGATAGTACCTGTTTGTTTAATGGCCAATGTTTCATATGATTGCAATGGTTCAATACGAATATGATTACCTTCGGCACGCAAGTTTTGAAAATGAAACCAGATTTGATTAAACATGTTTTGACGGATAATTTTTGCTCTTCTAAGAGAATTTATCTGTTGCTTATTCTTTGATCTGCAATGTGTTTCATTAATGGCCAATGTTAGATTTGATTGCAACGGTTCAATATGAACATGATTACATTATGGATGAAAGTTTTGAAATGTACAAATATATTTGCTTGAACATGTTTCGATGGATAATTTTTGCTCCCCAGATTTATGTTTTATTGTCGTTTATTCTTGTATGATGATAATTGTTGTTTGGTCACGAGTTTATTCAATGTATCAAGAATCGCCGGTTAATGTGTGGGTGGTATCCCACCAACAGTCTGTTACGCACACTATTGAGCTGCATTGCACGCCGTTGGTGGGTTACCACCAACACGTTGGTGGGATAGGTTATATGCATCAGTTAGAATCCATATTATCTATGTAATGTGGTCACAATTTTATTTAATGCATGACAACATATTCTAAACATACCAACTACAATACAATTTACATAAATTATGTGTTTGAAAATATAAAATAATAATTACATCTTTATATATTTACATACCTTGTATGATTGACTATTTATTTGGATAATCTTGTGTGATTGACTATTTTATTGGATAATCATTCAGTAAACAGTATAAGCGTAAACAGTAATTATAGGCTTTGGGTCTTGGGGGTCTTGGGGTTCTTGGGCTTGTCTCCTGACCAGCTAGAGCCCTTTGAGGCTTGGGCTAGTCATTAGAATACAATTTACATATATTCTGTGTTTGAATATATAAATTTACAATTACCATAACTAAAATATAATTGCACTAAAAAAGTCGATATAAACAGTTTCAATCAGAATCCATATTACATATGTTATGTGATTGACTATGTATATATATAATCACTTTAGTAGACAGTATAATCGTAGATTGTTATTATGTGCTTTGGGTCTTGGGGTTCTTGGGCAAAATACCGACTAGAATACAATTTACATATATTATGTGTTTGAACATATATAATAATAATTACATTTTTAGATGTATACAAACTTTCAATCAGAATCCATATTACATAACCTACGTGATTGAATATTTATTTTGATAATCATTAATTAAATAGTATAATCGTAAACAGTAATGGTGGGCTTTGGGTCTTGGGGTTCTTCGGCTTGTCTCTTGACCAGCTAGAGCCCTTTGAGGCTTTGGCTAGTCATTATAACACAATTTACATATATTCTGTGTTTGAATATATTTATATACAATTATCATTTCCAAAATATAATTTCATTAACCAAGTCGATATAAACAGTTTCAATCAGAATCCATATTACATATGTTTTGTGTTTGACAATTTATATATATAATCACTTATTAAACAGTATAATCATAAAATGCAACGATGTGCTTTGGGTCTTGGGGTTCTTGGGCTTTTCTGGACGAGCTAGAGCCCTTTTGATACTTGGGCTAGTCATTAGAATTCATTATATAGATTCTGTGTTTGTAAATATATTATTACATTTACATTTTAAATGTTATAATGACATTAAAAAAAGTCGATATAAACGGTTTCAATAGAATCCATATTACATATGCTATGTGATTGACAATTTAATTCTATAATCACTTCAACAACAGTATAATCGTAAATAGTAATGATGGGATTTGGGTCTTTGGGTTCTTGGGCTTGTCTCTTGACGAGCTAGAGCCCTTTGATGCTTGGGCTAGTCATTACAATACATTTTATATATATTATGTGTTTGAAAATATATAATTATAATTACAATATATGAAGTATAATTACATGTAAAATCATCGATAACAATTATTTCAATCGAATCCATGTTCCAAATATTTTGTGATTGATTGTATCTTAATATAATCACTAAATACACAATATAATCGTAAGAAGGAACCATGGGCTTTGGGTCTTAGGTTTCTTGGCCTTGTCTCTTAACAAGCTACAGCCCTTTGAGGCTTGAGCTAATATGACTTTAATAAGGTTTTTTTAACTTAAAACGGTATTCGTGATCGTAATTATTTTAATACAATCACAACATTATTATGTAAATATCACTCGTTGCAGAGGGTGGAACCGTTTTATTGAAACACTGTGTAATGCGAATACCACATCGAAAAATAAAAAGGGATTAAAATGGTTTATAAGTAGTAAAGTAATGCCTAGACATTGAACAATAGGCCTCCCAACTGGGCCTAGCATATAAACCTATTGAAGTAACGATAGGCTTGGGTCTTGGGGTTCTTGGGCTTGCATCTTGACGAGCTAGAGCCCTTGGAGTCCTGGGCTAGTATAACTTTAATAAGGTTTTTTTTAACTTAAAACGGTATTTGTGATCGTAAGTATTTTGATACAATCACAGCATTATTATGTAAATATCACTCGTTGCAGAGGGTGGAACCGTTTTATTGAAACACTGTGTAATGCGAATACCACATCGAAAAATAAAAAGGGATTAAAATGGTTTATAAGTAGTAAAGTAATGCCTAGACATTGAACAATAGGCCTCCCAACTGGGCCTAGCATATAAACCTATTGAAGTAACGATGGGCTTGGATCTTGGGGTTCTTGGGCTTGCCTTTTGACGAGCTAAAGCTCTTTCAGGCCTGGGCTAGTCTAACTTTAATAAGGTTTTTTTAACTTAAAATGGTATTTGTGATCGTAAATATTTTAATACAATCACAATATTATTATGTAAATATCACTCCTTGCAGAGGGTGGAACCGTTTTGTTGAAACACTGTGTAATGTGAATCCCACATCAAAAAATAAAAAGGGATTAAAATGGTTTATAAGTAGTAAAGTAATGCTTAGACATTGAACAATAGGCCTCCCAACTGGGCCTAGCATATAAACGTATTGAAGTAACGATGGGCTTGGGTCTTGGGGTTCTTGGACTTGTCTATTAACGAGCTAGAGCCCTTTGAGACTTGGGCTTGTCTGACTTTAATAAGGTTTTTTAATTTTTTTTTTTTTTTTAAAGAGAGATGTATGTGGAATCTATAAAAAAAGCACAATAGAAATGAAGTTTCTGGATTATACTACTGTTGTTGTTGTTATGAATGATGTAAGTACAATGGGCATGTATGCCTGGTGTGGGACTATTGTCAATTATTTCATTGCAAAAAATAAAACTTCTCTTACTAAACAAAAAAATTAAATATATCAAACTCGAACACTCGGACAAGGGGGTTGTAAACCTGTACCCAAAGCTCTATCCATCCTCTTACTTGTTGGACATTAGATTCACCAGCCCCATTATATTTTTAACTATTTACCTATATCGACTGTTATCACACATTTTTAATGATGATTACCTTTATTTAATGTAATCACACATTTTAAATGCTGTTTACTCATATCGAGTGTTATCACACAGTCCAAATGCCAAACGAATGACGGGAACAGATTTAATTTTATAAATAAATGATTGTTGTTTAAATTTGAAACGCATTTATTATTATTTGTCAGCTGCATTGATTGTTTTTTAAATTTGAAAAGAAATGATTGTTTTACCTAGGGAACAGTTAATAAAGTAAAAATTTAAATTGCCTTGGATTAAATAGTAACCTGCTCAACAAGTTTATAGGTAAACAACAGGTAGCGGTGTTTAGTACACCGTTGTTCTATAGACAACCCCATATATATATATATATATATATGTACAGATTTTCTATTATCAGTTCGAACTGACAATAAATATATTAGGACGAAGAATGTGGACTATTAGATTTACATACTTTGACTTAAAGTATATGCACTTGTTAAAACTTCTCCATAATCTATGGTCCACATCATTCGTCCTGATATATTTATTGTCAGTTCAAACTGATAATAGAAAGACTGTATATATGTATATATATATATATATATATATATGTATATATATATACACTATATAGTATTAATATGAATTAATAAGTAGTGAATCTGCAGATCATCTTTTTCTTCATTGTCCCCTGGCGGTTGCTCTTTGGGAGGCGGTTTTCTCGACTTTCCAGCGACGTGTCTTTACCGATACTTAGCAATCCTTTTTCTTGTAGGCCATGTTTGTTTCCTTTAGTGAGCAGGTCAAGATTTTATGGAAATCGGCTATCCATGCAGTGATATGGGGGGTATGGACTGCCCGTAATCAATGGATCTTTGAAGGGAAGTCGGTGGACTTTAGATCCGTCATTTCTTTGGTTTGGCGTGCAGTTTCAGAGGCTAATCGCCTGGAGATTGGTTGTATGCATAATTGTATGGATGGCCTTTTGATTCTTCGTCGATTTGGTCTTCATGGTCGCCCTTCTAAAGCTCCGGTGATCAAGAGTGTGGTTTGGTCGCCTCCGGCCCCTGGTTGGATCAAAGTGAATACAGATGACACTGCTATGGGATCTTCGGGGGTTGGTGGTTGGTATCTTCCGGAACTGTAGAGCCTTCGTGAAGGGTTGCTTTGCTATTCCTCTTGGTCAAGTTTTCGTGTTTGAGGCCGAGCTTCTGGCGGCCTCATTGGCCATTAATTTTGCTTGGAAGTATGGGTTGCATCGAATTTGGCTTGAGAGTGATTCTTCTTATGTGGTTCAACTTCTTTCTTCTCGTTCTGAGATGGTTCTTTGGAGGGTTCATCAGGCGTGGCAGCGCTGCATCTTCCAGATCTTGCATATGGATTTTCAGGTTTCCCATATTTTCAGGAAGGGGAATTAGGTTGCAAATACGCTTTCTAAGCATGCTTTGGAGCTTCAGGCTGATTCTTGGTGGTTCTCTGCCCCGCCGTTCTATTCTTCTTTAGTTGACAATGACTGCATAGGCCGGGAGTCTTTTTGTTTTTCTTGATTTTTTTTTTCTTTTTGGTTTGGCCTGCGTGCCTCTTTTGTTTGGGATTGTTTTCCTAGGTCTTTGTGCTTTGTTGCTTTTTGTCACTTTTTTCTTTTCTTTTATCTTTTTTATATATGGATACTGTCTAGGGGTTTTTCAGCATATAATCGCTTGTGATGCTCTTTCCCTTTAGATCAGTCCAATTTTATTTATAAAAAAAAGAAAAAAAAGAAGAAGCTAATCTGCCATCAAAATCACCATAAGAAGTGTAGGCGGATAGATTATACGTTTAATCCAAGGGTAAAGTTGTCATTCTGAATTTTACAGCAAATCTGAAACTTGAGCCTCAGCGACATGCAGTGTTATTTGCCAAATCCAAAACTAGAAAAGCAAATAGTCTGAAGCATGAAGTAGAAGATCTAAAAATAAAAAAAAACAAACATATGAATAGTGCACATATATATATCTATCTCTATATATATAGTGCTTATCAAGTCAGGTATACCTGAGATTAACAAATCTCTAGGATTATGTGATCGTACGTGAGACCATGTGATTAAATATTTATAATGTTATCACATATACATTACATGTGATCACAACAAAAACAAGACTTGAAACTTTAATGTGATCACTTGTTTTAATTTTATTGTGATCATATATAACTTATATGCGATAACATTATAAATGTGTACGATCACACGATCTTATGTACTATTACATGATCCCAGAGATTAGTTAGTCTCAGGTATACCTAACCTAAAAATTCAACCTAAGCTTCAGCTACATGCAAGCACCAATTTCACAACAGATTGAATTGTTCATAGATCTGAAAATCGAATCTTAACAAATCAATCAAAGAAGTATCTTTCAAATAATTGATTGAGTGAGAGAAGAATTCAGAGAGAAACAGAGAGAGAGAGAGCTCTGTCAGCAAAGTCCAGCTCCAATAATTGGAGCCGAAACGGCGTCGTAAGCAAATATTTAGCAATATAACGTGTGGCAACGGTGATGACGTCAAGCCAACGTGGTGAATGATGACGTGGTCAATCGAACATGAAGACAGAATGATGTCAAATGACAATAATTTCAGTGCGCAGATCACATTCTGTCATTTAACAAACTTGTACATGTTCTTTATTGGACAAGTCGAATTCGACAAATCTCTCTACCAACCCAATCGAGCCGTACGTTCAGACTTTTATTGATATATGTAACAGGCTGTCCAGACGTGCGGATGGTACCGTATCTTATTAATTAATGCAAACCGTGGGCCCCATGATGCTGGTTATCATTCTCCAATCTTTGAATATACCGAAACCTTTTCAACTGAGCTGGTTTTTATTTATTTTTTATTTTTTATTTTTTAATGTTGGTCGGTTGCTACCTTATAGTCAAATGGACATTTGATGTGACTTGTTAAGGTTGGACTAGTATATAAAACGCATGCATGCTTCTTTGCTTAACATGGCAGTTCCAATGGAAAGTGTGATCATATGATAGTTGTGAAGCCTTTCAGAGGATCGACATATATGGCCATATTTACAAAGACACTTAGCAGCTCTGATATTGAGTGGAGATTGAAGATTCCGGGAGATTGTGCTGCAGAATTCCCTCCTTTCCACAGAGACCAACACATTGAATTCAACGTCAAAGATGAGAGCGGCCATCAATGGACATTTCGTTGTGCCCGTCAGTCTGCGCCCAACTCTGGAATTGTTATCATTTCAGGATGGCATGAATTTGTTGCTAAGCGTAAGAATCTGGAAGTTGGTGATACAATCCATTTCCAGAAGGAGCTAGACCACTCTACCAGAGCACATTACAGAATTAGAGTCACAAAAAAAAACAGACCAAATATTTCTGAATAATAGTTTTGAAAGTATTTCAGATGTATGAGTACAATTAATTTTGACATTTAAGGTTGAAAATGCTTTACTACTCTCACCTTAATTATTTTGATCAGTGTATATCTTCATTTTGCCCCTCTTCACTGGCGCCGGTTGGCTTGCTTTTTTTCAAGAGAAAGGTCTTCAAGTTGGCAATCAAATCATCTTCTCCAAGTACCAAGATGAAGCTGGTGGTCCATGGAAATACAAAATTGACTACGATCGCCGACTACGATCTTTCACTTTAAATGAATAAACCATAGATCCACATGCAAGTTAGGTGGTTTTAGTTTATTATCTTAATGAAATGTCAAAGTCAGAAGTTGCTTTCTATATACCCTCTCGGAGTCAGAAGCCACTTGGGTGGTTTTAGTTTCCTACTGTCAAAGTTATTAAGTGGTTTCCGTTTGCTTTCTTAATGAACTGTCAGATTCCGAAGTCTTGTTTTCTTAATATACTGTTAGAGCTACTCAGAAGTAAGCTCATGAATGTGCTCGTCACTTTATTAATTTCTATATAAAATGAGTGACTTAAGTGACATTAGTTGTCAAGTGTTTAATATTTTAATTTGTTATCCGATGAAGCAGCTCCACATATTTTCTTTAATTAATTGTATATGCACGCATTATCATATGGATTTTCTAAATCTGCTTTGAAAGTGAAGAATTGCATGCTCTTTTCACTATCATAATCATTTAATTCAAAATCTCGATTGTTTGGAAAAATGAACTTGAGCATGTGGATGTGGGTCATTCTTCAATGTTATTGGTAGCTATAAAAAGCTGTCATAATTTTTATTTTTATTTTTATTTTAGAAAAACTTTAATGATGTTGGGAGTTTCAAAATATTAGATTAAAACATTGTCGTATCCATCAAATGATGAGAACCATTAATGTGATGATATGATGATTGATGATGTTCTCGTTAGATAGTGATATTTGTTATTTACCAACTTTCAATTTCCAAGTACAAAAAAGAACCTTTTTCTTTAATAATTAACATGTTGAAGACAGAAAGTCCATTTCAATCATTCACATTGAAAATGTTGTCTATGACATAACATAACATATAACATATATTAATAAAAAATATAAAGTGCATTGACCTAAAAGTGAAAAATAAAAAAGCAAAATTCTTTGGGTGGTGCTTTTATATATATATATATATATATATATATATATATATATAAATAGAAATTCTATTATCAGTTCGAACTGACAAAAGTTATATCAATTCCTTACATGTGGGTAACTGGATTTAAATACTTTGACTTGACTGTATGCACTTGTCAGTCAAAGTATTTAAATCCAGTGACCCACATACAAGGAACTAATATAACTTTTATCAGTTCGAACTGGTAATAGAAAGACTATATATATATATGTGTGTGTGTGTTTAAGCATCAAAAGGACGAGATGGGTTTTGGTGAAATCACATATATGATATAAGTGTATAACATAACATAACATAGTATATAACATAACATTACATAGTTGTAAATATTTATCCCACCTTTGGCTATAAAATCTTGAAGTATGGGGAGCCCTCTCCCAAAAGTGAGAGCAACTCTCTCTCCGGTTGTGAGAGTTGTAGACTATATATAATCTCTCCTCGATAGTTAGAGTAGTATTCCGGGCAGTTAGTTGTAATTCAAAAGAAAAATAATAATAATAATAATATAATGGTCACTTCTCCAATTAATATATATAATACTTATTATTCATTATTATTATTATTATTATTATAAAGAATTACACTATTTCATAAATTTGAGATTTTTTTTGGAAGGGAGGAGACTCGAACCCGTAATCTCATGGTGCAGGCTTTAAGAGATTTATTGGTAATCAATGGTTAAGATTTATTTTTTTCATTATTTCTCATTCGTTATCTTTAAATGTATAGTACATTATTATCTTCAACCGTTTTATATCAGAAAAAAAAATAAAAAATCCTTAGTATAGGATCAAATCGGAAGAAGCAAATCTTAACAAAAAATAATTAACCGGCCTCATCAAATGTTGAAAACCCTTTCTCCTACTAAATTAGTTAATCTCGTGATCGGGTCACTTTCTTATCTAAAGCGAAAGCAATACATGGAAATAAGAATCTGATCGACTTCAATGATATTTTTAGTCAGAAAGTAGATTTCAAGTTTGTCTGTCGTCTGTACCAACCAACAATTTGTTGTTGATTTTTCAGCAACAAAATGTCACTGAAAAGAGACAAAAGAGATCATCTAGAACTTTATTTTTTTTCTTTCTAATAATTTTTTTTTTGTCAACATGTGCCTAAGCTATAGAGGGGTCCACTCTTTAAAAGATGTTGAATCATAAGAGACAACGTACTTTTAATAAAGATAAAGATAATCTGATCATCTACAAAACTTTTAATAAATATTTTTGGACTAATTGCACAAACGTCCCCTGAGTTTAGGCATAATTGTATGTATATGAAATTTTTACCCATAATTACACAAACATCCCCTGTAATTAGTTGACTTTGTTAAATCTAACCATTGACCATAATTTTAACCAAAAATGACTAAAGTGCCCCTAGTTACCTATTTTATAATTAATTATATATATACTTTTTTTTGACAATTTATATATATACTTAAAAAAATAATTACATATATTCTTAAAAATAATAATTATATATAATACTTAATTAATTTATTTAAAAAAATGGATTATAAAAATGTAAAAAATGGATTATAAAAATTGTTAAATAAATAAATTAAGTATTGTATATAATTATTATTTTAAGTATATATATAAATTATCAAAAAAAAAGTATATATATAATTAATAATAAAATAGGTAACTAGGGGCACTTTGGTCATTTTTTGGTTAAAATTGTGGTCAATGGTTAGATTTAACGAAGTCAACTAATTACAAGGGATGTTTGTGTAATTATGGATAAAAATTCCATATACATGCAATTATGCCTAAACTCAAGGGACGTTTGTGCAATTAGTCCAATATTTTTGATCGGATATATTTGTCATTTGCTTTTATTAGAGAATGTCTGCGTCAACAAAATATTTATGACAATCGAACTGTTATCTTAGTTGTGTCTTGTCAATCATTTTCATGAAGAATGGTGCATGCTTCACTTGTCTTTATATTAAGTTGTTTAGATAGAAAATTGTCATCTCTAAAAGTTATACTTGTGAAGCATATCAGAGGACATATATGGCCATATTTACAAAGACACTTAGCAGCTCTGATATTGAGAGAAGATTGACAATTCTGGGAGATTGTGCTGCAGAATTCCCTCCTTTCCACAGAGACCAACACAATGAATTCAACGTCAAAGATGATGAGAGCGGCCATCAATGGATATTTTGTTGTGCCAGTCAATTGTTGGGGATAATTCTGAACTAATGAACGCGGAAATGTTGTGCCTAATTTATGCCTATAACTCATAGTAATTAATAACGTCAATAAGCAGAAAAATAGATGAGAGAGAATAATCAATCATAACACAAGATATACGTGGAAAACCTAAATTAGGTAAAAAACCACGGGCCGTTAGGATGACAGAGAAAGTTCCACTATATGATAAATTGTTACAACTATATACTCTAGGATTCTCTCTCACACTTCAACCCCAAACCACACTCATAAGATCCTCACTGAGTACCCCCACAATATCCCCTAGGTCTCCCCTGAATATCACCCACGGATCTCTAACTTGATCCATCGATATTCCCTTGAATCCCTCCCCAGATATTCCCTTGGGTCTCCCCCGTATCTCACCCCACTCTATCTGATCTTACATGGTTTTCTTTTTGCTCCACAGCCATAAATCTAATAACATAGATATGAGGTCTATTTATACTAGTTACAGGGAGTTTAAGATAAAAGGAAATCTTACTCCTAAACGTACAAGATTTACTTGTTTCACATAAATACTATTTCCTTTTATGACAAGTCTTCTTGTAAAAAGTATTTATTTTCCTTCAAGCACAAGAAATTCCCAAAAGAACACTTTCCATTTCCATTGAAGATTTTTCGTTCCGTGCATGCTTATGATTGACTACGATTCGGGTCACGGTTGTACACCCACTTCCTAAACCGTTATAAGTCACCTTAAATTACATCGCTCAGAAAACCACGATCCATACGCTGAAAACGATCTTCAGCCTTCTGTTCTTCTGGTCTTCTGGTCTTCTGGTCTTCAAACCTCTCTTAAACAACACCATTTTATCTTCCAAACGTATCCCACATCTCCAGGAAGCTTCATATCAATTGAGTCTTGTTTGGTTCACATTTGGTTTGCTTTGGAATACAAGTCAAAACCTAACAATTCTCTCATTTGACTTGAATTCTCAAGATTGTCCACAGCCACAATTCTCATCACCGAGAATCATCATACCCTACCACAAGGTATAACCACTTAGGAACGAACCATCCTAAGATTTTTCTTCACGCATTTTATTTATTTATTTATTTTTTTTTTTTGTGTTCGTTGTTCCAGCACCATGTCGAAATAACCTGCTGAAATTGTGGTGCAACTCCTCAAGTCAAATTTCTAGGGAGTTTCTCAATTATCGACATCTTTGTCCACCATACACCTTGCATCACTTTCTGACTAATGCCTTGTGCTAAAAAGATAAACATGTCCTTACATCACCTAACCATATGAAAGACCTTCTGTCCTTGCATCATATACTTGGTGAAAGACTTGCTACTAGAAACTTGGAGTGCTTTGCTGGATAAGCCCCATACCATACCATAGAGATATATATATATTTTTTTTTGTGCGTTCAGGAGTTTTTATTTTTTATTTTTTATTATACAATCAGCGCTTTGTGTAACCCAAATTGGATCTCCATGACTCGTACCTACCACCACAAGCCAAACTTCTCCTCCATCAATATTCTTCATTTCATCAAACCTTACCAAGTTCGAAACCGCCTTCAAGACGTATCTCCTTAAACCATAATAGGCAACCATGATCATCATTATTCCAATGCCACCAAGTCCTCCATACGATCTCTCGTAAAGACTTGTCACCACCATCGCCAAACCATATGGCTCTGATATCAATTGTTGGGGATAATTCTGAACTGATGAACGCAGAAACGTCGTGCCTAATATACGTCTATAACTCATAGCAATTAATAACGTCAATAAGCAAAAAAATAGATGAGAGTGAATAATCAATCATAACACAAGATATACGTGGAAAACCCAAATCAAGTAAAAAATCATGGGCCGTTAGGACGAAAGAGAAAGTTCCACTATATGATAAATTGTTACAACTATATGCTCTAGGATTCTCTTTCACATTTTAACCCCAAACCACACTCATAAGATCCTCACCGAGTACCCCCACAATATCCCATAGCTCTCCCCTGAATATCACCCATGAATCTCTAACTTGATTCACCAATATTCCCTTGGATCCCTCCCCAGATATTCCCTTGGGTCTCCTCCGGATCTCACCACACTCTCTCTGATGTTACATGGTGTTCTTTTTGCTCCACAACCTTAAATCAAATAACATAGATATTAGGTCTATTTATACTAGTTACAGGGAGTTTAAGATAAAAGGAAATCCTACTCCTAAATGTACAAGATTTACTTGTTTCACATAAATACTATTTCCTTTTATGACAAGTCTTCTTGTAAAAAGTATTCATTTTCCGTCAAGCACAAGAACTTCCCAAAAGAACACTTTCCTTTTCCATTGAAGATTTTCCATTCCACGCATGCTTATGATTGACTACAATTTAGGTCATGGTTGCACACCCGCTTCCTAAACCGTTACAAGTCACCTTAAATGACATTGCTCGAAAAATCACGATCCATACGCTGAAATGATCTTCAGTCTTCCATTCTTCTAGTCTTCAAACCTCCCTCAAACAACACTATTCCATCTTCCAAATGTATCCCACATCTCTAGGAAGCTCCACATCAGTTGAGTCTTGTTTGGTTCACATTTGGTTTGCTTTGGAATACAAGTCAAAACCTAACATCAATCTGCGCCCAATACTGGAATTTTTATCAATTCAGGATGGCTTCAATTTGCTCATTGTAAGAATCTGGAATGTGGTGATACAATCCATTTCCAGAAGGAGCTAGACCACTCTACCAGAGCACATCATTACAGAATTGGAGTCACAAAAAAATAAAAAGTAAAAAATGCTGAATGATAGTTTTGAAAGTATTTCAGATTTATGAGTACAATTAATTTTAACATTTAAGGTTGAAAATGCTTTACTACTCTCACCTTAATTATTTTGATTACAATGTTAATATTAGTGAAAACGTTTACAAATACAAACCAAAATACAGTCCGAGAAAGAGGGCAGAATTGGAATGTTATTCAAATCCATACACAAACCACAGCAAGTGCTTTTTTGCTAACTTTCACAAAAGCTGTATGTTTTCAAAGTGCAGTGACAAAGACATGCACTTTTTAGAAGAATGTTTGAATGGTCTATGGTGATGTTGTCCAAAGATTCTCAAAACAAAGATCCGCTGTAGGATTAATGATGTGAAAAGTGAACTAAAACATAAACGGTGAGAATTGTTAAAAAGGACAACCTAAATTATGTTTTTAACCTCCTACACTATTAATAATCACATTAAAATTTTTATTTCAATCCATAATCAAAATTACAAAAATACACATGCAACATCTTTTATTTCATTTTATTTGCGAAAAAAACATTAAACCTAGAGTAAAACATAAAATTTAGAAGGAAAACATGGAAAAAATGTAAAATCTAAGGAAAAAAATGTGAAAAGGTTAAACCTTGAAGAAAAACGTGAAACTTTGATATATTTTTCACAACTGAAAATTACTGAAACACCATCCAAAACATTGTTTTTAATATTTTACATACAAATTACTAAAACATCCTCTATAAGGGATGTTTCAATAGTTTCACATTTAGGGTTTTAATTTTTTTTCTTTGTCTTCTCCAAATCGAAAATGCCACTAAGATGGGTCACCCTGATGGCGCTCTTGCTGCACTTGGGCGTGCTATGCCCAAGCGACACCGCGCCTGAGTAGCATTGGACTCAATAATTCGTTCCTTGGGCAGTGCACGCCTTGTAGTGCTATCTTCAACAAAACACTATCAATGTGAGATCAAAGTGAGACGGGAGAGAACAAAGGAGAAAAGAGGATATAGGGTTTGATGATTGTTTTTATATGGGGTACTTCGACAATTGCTCAAAAATTTTGTCGTAAACAGTTAAATTTTCATACGTGGTTAAAAATAAATCACTTATATTTCTGGAGCATAGTATTGAGTTTTTTTTTTTTTTCCCAAAATAAAAAAAAATATCAAAATCATACCCTTCCAAAAAAATCTTGAATTTATATAAAATTTCAACAACAAAAAAAAAATCCCCCCTTTTTTTTAAACGTTATCAATTTAATCCAAGAATTTGTAGTTAGGTTATGTAATTCTTATTGTTTCATTTGGTGTCTAATTAGTCCCTCTTATTTCAATTTATATCAAATTATTTCCATAAAATTTTAATGAGATAGGCTATTGATCGGACTATTTTATACTTATTTGAGGTCCCCCATTTCCAATTGTTTGTCTCGTTTTCGAGCGTATTTTTGTATATAATGTTTGGTTTGAGCCTTGTGTAGGTACATATTCCCTACAACAGGTATTTGAGCTTAAAGATTAGTTGGGGAGGCAAAATGGAGCAAAAAGGGCTGAAATTGTATATATGCGTGCAAAACGGTCAACTTTCAAGGGTCATATCTTCCTCCTCAGATCGAATCACATTGATATCTTTATATATTCGGAAAGCCCCGGAAGTCTAGTTTCCAGAACATTTTACTAATTGTGATTCTGAGCTTTCTGCAGGAAGTTATACCCATTTCCGTAACGGTGCGCGATGCTGAAATGCTGAAATGCTGAAATGGCGTTAGGTCTAAACGGCTACTTCAAACGGCGGCCAGGCCGCAAAACGAAACCGTTGATTAGCTCCAGAAAGTCATTTTTTGGGCGAATTTTAGGGACAGTTTCATCCTTTCATCCCCAATTCGTGCCCTAACCTCCCAACACTATCTAAACACCTTATTCTCTTCTCTCCCAAGAGAATACACACCCCACACCACTTCCTCTTCTTCTTCATCTTCATCTTCTTCACCTAATAAGAGAGAGAGAAGCTTTCTAGAGCATCCATGGAGGTTTTTCCTCCATGGATGCTCCCCACTTCATCTTCTACCCATCATCCATCCATTTAGGAGTAGATTGCAAGGAGAAAGGAGGGTCTTTGGACCAATTTTGAGCTAGGGTTTCATGGAGGACTTGGAGGAGGTTTTCTTCAAGGGTTGTCTCCTTTAACTCATCTCTTTGTATTTCTTGTTTTCTTAAATGTGTAATCCCCACTTGGGAATATTTGTAAACCTATATTTGTGCTCGATTTATATAATGGTTGTTTTTATATCCAATTTTTGTTTTGATTCATTCTTGATTGTTGTTGAACATATCTCTTATCTTGAAATGCATGTTTATAGATGATTGAAAATTGATATGTGTTCGTGGATGGAATTAGGAGTAGAATAACTTAATTGTAGGAGTAGTTGTAATCAAATATCCCATTTGTGTGTGTATGTCTTTAGAAGATCTAAATTGCATGTCATGAATAGGTTTGGGTGACTTAGAGTTAGGATTGTGCCTTTGGAGGGGCTCTCCAGGCATAGTTTTGGCTAATTAGCTAAGAAGAGTGGGTGAACCTATTAATTGCCATATTAGAAGGGTTTGGTTCATTGTTCTTATTAACAATTGGACTTTAGCTATTTATCACTCTAGGGGCTCTAGGTGAGTCATGGTTAGAGTTACAATTATTGGTCTATGGCTATTTCTCACGCTAAGGGCTCTAGGTGAGTTATAGTCGGAGATACAATCACTCTTTCCACATTCATTAAACTTTCACGTTGCCATTTTACATTACGAAGCCATCATTGTGGCTCAATGTAGTTTTGTTTGTAGAATCGGTTCACAAATGTTGGTTGCGGTTTTGTGTACAAGGGGCTCTTGACACACTCTTCAACCATTAGCTCTATGAATGGGTATAAATCGGATTAAGGCAAGAACGAACCCTTAACTAAAATTGGATGTCCTTAATGTCTAACAACCAACTATTTGTGCACTTATGTATGGTGAACTTGTTGAACCTTGTGTGACCATTTTCATGCATCTCTCATATCCACCATTTTATTTATCACTTTAAACACCATTCTCACCTTTCCATATTCTCTTTGTTTTTATTTATTTTCATTTTCATTCTCTACACACACACACACACACACCGCATTGTACATACAGTTCACACACACCATTCTCACCTTTCCGCATTCTATTTACATGCTTACAATAAACTCTAGAACTTGAAATAGTTGACGAATCACACCTCCCTGCGGAACGATACCCTCATTTGCCGCTTTACTAGTCTTTTGCTAGTTTAAAGCACATTGCGTAGGAAACCTCTTTTTAAATGAAATAATCTTTTGATCCTTGCGATTTCTTAATGACGGAAAAAGTGTAGTATCAGCTATTGTGGTAGACAAAATAGCACACCCCAAATAATTAGTTGTAGCCCAAGTAGTAACAAATCTTTCACTGGTTTGGATTGCTAAAAGTTTGATAACTTTATATGAAACAAGCCCAATCGTAGGCCCAAGAGCAATTGCAAATCTTGACTAAGTCTACAAAGACCAAGTCTTGTAGACTCTCAACAAATTAATTCAAAGTTGTTCAGTTACCTTGATTCTAGATGATAATCTCGTATATCTCGGGCCAAGATAGTGAGATCACACGATCTCTTCGTGAAAGAGGATCTCCACCTCTACTATAAATAGAGGACACCCCATCATTTGGAGGGGATCTTTTTGAGACGATTTGGGTCCCTCACTCACACAAAGCAAAGGCAAAATAAGCCCACTCCATTTGATTTATCATCTGATACTTCTCCATGTTCAAACCATTCCTTATTAAATTCATTTATTTATTATCATCTGGTTCGACTTGTTCTCAGTTATTGAACTCATTCGACAACGATCGGCAACGGTCTTGCCTTGTCTCCTCTTAGCAAATTAATTTACTCAACGCTCAACCCAAGCGAACATAAGACTCTCCGAACGATACCACTCAGGATTCAACAGCTTTGTTTACAGTTTGATTTAGATTTTATTCATTTAATTGTTGATTCGAAATTACTTTATTTATTGATAAATTGTCTAACCCAAGCATCGGAGAGTCCCCAACGGAACACCCCCTTCTTGCTCCGTTCTACCTTCTTATTTTTTACAGGATCTCGTAATGCACGACCTACTAATTTCTGCTATACCATTGTCAGTGCCCATCGACATCGGGCTTTTTAGCTATTATACTCATATATAATTCTTGGAAACTAAATTAATCAAAAAAATTTTTTTGGGAAAAACTAAATAACTCATATTAATTATCCATTAAAAATTACAAAAACTTATATATATTTTATATTGTCAATTTGTCTTTATATAAAATATATCAGGACGAAGAATGTGGACCATTAGATTTACATATTTTGACTCAAAGTGTTTGCACTTATCAAAACCTCTTCATAATCTATGGTCCACATTTTTCGTCCTGATATATTTTATATCAGGATGAACTGACAGTAGAAAGACTATATATATATATATATTTATAGGGACACAATCTATAGAACACCGGTATACCTGTACACCATGTAGAAAATATTGCGATTGAAGCTTGGATCACACCTTTTCAAATTACGATCACAATATTTCGTACACGGTGTTCGAAAACAATGGTGTTCTATAGCCTAACCCATATATATATATATATATATGGTCATTCTTCGGTTCAATATGACACGATACAACTGTATGTGATCATAAATATATATAATGTTATTGCATATGAATTGCACATGATCAGACAATTAAATTATTGCGATCGCATGTTAGAATATGCAATCACATATTAGTTGATGTGGTTGTACCAAAGAAGTCAATTTTTTAATGTTGCATCATGTAACGTTGCACCCAAGGGCAGCCCATATATATATAAATAACTATATATATATATACATAAATTCTATTATCAGTTTGAACTGACAAAAATTATATCAGTTTCTTGCATGTGGGCCATTGGATTTAAATACTTTGACTTGGCTGTATGCACTTGTCAATCAAAGTATTTAAATCTAGTGGCCCATATATAAGGAACTGATATAACTTTTGTCAGTTCGAAATGATAATAGAAAGACTGTATATATATATATATATATATATATTATAGCCTACTTAAATCATTCAAAACCATGCACCGATTGATCAAAAAGAAGATTAGGTTATAAAAATATTGTTTTGATGCCACTACTAGTGGTGAAAAATCATCAAAACCGATTATATGTGCGAATTGTAGAAAACACACTAACAACCTTAATAGTTATGCACAACCACAACCAAGAGAGAAAACAATAAATCGTAGAAAATAATAAAGATTTACAGGGTTCGAAAACACTAACAACCTTAATAGTTAAGCACAACCACAACCAAGAAAGAAAAAAATATATTGCATAAAATAACAACACGAGATTTACGTGGTTCGGCGTAAGCCTACATCCACGGGTCAAACTCCGAATAATATCTCCACTATTATCACCAATAACGGGTACACAAACAAACTCCTCTTAGAGACAATAATCTAAGGAATATCAATACAAAGAGGAGAAAGTAAGAAATACCTCACCACAACAAACTCTCTCAAATACTACAAATTGAGGTAGACCTGAATCCTAGGAACTCACTACTTCTGACGAATTCGAAAACGGAGGCGGAATGATGGAGAAAATGCGATACCAATTTCTTCTTTTCTCTTTCTATCCTCTCTTTCTTTTCTTCTCACTTTTTTTCTTAGCCCCCGATCAAGCAATAAGTTTGTTTTATATAAAACAAATCATTAGGGTTGTTTACAACCTTAATTACCAAATAGTCCATTGACTATTTGGGCCACCCAAACTCTCATTGGGCTAGATCCTATTTGGTTTCCAAGCCCAACAATCCCCCTCTCCAGTCAATGAGGGAGGTACTCCATAGCCCCACTACCGGGAGTCCACGCCAAGTGCCTCAGTGCAGAACTTCTCTTTATTGGGAACCACCGTCATTAACACCTTAGTGAGTAATCCAACATGTCTCTTCTTGTGAACAACTCTACCATTAGCAAAGGGATTAGACGACATCTTTGCTAGAACCTGCAAACCTTCATTAGCCAATAGAATTTTTGACTTCCTTGCTCTAACTCGTAACCCCTGTTCACCCATGTGGTCTCACCAGTTTTGCCACGCAATTGAAGAGACACATTTCTGCACCTTCACCTTGGTTTTAAACAACCTGCCAGTTGCTTCCCCTCAAGCAACAACCATGAAACCCTTTTTCAGTCTCCATTTCCCATTACCAAACTGATTCTCAAAGTCTTGCTCATATAATGTGATTATAGAAATCAAATCAGACGTAGATCAGGAACATACCTCACATCCTGCAGTTTGACCTTGCATCCAATATCAGTCTCAATATTAATATCTACAATTCCCTCAATCTTGGAATCACTAGCATTGCCCATCTTCACTGTACCAAAGTCACCAACTTTGCATGTGGAAAACAATTCCAAATTCAGAGTAGCATGACAGGATGCGGTAGTATCAATTATCCATTCATCACCTTCATCAATCGATTGAAGACAATATCCAGCAGGGTATACAAATGCATTGCACTGCATCTAAAATCTTTTATATATTAAGATTTTCCTAGTCTTTTAGGTGTCTATCGAATTTTATTGCTTACTATATTCTACTAAATTGTATATTAAATTTATAAGTTAAATTCTAAATCAATGATATAGGTTGATATCGGTTGTGAAGTTTGAGTAATTTAACTCAAAGTTTTGTGAATTATGAAATTATAACAATGCTTATTCACTTGGGATATCCTAATTCCATGGTATGTGCGGTGATTGTGATATTAACTGCTGTTTTACAACCATGTAATTCCACATTAGTGGTGAGGGATTGAGTCTCACTGTACGTATTTTAAATGTATGTGTATGGAGTTTAGATATCTCTTGATTGTGATGTGTGGAGTATATATTCAGGTTGCACATATAGTATTTTATATAGGTAGTATTTTATATTGTACAAAAAGCTCAATACGGCCAATCCATATAGCTAGTTAGCTGCTCAATATTTGTTTATTTCTTTTTTTTTTTAAGTATTTGTTTATTTCTTTTAATATTTAAACACCGTCCCTTACGGAGCTGATAAAGCAATCTATTTTTTTTTTTAAATAAAAAAAAAATAACGTAGCAACTAGAAAATCCAATCATCTGAAACTCATCATTTATAATATTGTGTTAATATGTACTTTTAGAATCTCTATGAATATTTGATGATATATGACTCTAATTATTATGAGATTTTGTTAATATAGTACTTTTGATGCTGAAAGTATGTCGGATACAAGAAGGATGATGGTTTTTGATCGTCATATTTCTACAACGGGTAAAACCCATCAAGAATTTATGATGTGAAATATCGTCATAAACTTATGACACTTTTATAACCGTCAAAAAACTGTTCTTTACGCAGGGATCAATGACGTTTTTTAAATGTCATGAATTGCCTGTTATAACGGTTTTTCTCCATCATAAAACTTTGTTTTTCTTGTAGTGAAACATAGTCAGTCAGTTGTATTTGTATATACACAATAGATTGTTTCTTAAATTTATTGTTTCTTGTCTTAATTTCCATACATTTATATATACACAACAGATTTTCTATTACGATTCCGCCATTGAAAATTAGTTGGATAAATAAGTTGAATAATATTATGGTGAAAAATTTGAGGTAAATTTATATGAGTAATTATTTTTTTATATTATGCAATTAATTATTTAAGAATAATATTTTTTATGTCAAAAAAATTAATTCATTTTGTTTATGTTAACTAATAGAAATTAATTAGTATTGTATAAATTTTTATTGAAAGAATAATCTTTTAAAGATGCTCTTTTACATTAAATTGGTGTTGGATGTATTGGGGTAAGAAAAAAATTGATGTAAAAGTATTCCTAAAAGATTCTCTTTTTACATCAATTTAGTGCATGTAATATTTGGTATTCTCCATTGTAGATTCCTCGGAACTTAATTTCAAAATGGATGATTAAAAAAGGCAAATCCAAGGCGAATGAAACGACAAAATGTTGAAGCAGTTGACAGTTAATTAGTGGGCCAGGAATCTAATATTGTCTGATTCCTACATTTTGGTAGTGCTTGAAAAAGTCTAACAATCTTCCAATCAATATTGACTAATAATAATAATAAAAAAAAAAAGAAAGATAGAACCTTTGAATTGATTGTCCACTTCAATTCAAGTGATGATGTGCAACTGTATAAAAAGCTCAATATTATTATAAGATTTTGTTAACATGTACTTCTTTTAGAACACCGTATACTTTTTTTTTCTAAAAAAAAAAAAAGTATTAAAAAATGAATAAATAATCCTAATTATTAATAATATTAGTTTACTAGAATGCTTTTTAGGTCAAATTAAAGAACCTTTGATGCTAGCCAAGTTGTTGGTGATGACTCATTACTGGTTAAGTTTGAAACTGAGTGGATTTGGTCATGGGATTCTGTGGTGGCCCCTACAAAAGGTTTTTAATATTATTTACATGTATCGTCATTAGAATTTCAGATGATAGGATTCTGTGGTGGCCCCTACAAATGTACATTTTCAGTATAGTACATTTGGACGGTTTGAGATGGCCGGTTGACTATAAGATTTAGATCATTTTATTATCTGAACAACTAGTTCACTTATACCTTTTAAATATTATTCAACAAACTGCATAGATGGATGAATCTAGAATGATATATAAAATTCAGGTGATGAAAATGATTGAAACTGATATTAATACAACAACCGAATTCCAAACCCAATTCAACAACCGAACACACACTTGAAACTGATATTAATATACAAATAGACATTCGAGTAGTGATGAGCTAACATAACCCTAATTATTCAGAGATCGAGAAGTGAAGTAGCATATGGGGACATAGAAAACAACATTTATTTGGACATACAAAAAAGTAGTAGTGCATGCAGATTCTCCCTTGTTTAAGAAGTACGTATTGGGACACCAAATATGACGGTTGATACTCCAGTGAACTCTATTTCAATTCTGAATGTTACCTCATTATTTTCGTTGGTCTCCCGAAAAAAAGTGATGTTATCACCTTTACGAAGATGTTTCCGGCTAACAAATTCCAACCATTCTTTACCACTGATAACTGGCTTCAAGAATTTGCCCTCATTCTGAGTAGAGAGAGGAAAACTCCATTGATGCCCAGTGGCATCTCTGACTGCAATGCGTACCTTCTCTCCTAGAGATAATTTTGCGATCTCGGCCAATTTCTTAGAGGGAATTGCTAGCCTATGATTGACATCTGTTTCGGACAGTGGTTTCTTAAAGATAATCTCCATTGTTTTAATCTGATGCTGAGAGTATGTCGGATATAAATAGATGAGCAGCTTATTTATAGCCATAGTATTATGGAATATTGAGATCCTTGTCAAGATTCTATATGTACTTTTTTCTATAAAAAGTCGGCTGTTATTGTTATCAATATTCTCCAAAAGTTATGGACACTCAATAATAAAAGTCGACAAACATGTGAATTTCACCTGTCGTGTCAATCTTGTTCTTTTCATAAACCTGATAATTGAGTGATTTTTGTTAGTATGTGACAATCTGGCAATCTTTTTCTTTCTCTTTAATTTGTTGAATATTGCATGGATGCTCAAGTCTTTGTCTAACTGTCCAAATATTCAACACCACTCTTTTCTCTTTTGGATGCACGTGTCATGTGTGCTGCTCACGTCACTTTATATTTATAAAAACTATCATTCTTTTTGTGCGGCTTGATGGAATTATAGAAACAGCTTTCGATATCATTCGATTTGTCAGTACTTGGATCGATTTGTACTAGTGTTCTATTATTTTATACTGTTAATTATTATTTTTTTTTATTATTTTTTGATAGAGAATATACTGTTAATTATTAGATTGTTATAATGTAAACAAATCATTAAAATGAGGGTGATCGATCAATGGTAAGATTTAAGTTCACTCATTTTTCGGTTTACACATATTTTACGATTAATGTTATAATTACAAACCGGCCAGCATTAATTGATCACTCTAAAAACATCTCCAATGCTACAATAGATTGTGAAAGTTTTATATACCACATAGGATAAATAAACATTATGAAAATTTTAATCATGCACTTTCTTTGCATGAATGATTTTAAAACGGTGTTTGGTGAGCATTAATACAACAAATTGACTTCTTTTCTTGGTTTTCATATATATCATTCGTTTTAATAAATATACAAGTATATATGTGTTTAAACAATGAATAATATTCTTAAATTTTTTTGATATGTTATCTACCAACCACCATAATATATTTGTTGATTAATAATGATGGCCGGACCTTTTGTTTTGTTTTGTTTTTATTTTTTGAAAAGGCGTCAGACCTTTTGTTTCATTTCAAAATAATTAAACAAAGTTGGGCACGTTATAAAGATATTAAAGTCAAAAGATGCATGCATTTTGAAAGTTGTGAGTTGTAAGATAGTCCGTACATCAGTTGAAATAAATATAGGGAAATTTCACTAAAGTCCCTAGGTTTTGGTAAAATATAGTCCGTACGTACATTGTAAGATATGAGTTGTAAGATAATCTGTACATTAGTCGATGGATCTCCATTGTCGAAATGATAGAGATAATTTCTAGATCTCCATCATTTGGAGATCAGTGGAGATCTAATGGATCTCTTAGTTTTTTTATTTTTTTAAAAATATTTTTTAATCTTATTTTTTTAATATTTTAATTAAAATTCTACTGATATTTTTTTTTTTTTTTTTTTTTTGCAAATTCTTTCATTTTTTTTGGTTTTTTAAGAAAATATTTTTTTATTCTCAATTTGATTTTTATTTATTATTAAAATATGAAAATTATTTTAAATAAATTTTGGAAAACGAAAATACAATAACAAATCCTGTTTAGGGGAAAAATTGACCTTTATACATGTTATTGGGATAACTCTGCTCTTCTAGAAGATTGCACACTAATCAGGAAATAAGTCATAAACAAACTTCTCAGCTAGAATCCTGCGAAGGTTCTAATTCAATGTGCAAGACCTTTGAAACAGGAAAAGAGTTAAATACGACTTCAACAAGTAGCAAGTTCTAATTAAACACCACCACCTTTCTTTACTTGTACAACAAGGATTAGGGTTCTAAGCACATATAAATAGACTCATATTCTCATTGTATTAAAAAAGGGGGATCAAAAGATCTAGGTATCAAAGGATCGATCTATCGATCCATCCATCTATGTGTAAAAAAGCATAACAATAGCAAGAGAAAATGAGAGATTGAGAGTGTAATCATTCTATTTATAGTAGATTTCTTATCGTCGTCACCGGTACCATGGATGTTTCCTTGCCTTGGGGTTTTACCATGTAAAATATGTGTTATGCTTGATTTATCTTTTATTTCCTACTTTTCTACACTATCATTCACAAATACGAACAAATCGTATTGCAACAACGTGGAGAAAGAGGGTTTGATTAATTAGCTCTCGAATGGTTAAAGCTTCAATCTATCTAGATGTTTGGCGGTTGACTTTTCAACGATCCAAAAATCACCGTTAGGATTTTTTCAGTGTTTGGCGGTTGATTATTCAACCGTCAGGAATTTTTATTTATTTATATATTTTTTTAAAAAGTCAACCATTGTGCCTATCTTTTTTATTATATGTAACATGCTATCTCATATATATATATATATATATATATACAAATTTTCTATTGTCAGTTTATCCTGATATAAAATATATCAGGATGAAAAATGTGGACTATTAAATTTACATACTTTGACTCAAAGTGTATGCACTTATCAAAACTTCTCCATAATCTATGGTCCACATCCTTCGAATGATATATTTTATATCAGGATAAACTGATAGTAGAAAGACTGTATATATATGTATAGCCTAACTTTGTATCATGTGAATGGATTTGGATCCCTTCACCTCAATTTGTCATCACCTAAATCAACGGTTTTGATTAATTCTGTCTTTTGGTAGAGTAAAGACATACAAATTAATAAAAATAATCCAGACCATTGATTTGTTATATTATACACGTAACAATAAATTATAAAGATTATGACAATTAAAGTGAGAAGAGGATCCTAATCTGTTACATTATTGGCTATAAAACCACAATAATTGCTGTGAGACTTCTTCCTGTTTTTGGAGTCAACTCTTCTGATTATGGAAGTAGAGATAGAGATTGTGTTGTACTATTTGATTTCAGTAGATCCTACAAATATATATATATATATATATATTATGTTTGATTAATAACCAACTACAAGTATTTGATCAAGTGTTCTTATTCAAATGCATTCTACAATGCAATAGAAAAAAAATAAAAAATAGAGAAATGCATATATATCCACATCTCCAATTCAATTATCTAAAATCAAATATCCATCAATTTGATGATCAATCATTATAAAACAATTATTCTACTCTCTCTCCTCTTTTATTTTACAATTAAATGAGCTCTAATAATTGTGCACAAAAAAAAAAAAAAAAAAAATACAAACATTAAAGAAAAAAAATATAAATATTTATTAATGAATCAAAATAATTACATGATTCACAAAACATATCAAACTTACAAGGAAATTTCTATATACAAAAATTTGAATTTAGTTTTATAAGTAAAAAAATTACAAGAACATGGATTTTTTTAGCTAATTACAACAGCATGATTGCTCTACCAATCTTCATCTTTTGCTTTTGATAAAACAGAGCAACCTTCATCTTCATAACTTGAAAAATATAAATAAAATAAAGTTATATTTAATAAAAAATAAATAAACATATATGAATTTACATAGCCATATATTACAATTATGAAATAGAGATCGTAGAGATTGTAACTAAAATGATCTAGGATGGAAAACAATCAAACAATGAAACTATCAAAAAATATAAAGAAGAAAAAAGAAAAAGTCTCTTACCAAGAAATATCACTTTACAATGGAAGACATATAATACTTCCACATGTAGATTTATAACCAGATTTTCTAATTGAAATTAATAATAATAATAATAATAATAATAATAATATAGTAATACTAGACGTCCAAATGATGTGAGGGACAAAAATTCATTTTCCCTCGTAATCTTTAGAGGTATTTTTAACATTTATTATAGCATTCTTAAATGCTATATAATTAGTTTTGTAAATTACTTAACATTTTTAAAAAGATGTATATTTACATGCTCTAATGTTTGTGAGTTTAAAAACTTCAGATTAACATTGTCGTATCCATCAAATGATGTGAACCATTAATGTGATGATATGATGATGTTCTCGTTAGATAGTGATATGTTAGTTACCAACTTTCAATTTCCAAGTACAAAAATGAGGAGTTGGCTAGTATACCCATATAGAAATGGGCAGGTATGATGGCAATGGAATTTGGCTGCCAACTGGGACCCAGTTGATGCCCTCAACCGGTCACTTTAGTTAGTATGCTTTACCTGCTGCTGGTTGCAGCATAAAAAAAAAAAAAAAAAAAAAAAAAAAAAAAATTTGTTTTATACAATAAAGTTTATTAATATCTATTTATATATAAAAAAATACATAAAGATTTGAAAAACTCATAGCATTAATATAATATTGTTGATAAATAATATAATCACATTTATAAATAAATAAATAAAGTAGTAATAAACATTAAAAATTATTAACATTACATTAACAGTTAATGTAATTTTATAGTTATTGTAATTAAAATTATGATGGAAAATATTAAATATTATAAAAAAAATTGAAATTATTATTAATTAATATAATTAATATTAGTAATTGACATAATTATTTTGCTAACAAAGACAATTTTGAAAGTATTATTACCATCATAATAATTTGGAAAAAAAAATGAATACAATATAAAAATATATTAGATAAAAACAATTCATGAAATTATATAATTAAAGAAAATAATAATTTAAAGTAAATGGAAAAGTTAAATATTAAAGGGAACAACTTTTACGTTATGGAAACTATTTTTACGTTTCCATGGACGTCAAAGTTGTTCCTGGGAACTACTACTCATTGGGAACAACTTCAACGTTGACGGAAACCACTTTAACGTTTTAATCAACGTTTTAGTTGTTTCTGGGAACCAATCAACTTTAACAAAGGGAACAACTTTTACGTTGTGGAAACTACTTTTACGTTGCAATGAACGTCAAAATTGTTCCCGGGAACAACTATTCGTTGGGAACAACTTCAACGTAGACGGAAACAACTTTAACGTTCTAACTAACGTTATTGTTGTTTCCGGGAACCATTCAACTTTAACAAAGGGAACAACTTTTACGTTATAGAAACTACTTTAACGTTGCAATGAACGTAAAAGTTGTTCTTGGGAACAACTAATCGTTGGAACAACTTCAATGTTGACGGAAACCATTTTTACGTTCTAACCAACGTTATTGTTGTTTCTGGGAACCACTCAACTTTCACAAAAGGAACAACTTTTACGTTGTGGAAACCACTTTAACGTTGTAATGAACGTCAAAGTTGTTCCCGGGAACAACTTTACCGTTGTAGAAACTACTTTAACGTTGTAATAAACGTAAAAATTGTTCCCGGGAACAACTAATCGTTGGGAACAACTTCAATGTTGACGGAAACCATTTTTACGTTCTAACCAACGTTATAGTTGTTTCTGGGAACCACTCAACTTTCACAAAAGGAACAACTTTTACGTTGTGGAAACCACTTTAACGTTGCAATGAACGTCAAAGTTGTTCCCGGGAACAACTATTCGTTGGGAACAACTTTACCGTTATAGAAACTACTTTAACGTTGCAATGAACGTAAAAGTTGTTCCCGGGAACAACTAATCGTTGGGAACAACTTCAATGTTGACGGAAACCATTTTTACGTTCTAACCAACGTTATTGTTGTTTCTGGGAACCACTCAACTTTCACAAAAGGAACAACTTTTACGTTGTGGAAACCACTTTAACGTTGCAATGAACGTCAAAGTTGTTCCCGGGAACAACTATTCGTTGGGAACAACTTTACCGTTATAGAAACTACTTTAACGTTGCAATGAACGTAAAAGTTGTTCCCGGGAACAACTAATCGTTGGGAACAACTTCAATGTTGACGGAAACCATTTTTACGTTCTAACCAACGTTATTGTTGTTTCTGGGAACCACTCAACTTTCACAAAAGGAACAACTTTTACGTTGTGGAAACCACTTTTACGTTGCAATGAACGTCAAAATTGTTCCCGGGAACAACTATTCGTTGGGAACAATTTTACCGTTATAGAAACTACTTTAACGTTGTAATGAACGTAAAAGTTGTTCCCGGGAACAACTAATCGTTGGGAACAACTTCAATGTTGACGGAAACCATTTTTACGTTCTAACCAACGTTATTGTTGTTTCTGGGAACCACTCAACTTTCACAAAAGGAACAACTTTTACGTTGTGGAAACCACTTTTACGTTGCAATGAACGTCAAAATTGTTCCCGGGAACAACTATTCGTTGGGAACAATTTTACCGTTATAGAAACTACTTTAACGTTGTAATGAACGTAAAAGTTGTTCCCGGGAACAACTAATCGTTGGGAACAACTTCAATGTTGACGGAAACCATTTTTACGTTCTAACCAACGTTATAGTTGTTTCTGGGAACCACTCAACTTTCACAAAAGGAACAACTTTTACGTTGTGGAAACCACTTTAACGTTGCAATGAACGTCAAAGTTGTTCCCGGGAACAACTATTCGTTGGGAACAACTTTTACGTTATAGAAACTACTTTAACGTTGCAATGAACGTAAAAGTTGTTTTGGGAACAACTAATCGTTGGGAACAACTTCAATGTTGACGGAAACCATTTTTACGTTCTAACCAACGTTATTGTTGTTTCTGGGAACCACTCAACTTTCACAAAAGGAACAACTTTTACGTTGTGGAAACCACTTTAACGTTGCAATGAACGTCAAAGTTGTTCCCGGGAACAACTATTCGTTGGGAACAACTTTACCGTTATAGAAACTACTTTAACGTTGCAATGAACGTAAAAGTTGTTCCCGGGAACAACTTCAATGTTGACGGAAACCATTTTTACGTTCTAACCAACGTTATTGTTGTTTCTGGGAACCACTCAACTTTCATAAAAGGAACAACTTTTACGTTGTGGAAACCACTTTAACGTTGCAATGAACGTCAAAGTTGTTCCCGGGAACAACTATTCGTTGGGAACAACTTTACCGTTGTAGAAACTACTTTAACGTTGTAATAAACGTAAAAATTGTTCCCGGGAACAACTTCAATGTTCACGGAAACCATTTTTACGTTCTAACCAACGTTATAGTTGTTTCTGGGAACCACTCAACTTTCACAAAAGGAACAACATTTACGTTGTGGAAACCACTTTAACGTTGCAATGAACGTCAAAGTTGTTCCCAGGAACAACTATTCGTTGGGAACAACTTTACCGTTATAGAAACTACTTTAACGTTGCAATGAACGTAAAAGTTGTTCCCGGGAACAACTAATCGTTGGGAACAACTTCAATGTTGACGGAAACCATTTTTACGTTCTAACCAACGTTATAGTTGTTTCTGGGAACCACTCAACTTTCACAAAAGGAACAACTTTTACGTTGTGGAAACCACTTTAACGTTGCAATGAACGTCAAAGTTGTTCCCTGGAACAACTATTCGTTGGGAACAACTTTACCGTTATAGAAACTACTTTAACGTTGCAATGAACGTAAAAGTTGTTCCCGGGAACAACTAATCGTTGGGAACAACTTCAATGTTGACGGAAACCATTTTTACGTTCTAACCAACGTTATTGTTGTTTCTGGGAACCACTCAACTTTCACAAAAGGAACAACTTTTACGTTGTGGAAACCACTTTAACGTTGCAATGAACGTCAAAGTTGTTCCCGGGAACAACTTTACCGTTATAGAAACTACTTTAACGTTGCAATGAACGTAAAAGTTGTTCCCGGGAACAACTAATTGTTGGGAACAACTTCAATGTTGACGGAAACCATTTTTACGTTCTAACCAACGTTATAGTTGTTTCTGGGAACCACTCAACCTTCACAAAAGGAACAACTTTTACGTTATGGATACCACTTTAACGTTGCAATGAACGTCAAAGTTGTTCCCGGGAACAACTATTCGTTGGGAACAACTATTCGTTGGGAACAACTTCAACGTAGACGGAAACAACTTTAACTGTTTTAGTTGGTTTTAGTTGACTCTCTATTTTCATATTAATGGGATTCAATTGTTTTTAATTCTCTATTTCCACCAAAACTAACTGATTTAATGATTTTAAACTATCCATTTCCTTAGATGGTCAGGTATTTCCACCAAACTCTTTATTTTTTCCTGTTTTCTAAAGTTATAAATTGCACTAATAATTCTTCAATATCCACCGTTTTCTATAAAGAGCCCTCACATGTGTAAATGCTAGAATAGATTGATACATCCTTTTGTGTAAAGGTACATATTCTTTTGATTTTGTTTTGTTTCCATTTTTTAATATGTTTATAATTGTATAATTGTTTTTCAATTTTGTATGGATTGATATCGTTCCTACAGCCATACATAGAAAGGTACATTCTTTTCCTTTTTTTTTTCCCTATATAAGTGTTAGAGATTAGTTTTACGCTTTTTTTCCCTAAAAAAGAATAATTTAAACAGAAAGAAAAAAGTTAGAGATTGGTTTTACTTTTTTTTTTTTAAAAAAATACTTACTGATATTTTAGTGTTGATTTGGATTTTATGAACAACATTTGATCTTCTTTTGTATAATTGTTTTAAAATTATTTTAAGTATAAACTAATATTATGTAGTGTTGCATGCGACCCTATTATAAATATAGAATAGATTTCTACTTAAATATATATATATAAACAGAAAATAATTAAAAAAAAAAAAAAAAAAGCTTGAGAACATTGTTTATGTTTTTTTTTTTTTTAAATTATAAATATATAATAGATTTCTACTTAAAAAATGATATAAATAGAAAATAATAATAATAAAAAAAGCTTGAGAACATTTTATACGTTTTTTTTTTTAAATTTTAAATACTTACTAATATTGTACAATATTTTCTTGATATTAATTGGAATAGATAAAACATAGAAATTACAAAAGAAACAAATAAAGAAATCACAAAAAAAAACAAAAAAAACAAAAAAAAAAATATAGACAAGGATAAAAAAAATTTATAAAAAAAAAATTAAGCTGTTGATTTCTACTTATCTTATAATTTAGATTTTATGGACTACAATTTATCATTTTACCTACTTATCATATAATTTAGATTGAGATTAGAATAAATAGTAATTCAAAAAAAAAAAAAAAAATTAACTGAAACTAGAAATTCTAGATAAAGATTAAAAAAAAAATTGAAGATAAAGATAATGTTAAAAATAAGTCCCTGTTCAATGTTTTCAGTTGGAGAAAATAAATCTTTTCTTTACACAATCCTTAGTAAAAATAAGAAAAAGGTATTTTTTTTTTCTTTGATATAATTCGTGGGTGTGTGCATGCATCAATTCGGATATGGACTTATTTCTTTCTTTCTTATTTTATATAATTGTTTATAAAAAAAAATTTGAATATGAACTAATATTATGTAGTGTTGCATGCGACTTTATTATAAGTATATATATAATAGATTTCTGTTTTTTTTTTTAAATAATATAAAAAAATAAAAAATTATGGATCAGTGTTTGCTGTTTTTTTTTTTTTTAAATATTTACTAATATCGTATTATATTTCTTAGTATTAATTGGATTTGATAAAACATAGAAATTACAAACGAAACAACTAAAGAAATTAAAAAAAAAAAAAATGTAGAAAAAGATAACGCTATTTAACAATTAGCTTAACTTTTATTTTCATTCAAATTTTGTGATTGATGATAATTGATAATTTTAGATATATCCTAATCATGTATATAGTATTTTAAAAAGTATATTAGCAAAGGCTGCCCTGATTAGATTTTAATTTTGTTTAAATTTTTTTAAGAATGTCCGATTAGATTTGGTAAAGATAAAAACTAAAAATACAGAAATCAGAAAAAAAAAAAAAAAAATTGTACATAAAGATAAGAAATTAAAAAATAAAAAATAAAAAAAGTTTCAGTTGCTGATTTCTATTTGTCTTATATTTTGGATTTTATGAACAACATTTGTACTTCTTTTATTATATTTTCTTTTATATAATTGTTTTTAGATTTTTTTGAATAAGTACAAATATTATGTAGTGTTGCATGTAGCCTTATTTATAAGTATAGAATAAATTTGCTTTGACATTTAATTTTGATTGATTAGTAGGTGTGAAATAGGAGGAGATTTATTATTGTTGATTGACGTTAATTGATTAGTTTTTTGAAGTCTAAACTAGGTTAATTTAGTCTAAACTAGTCTTTTATTGTTTATTTCCATTCAAATTTTGTGATTGAATATTCACTGTATATTGAATATTAAATATTACATTTCATGGAGGATGATAATGATAATTTTAGATGTCTCCTTATCATGTATATAGTATTTTAAAAAGTATATTAGCAAAGGCTGCCCTGATTAGATTTTATTTATTTATTATTTTTTTAAGAAGGTTCGATTAGATTTGGTAAAGATAAAAACTAAAAATACAGAAATCGGAAAGAAAAAAAAATTGTACATAAAGATAAGAAATTAAAAAAAAAAAAAAAAGTTTTAGTTGCTGATTTCTATTTGTCTTATATTTTGGATTTTATGAACAACATTTGTACTTCTGTTATTATATTTTCTTTTATATAATTGTTTTTAGATTTTTTTTTTTCAATAAGTACAAATATTATGTAGTGTTGCATGCAGCCTTATTATAATTATATAATAAATTTCTACTATAAAAAAATATATATATAAATAGAAAATAAATAAAAAATAAAAAATAAAAAATAAAAAAATTAGAGATCAATGTCTATGTTTTTAAAAAAAATATTTACTAATATTGTATAACATTTTCTTAATATTAATTGGAATCTATAAAACATTAAAATTACAAAAGAAACAACTAAAGAAATCGCACAAAAAAAAAAAAAAAATGTAGATAAAGATAACAATATTTAACAATAAGCTGAACTTATATTTCCATTCAAATTTTGTTATTGAATATTGACAGTTTATTGAATATTAAATGAGCATTTTGTATATATACCATGAATAGCTTGACTAATGTGTGATGTAGTTTGTTACCCTTAATTAGCTATGATTTATTTTATTTTCCCAACTTTTCTCGAAAAAAGTGACATGATAATGTTCTTCTCTTTTATATTTGTTATAGTAATTTTATATATATATATATATATATATATATATATATATTGGTAATATGGATTTAAAAAAAAAAAAAAAAAAAAAAAACATAAATTCTACCAAATATCAAATTTTGTTTTACCATAAAAAAAAATAAAAAAAAAAAAACACAATAGAACTTGAAAAAAAAAATAAAAAAAAGTTAAATTACATATCCTAATATAACATTTCCACATGTAGACACTGTGAAATTTCCAATTAATTAAATGAATTGTAATATGATTATCTTTTCTCTATGCATGTGCAGATTAGTCGATATAGAACCTTTGTGTGTTGATATATGTTATAAAAACCTACTTAATAATGTGGTGGACAAATTAAAAATAAGAAAATACGGCTACGGATACGAAGTTGAGGGTCCAGAATTGTTTAAAGCATACGTTGAGATCGAACTTAATATTGACTCCACATTCAAAACCCGAGTGTTTTGGAGTGTCCCTTCAAAACATAAAATTGAGTCTGAGCAAGATGCCACTAAAGAAACAATTGATTATCTGCAAGTGAAATATAAATTTGAAGTTTGTGATGTCAACTTCTCTAACTTCCAATAATACAAGTGGTGTTATCATAGAATCAATGGAGGATTTGACGATGCACTTGAAGAGAATAAAGTTTTAAAGGTCAAAATTGAAAAATACGAAGCAATTTTAAAACAAAAAAACAATGACGATTGTGTATCAATTCATTTCCACCATTGTTCCCAATTCATATCGCCCACTCTTTAACAACCTTCATTTTTAAATAACTCCCCTTACCCAATCCACCAAGTAATATTGCAACCATAATCTCCCAACAGATTTTACTATACCCGCACATCGTACGGGCTACAAACTAGTATATATAATAATAGAGTTTCACGACGCTACATGTCGCCGTGAGAGAGCTTTTATATTAAATATATATAATAACAAATCAAGATGAATATGTTTTACTTTTCATGTGGAAGTGACATGTGGCATGTGGCATTATTTAATGTTAGAATTAAATATTTAATTTTCATATATAATAATAATATAACAATCATACATTCATACATCAGGAGCCGTCACATACTAATCATAAATGCCTTTATTTATTTATTTATGGTAAGTTCAAAATAAATGAATTAATTATAAAGAATAAATCAACATTAAATTAGTCAGTGCAGTTATCCACTATATTACTGCAGGATGAAGAACATTAGACAAAAGTTGTAGATATTATCAAAGAAAATATTTATTGTATATATATATATATATATATATATATTAATAAAGACCGTGCATTGCAGGGTTGTTACACTAGTTTTAATAATTTTTATTTTTTAAACTGATTGTATTAATGTTCTTATTAATTAGTAATAGGGGCAGGGTATATAAATTTTTTTAAATAATATCGGCATTAAGTTGTTTCAATTTTTTTTTTTTTTTGGATGGTATTACAAAATGGATGTTCAAACAGAAAATTTACAAGAGAAAACACAGTAAAGGAAACAAAGCAGGGCCACCTAAAGGCAATGCCAGGCCTCTCAACAAAAACAAGACAGCCCACACTCCCAACATAGGCAACCACCAGCCCAATAGACCCAAGATACACACCAGAACAACATCCATCTGGCCAAAACAAAAGGACTGTCAGCCCCAAACACTGCAAAAACCCCAAACCAACAACCAGAAACCCAACACCACAACCACTGGACCTGGTGCCACACACAGACCTACACACCAAACCAGAACATCCACAAACAGGCCAAACAACAGACACTGGCACCACAACATCCCGCAACACCACAGATCGAGAGCTAACAACCCGAAAAAGATAGGCATCAGACCTGACAAAGCAAGAAACGCCACACACAAAACCCAACCAAATTGATCACAGAAAGGACCGAAGCAAGAGTCCAAAGCAAGACCAAACAGAACCTGCACCATAACCCAAGTAACAGAAAAAATATATATATATTTTTAAAAGGCCTCAAATATCTCCCCACTTCAGCTGGTCCCCTTTCTTTTTTGACCCCATTATTTTTGGCAGCTTGTCCACTATATATATATAATGAGATACCTTAAAGAAATCTCCTATATTGTATTACTTAAGAAAAACAGAGCAAAAAGAGGTCTATATAAATTAGTTATTAAAGTGTAAATAAAAAAAATATATAACAAAAAGCCGAAAATATATAAAATTATAAACTTCTATTCTAAGAACTCTAAAGCCGAAAATGCTACATTTATGATTACTCTAATGAAATTGACAATCTGAATTCTTACTCAGGAGTGCACTAGTCACATGAAGTTGATTCAACAGCCAATTGTGATTATTGAAGCAGTAGAGATAGTGCCAGCAGAACTACATTCAAACAATGAGGGAAATGGCATCACGGTATCAGAAACCTCATTACTTGATGAGAACACAGCCTTCACAGTGCTATCAGTGGGCATATCTGGCAACTTGACATCACCATCCAGATACTGCATAACCTCCCTCATGCTAGGTCTTGCTGCGGGATTAGGGTGTGAACAAAACAAGCCTAGTTTCAGAACCAGTTCCATCTGCTCCTCAGCATAAAGACTTTCCAATTCCGGATCACTAGCATCAAGAATAGTTCCTCTATTCCAGCAAACAATGTATGCAAAATCACAAAATTTTCAATTGAAACTCCAGATTGTATATTGTATATCACATCATTCTTAATGCAAAATCACATCATTCTTAATATTCAATATTGTACATCACAGATGAAAGCATTCAACACACTCATAGGGAGTGACATGCTATATGCCTATATACCAACCTGCCACCATATGTCTCTTCCTTCCTGCCATTTAGTGCTTTCCCTATTCGTGGCCAATTGGTTTTCATATGTTAAGCACACATCTGCGCAGAATGAAAAGAAGATAAGCACTTATTGGGAGAGTGAAAATTATAACAACAAATTAATGTGTAATGATAGCCTGATAGGTTACTGTAATTAGTATACAGATTAGCTGATATGGTTATTTACTCAGGCAAGTCAGACGAATTTGAGACCAAAAGAAGCCAGCAAGTTAAGTTCATAAATGCAAGTAAGTGGAATGACAGTAGATGTTAAGTCAAGTTTAAATAAGAAAGCAATTACTTCAATATACCCACCAACAGAGATTCCATTCTTTGCACATTCAGTGAGGCCAACATCAACTATTTCTTTGAGGTTGAGGACCTTAGGACCTCTCTTAACAGCATTACAGGTAATTACAGCTTTCGGTTTGCAGTCCAAGATTCTCTGAGCAAGAGTTTCTGCAGAGAATCCGGCAAACACAACCAAAAGACATGGAAAAGATAATAGCTAATTAAATTCCTACACAAGGGAAGAAAACATTGGCAGGGTGAAGGACAAAACCATCAATTACCGAGTGAACTGCACCAATGCGAGCACAAGCAAGCATAGTGATAGGGAGTTCCATTAGCATGGGCAAGTAAACTACAATAGCATCACCATTTTTAACACCAATATCTTTCAAATAATTTGCAAGCTGTAGAGAAGAAAACATAAAATCAACATTTGCATTGGTTCCTAAAATCCATTTAGATTCCATCACTTAATTTATTAATCAATATTTGAAATGACAAAAATGAGTATATGTGTCAGACCTGGCAAACTTGTTGAAACAGTAGAGAATATGTTATGAGTGGCATCAACACCAAGCTCATTACCTTCTCAGTAAATCGTGATTTTATCACCCAATCCAGCTTCAATGTTTCAGTCCAAACAATTGTACGAAATATTGGTGATACCACCCTTGAACCACTGAGAAAATGCAGTTGGAGAAAAGTTTTCTAATCAAAACATAAACTCCATTGTTAAACAAGTGAAAGCAGCACCTTAATATCGAATTATCGATATTGCCTTTGCTGACATCAAGATTCTCAGAGCAGACTGGTTCGTCCCATTTCTTCTTCTAATAAAATTCTGAGGCGATACAGGACCAGAAACCAGATGGATCCTCGATCGATCTCTTATACATTTCCAAATACTGTTCAAATCGAACACAAAAAATAAAAACAAAATATAAGACTTTGATCGCAGACTAAAAATGCACAAAAAAGAAAAAGAAAAAAAAGAATCAACCTTTTGTGGAGAAGGAATGAGAGCCTGATTAGAGAAATCTTTGCTTGGGCAGACGAGATCATTCTCTTCAGAGGCAAGAGCTTCACCCAATATAACGGCATTCAATTGTGAGCATGAAAAAGAAACCAAACTAAAATCAAAGATTAAAAAAAAAAAACGCATGTACTGGCATCTTCATTTTTCACAGCTTCTGATAGACAGTGAGTGTGGAAGGAGAAAAAGAAGATACAACAACAACTACTACTATTGATTTGCCAAAAACCAAGAAAGAAGAAAGGACTGCAACAGAGAAAAAGGAAGAAGAAGCAAAAAAAAAAAAAAAAAAAAAAACATGAATAACCCAGCAAGAAAATCTTTCTAAGAAATTCATCATTATCCAAGAAAATCAACAATACACCCAAAGCAAATAAAAATCAAAATGAAAAATGAAAAACCCAGTATACAAATCTCACAAGGATACTCATCATCATCCAATAATATCAACAAAACAACAATAGAAAAAGAAAATAAAAATGAAAAATGAAAAATCCAAGAAGCCAAGGTCAGAAGTATTGAGAGTTGTGACCCTGAAACTCGAGAGACCGAGTAGTGTGTTGAGTGTCTTCGTAGACACAGAGGACGGTGCCAGATCGGCGGAGAGATTCGGCTTGAGAGGGATTGAGAGACAGCGAAGCCGTGGTAGGCGAAGGAGAGAGATTGAAGCCTGTATGCATACCAGTTGTGCACAGATTGAAGATGAAGCTTTTCTCTGATAGAGGTGAACCCAGAACTGTGATGGAGATTACCTCCATTACATTAAACTTGAATTTAGGCAGTAGAAAGAACCCTACAAAAATTGAATCTTAGATCGAATAGAAGAGGACAGAGAAGAGCTTTCAGTGAGAGAAGAGAGAGGAAATTTAGTGGGTTTGGTCAAAACCGGTTCAGCAGGTTGCCCATTCTATTGATTTTTCAAAGTATCCCTATTTTTGAGTCGTTGGATTAACCTTTTTCATCATCCAATGGTTGTAACTGATTGTTGAAATGCATGGTATGATACCTATACAATTTCCTGCGTATGGTAGCCAGTCCCCAAAAATGAACCTTTTTTCTTTAATAATTAACATGTTGAAGACAGAAAGTCCATTTCAATCATTCACATTGAAAATGTTGTCTATGACATAACATATAACTTATATTAATAAAAAATATAAAATGCATTGACCTAAAAATGAAAAATAAAAACGCAAAATTCTTTTGGTGGTGCTTATATGTTTAAGCATCAAAAGGACGAGATGGATTTTTGTGAAATCGCATATATGATATAAGTATATAACATAATATAATTGTAAATAGTTATCCCACATTTGGCCATAAAATCCCAAAGTGTGGGGAGCCTTTTCCCAAAAGTGAGAGCAGCCATCTCTCCGGTTGTAAGAATTATAGACTATATGTAATCTCTCCCTAATAGTGAGAGTAGTATTCCGGATCGCTAGTTGTAATTAATAATAATAATAATAATAATAATAATAATAATAATAACAATAATAATATAATGGTTATATAATACTTATTATTCATTATTATTATTATTATTTTATTGAATTACACTATTTCATAACTTCGAAGCTTTTTTTGGAAGAGGAAAGACTCGAACCCGTAACCTTATGGTGGATGCGTTAGGAGTTTTAATGGTAATCAATGGTTAAGATTTTTTTTTTTTTTTCATTATTTCTCATTCATTATCATTAAATATATAGTACAATATTATTTTCAATTATTTTAGATCAGGAAAAAAATAATCCTCCAGCATCAAACCGAAAAAAAGAAAAAGAAGCAAATCTTAACAAAAAAATAATTAACCATTTCTCCAGTTAAATTAGTCAATCTCGTGATCCAGACACTTTCTTATCGAAAACGAAAGCAATACATGGAAATAAGAATCTGATATTTTTAGTCAGAAAGTAGATTTCAAGTTTGTCTGTCGTCTGTACCAACCAACAATTTGCTGTCAATTTTTCTGCAACAAAAAGTCACTGAAATATTAAAATCATACTTATGACAAAGAAACAAAAATATATTCATTTATTTTTTTGACGGAACAAATATATTCTTTTAAAACATGAAAGTTCAGTTTAAAACTTTTTAGTATGCTTTCACTATTTTTTTTTTTTTTTTTTTTTTTTTTTTTACAATATCAATTAATTCAGGAGCAAGACTTTTTAGTATGCTTTCATTATTATTATTATTATTTTACAATATCAATTAATTTAGGAGCAGTTTTTTTTTTTTTTTTTCTTTTCTTTTAAGCTTTCGTTATTGGTAGGATTCGAGCCGTTGATCTGTGAGTCATTTGTCCAAACCCCCTATTTCTCTCCTTCAACATATACGATATAAGATTGGTCGGTGGTAAACCTCTCATACCTACGTCATAAGATCGTGGGTTCGAGTCCTCCCCCTCTCTCAAAAAAGAAAAAAAAATTCTTGAATTAATGTAATATTTCAAATAAAAAAGTCTTCCTCAATACAACCTTAAAAATAATTCGTTTGTAACATACTAACATGAGTGATGGCCACTAAATTTGATACAGCTTTTTGGTTGAAAAGAGACAAAAGTGATCATCTAGAACTTCATCAATGAAGTGAAAAGTGGCCATCTAATTTTTTTTCTTTCTAATAATTAATTTGTTTTTTGTCAACATGTGCACATCTAATTTTTGTTTTTTGTTTTTCTAATAATAATTAATGCATATTGCACTCGTCCTTTTATTTTATATATTTGTAATGATTATAGTAGCAAATGTGTTGTCAAAGATTCTCAAAACAAAGATCCGCCGTAGAATTAATATTGATGTGAACAGTGAACTAAAACATAAACCATGAGAATTGTTAAAAATGACAACCTAAATTATGTTTTTAACCTCCTACACATTAAAATTTTTATTTCAATCCGTAAACAAAATTACAAAAGTATACATGCAACTTCTTTTATTTCATTTTATTTGCGAAAAAAATATGAAACCTGGAAGAAAAAACGTAGAAAAAAAATGTGGAAAGGTTAACCTTGAAAAAAAAAACGTGAAACTTTGATATCTTTTTTCAACTGAAAATAACTGAAACATACCCCAAAACATTGTTTTTAATATTTTACATGCAAATTACTAGAACATCCTCTATAAGGGATGTTCATTAGGTGACGCACGTCTTACAGCGTTATCTTCAACAAACCGCCATCAATGTGAGATCAAAGAGAGATGGGAGAGAATAGAGGAGAAAAGAGGAGATAGGGTTTGAGGATTGTTTTTATATGGGGTATTTCGACAATTGCTCAAAAAATTTGTTGTAAACAATTAAATTTTCATACGTGATTTCTTATCAAAAATAAATAAATAAATAAATAAATAAATTCATATGTGGTTAAAAATAAATCTCTTATATTTCTAGAGCATAGTTTTTATTTTTATTTTTTTTTCCCAAAATGAATATGAAAACAAATATCAAAATCATACCCTTCCAAAAAAATCTCGAATTTATTTATTTATTTATTTATTTTTTTGAAAGAGGACAAAACCAGACAAAACTAAAAGGAAGCATAAAAAATAACACCCTTCTCCACGCAGGGAGGACAAGAATTCACCCATCGGAGATCTGAATCCACAGAAAGAGCCATTTTAGCTAAGTTGTGAGCCACCATATTACCAAGTCTGGGGACATGGCAGATAGACTAGCAAGGCAGATTCTCAACAAGAGCCAAAATCTCACAAATAACAGTACCCACATCAGCAAAGGACACAACACCAGTGTTAAGCAGCTTCACCAGTTGGAGAGAATCGGTCTCAATTTGGAAAGGTACAAGACCATACTCCAAAGCCGAAAGAACACCACATTTGACAGCCAAAGCCTCCGCTATAAGAGGAGAAACAGTAGCCTTCAAATTCTGCACTGCAGCAAAACTAACAACACCAGAAGAATTACGAATAATGACACCAATACCAATTTTCCGATTCAGATAATCAGTAGCCGCATCCGTGTTTATCTTAAAGAAGCCATCATCCGGCGGCTTCCATTTAACAATAACCCTAGCATCAACCGAGGGGGGAGGTTTAATCACCAAGTTCGCCGCTTTCCACTCAACAATAAAATCACAAGCCTAGCTCACCACCGACCCAACATCCTGCTCAGCCAGATTATGCACCAACTGGTTTTGACAAAACCAAATACGCCAAACCGTAACACAAAGTAACTCAAGGGATTGAAAGTGCAAAAGCCGCAAGCACACAAGCATAAAATCAAGGAAGTGCATATTATCAGGCACCTTAATACCACTAGCAAAGGAGCAATCATTACGAACCTGAATTAACTTACGGCAACCCCATAAAGCATGAAACATGGACTCCAGGGACCGATGGCAACGAGGACACGTGGGGTCAACTGGAACACCACGCTGAGCAAGGTAAACCATGGCGGGAAGTGTATGATGGCAAGCTCTCCATAAAAACAGCTTAATCTTAGGAGGGATATGAAGGTGCCACAATGCTTTCCACCAAAGACCAGCCCCATCCACATTAGACGAACAGGGAGAGCCAGACTCCGAAAACTCCACACCCAACCGATAGCCACTGCGAACCGTATACTCCCCATTCTACTCAAAGTGCCACAAAAGAGAATCATCAAAGGACGAATGAGAAGGGGGGATGGAGAGAATTAAATCAACATCAGCTGCCAAAAAATTATGCAACAGCATATCCCTATTCTAGTTGCCAGAAGCAGTCTTCAGACAATCAACCGTGATATTTTCGTGCAGCGTCATAGGAGAAATAATTTGAAAAGAATTAGGCTTAGGAATCCATCGGTCTTCATAGACTTTAACAGAGTCCCCTTTACCAATCCTCCAACGGGACCCTAAAACAATAATACCCTGACCCCAAACCAAACCCTACCAAATCAGCTAACCTTTAGACTTCGGATTCGCATCCATGAACGAAGAATCATAAAAATAGCAACTCTTAAGCATTCTCCCAGCTAAGGAATTCGGCTTCCTAATAAGTCTCCAACAGTGTTTCGCAAGGAGAGCCCTGTTAAAAACTTCCAAGTCATGAAAACCCAGACCCCCAACCTCCTTATTGGAACACATTTTCCACCAAGAGCTCCAATGCAACTTAGAACACTCATCAGTACCACCCCACCAGAAGCGATTACAGAGATTGTGAAGATCCCGGATGAGCATTTTTGGAAGACGAAATAGACCCATCGTGTAAGTCGAAATTGCTTGAATAACAGCCTTCAAAAAAATCTCCTTACCACCTATAGAAAGCAGCTTTCCCTTCCACCATTTAATTTTCTCCCAAACCCGATCTTTAATACTATTAAAAAGGTGCTGTTTATTTTTACCGTTCAGGCTTGGAAGCCCCAAGTATCTCTCATGGCAATGCACATGTAAAACACAACAGACTTGCTAAAACACATCGCCGACTTGTCATAGTTAATAATTTGTCCCGACACAGCAGCATAACTATCAAGGAGATACCGAGTAGCCCCACATTCCCTATCCATCGCCTTAGAAAAAAGGAGGCTATCATCCACGAAGAAAAGATGGGAAATAATAGGGCCTGGCATCTTGCACTGGAAACCAGACAGGCGGGAATCCTGGACAGCAGAATTAATAACATAGGAAAGGCCTTCAGCACACAGTAAAAAAAGATACGAGGACAGCAGATCCCCCTGGCGAAGACCCCTCAAAGGCTTGATGAAACCGCAAACGTCACTATTAATAGCAAAAGAAAAGGAAACAGTTGAAACACAATTCATCACCTTCGACACCCAACTGTCAGAGAAACCAAGTTTACCCATCATCTTAGCTAAAAAACCCTATTCGACCTGATCATAGGCCTTTGACATATCCAGCTTAAGAGCAAAAGACCCGATTTTACGCTTCCTGGTCCGGATGGCATGAAGACACTCGAAACCAATCACAGCATTATCCACAATTAATCTTCCAGGGACGAAAGCACTTTGGGAATCAGAAATCACCTCATCAAGGACCAGATGAAGGCGATTTGCAAGAGCCTTAGCGACTATCTTGTAAATGACGTTACATAAGCTAATCAGTCGGAATTCAAAATCTGAGTTGGATTCTTCACTTTCGGAATGAGGACCACAAGTGTTCTAGTCACTGCTTCCAACGAGCACCCATCATTCAAGCACAACAAGCACTCAGCTGACACAGAGGAACCCACCAAATCCCAATATTTCTGACAGAACATACCTGGAAAGCCATCAGGACCAGGGGCCTTGGTCGGACCAATAGCAAAGGTCGCAAAGCGGACCTCCTCAACTGTGAAAGGACGATCAAGAAGAGAGGAATTCCGAGGAGACAAGCTGTTGTATGTATAATTCCGCCAAGCAGACACATCATTAAGGGAGTCAATAAATGCTGAAGAAAAGGTTGCCACGTCACTCGTTGACCAGGTCAAAGGAAAAAACATGGACCAATCAGTATCAGTCTTAAATCAACAAGTTAAGGGTGTAGTCGCCAGAGCCAAGGTATGTACTCGCCAAAGTCAGAAACGTGGTTGCCGAAGAGTAATACCCAGAAGCGTGGGTGTTCGCTGAATTAGCGTACTGGGCACGAACCGACTCGGTGAAAATACAGGAAATCCTAACCCAAAGCAACGTGGGATTCCCAATACAAGTCCAAGAGGGAATCCTACTACCAAAACGGTGAAGACCAAAGGGAAAACCCTAATTATTATGTATAAATAGAACCACCTATCCCAAGAGGAAGGGGTTCGAAAACCTAGAGAGAAGAGAGCAATTGTATGAGAGATCTGAGTGTGTAACAAAGCAATAAGCCTAGTATTATTTTTCTACCCTTTAGGGCGCCGTGGTTTTTTTCCCATTCAAGGGTTTTCCACGTAAAATCTGTCTCTTGCATGCATTGTTTATTTTCTCGTTTTACGTTGAATTGATATAATTGTTGAGTGTGTAGCAATCCAAATTTCACCATCAACAATTAGCGCTAGAAGAAGGGGGCTCTTTGAATAAAAACTTCGAGGAACCCTTGCGAGTTGAAAAATATGAACAACGACTGTGACAAAGATGGTAACTCCAGCGGAGATCTAATTGTTGAACCAACCACGCCGACAGGAGATAGGGCGGTGACTATTGGGGAACAATCGGCAGCAACGCCAGGAAATAGGGCAGCCAACCCCGGGGTTTTGCAGCACTTTCAAACTGCAATAATAAACTTAATCAGCGAGGCTGAAAAAATAGGGCTTTCACTTCCCATAGGATTGGGAGTTTCTTCTCCTTATGAGTTAACCACTCCTGCAATCCAGCCACCCGGAAGGCTACGGTCGGAAGTTCACATTGCAACTCCCGATGCTCAAGCAAGACAATCCACTAAGGAGACTTCCCAGAACTACCTTGAGGATTTCAAAGGGAGAAAACAAAGGAAGGGAAAAGGTGTGATGAATGAAGAATCTAAGGAGGAGCGAGACCAGATACGAACACATGGGGTCAATTCCAGTGACACATACCGAAGGAACCGGCAAAGACACCGTTCTATCTCATCTGAAGATAAGAGTCCTCGTCCACAAAGGGAATTACGATCCAAAAGAGCACGGCGGAGAAGATCCGAGAGCACAGAAGATCGAAGGAGCCCGAATCATGGGAGAATGACAATCAAGAGCAGACTCGATCCAGCAGGAGAACCAACTGGTCAACGAGATGTCACCCTGCAAGAGCTATCAAGAAAGGTTTCAGCAATGGCACGAAGGTATGGTCACAACGTATCTTCGGATGATGAGTCAGATAGCCCATTCGTTGAAAATATTGCTCGCACCCAATTTCCAGACAGATTTAGAATGCCAACCATTGAGCAGTATAAGGAGAACAGGGATCCGAAGGAGCATGTTCACCGATTCCGCAATATTATGGCCCAGTATTCATCCAATGACGGGCTGTTGTGCCTCACCTTCCCGTAAACATTCGGTGACCTCGCCTCCAGGTGGTTTGGAAGACTTCCACTCGGAAGTATAAGCAGTTTCTCAAACCTTAGCAAAGTATTCATAAGGCAATTCATGGGGAGTGTGTAGAGAAGAAAGTCACTTGCTCATCTATCAAACTTGAAGTAGGAGCGCAATGCGTCGATCAAGAAGTATCTAGCAAGATTCGGGAAGGAGGTTGCTTAAATTGAGGACGCCAGTGATGTAGCTGTTATCGCTGCTTTCACCAATGAGTTACAAAGTGGTCGATTATCCTTTGACCTGCGAAGAGATAGACCGAAAACTTATGAGGAGATGATGGAAATAGCTGGCGACTATGCACTGGCAGAAGAAGAAGAAGTAGCGTAAGGGGGTAGCTACGTACATGGACACAAGCCTGACTCAAAATCAGAACATAAGGATGACAAAAAGACACAGTCACGTGACCGCCAGAGAGACGAGAAGGGCCAAAAGGGACATCCAAGGGAAAGCAGGGGAAACGCTCGAGCCAATAGGTTTCGAGGAAGGTACAACCATTACACCCCTTTAACTGGCGATCAGGAGGAAATACTTTCTGTGGTAGAAGATAAAGGACTTGCCAAATACCCTCGGCAGCAATCAGCAAATGCTAGGAGATATACAACTAAATACTGCCGATTTCACAAAGATCATGGGCATGAAACTTCAAAATGTTTCCAGCTACGTGATCATATTGAGAGCTTGATCAGAGATGGGCACCTGAAGGATTTTGCTTTGAAAGGGGACAAGCATGGTGGTCGCCAGGATAGCCGCCAAGGAAATGGGCAGGAAAGGAAGAGTCCAAGGAGAAACAGCCCTAATGCCACTATAAACACCATTTTTGGCGGGCGCCATACCGGGAGAAGCAATCGAGAAAGGATGTCAGAAGTCCGAGAAGTAATGTATGAAAGCAGAAGCATGGAGATTAATTATGTGCAAAGAAACCCCAAGAAAGGAAGAGAAGGACATGACCCCATAATGTTTATAGCAGAAGACTCAGACAGAATTGATACAAAGCCTAATGATGCAATCGTAGTGGGGGTTCGAATAGCACACAGGGATGTCCTTCGGGTAATGATTGAAAACGGGAGTTCAGCTGATATTTTAAGTGCTAGGGTATACGATGAGTTGCGGCTGGATAGAAAAGATCTAGAACCCTTCCATGTGCCGTTGAAAGGTTTCGGGGGCGCAGAAGTGAGATCATTGGAAACTGTGAAGTTGCCGGTGAGGTTTGGTACAGCGTCATGCCGGCGAACCGTCTTGCTGGACTTTGTTGTAGTCGACATCCATAATTGGTCGTATAATGCTTTGCTTGGTTGACCGTTTCTTAACAAAGCTTGAGCCGTTACTTCAACCCACGCGTTGAAAATAAAGTTCCCTACAGAATTTGGAGTCGGAGAATTGAAAGGGTCACATGAGATGGCTTGCCGCACCAACCTATCAATCTTCAAAGATAAGGCAGGGATGGAGACCTTAAGCATATTTGAGGTAAACAAGGAAGTGCAGGAAGATAATTCGAAAACCTTTGAACTGGACCTAAGGGACAAAACGAGCAGAGAAAAGGAAGAGCCAACTGAGTCGATTGTTTTAAACGAAGCAGAACTGGACAAAACAGTCAAGATCGGAGCAAGGCTGACTAAACGAGTTAAGAGAGATGTGACAAACTTGTTGAAAGAGTACAAGGAGATTTTCGCTTGGTGCTATGAAGACATGTCGGGAATTGATAGAAGCGTGATTTCACGCAACCTGGCTATAAACGAAAAATGCAAACTGGTTGTGCAAAAAAGGAGAAGCTTTAACCCAGAAAGAAGTGCAGCAATAAAAAAGGAGGTGTCAAAGTTGCTCGCCGCAGGATCAATCAGAGAAGTTTAGTACCCGGAATGGGTGGCGAATGTAGTTTTAGTTAAAAAGAAGAACAGCCAATGGAGGATGTGCATCGACTTCACCGATCTGAACAAGGCCTGCCCCAAGGATAGCTTCCCGCTACCAAGAATTGACCAGTTGGTCGATGCAACAGCCAGACATGAAACGTTGAGCTTCATGGATGCATACTCAGGATATAACCAGATAAAAATGCACAAGCCAGACGAGGAGAAGACAGCGTTCACCACAGATCAAGGGTTATACTGTTACACAGTGATGCCATTCGGCTTGAAGAACACTGGAGCAACTTACCAGCGCTTAGTCAACAAAATGTTCGCCAGACAGATAGGAAGAAATATGGAGGTTTATGTTGACGATATGCTGACAAAAAGTATCACAGCAGATAAGCATATAGATGACTTGAGGGAGACATTCGATGTGTTGGTTAGGTATAGGATGAAGTTGAATCCAGCAAAATGCGTGTTCGGCGTACCATTTGGAAGGTTTCTCGGATATCAAGTGCATCAAAGAGGAATAGAGGTGAACCCTGAAAGAATCCAAGCGTTGGCAAAAATGGTTTCGCCAAGAACTTTGAAGGACGTCCAAAGACTCACGGGGTGCCTGGCATCGCTGAGCAGGTTCATAGCTAAATCAACAGATCGATCCCTACCATTTTTCAAAGCTCTAAAGAAAGGAAAAGGAGTCGAGTGGAACGAGGATTGTGAAAAAGCTTTCCAGGCCTTGAAAGATTACCTTGGGCAAGCACCACTGCTATCAAAACCAGAAACAGGAGAAACATTGTATATGTACTTGTCCATCTCTAAAGCAGCCACAAGTTCCATGCTGGTAAGACAGGAAGAGGGGATCCAGAAACCAATATACTACACCAGCAAAGCACTATTACCGGCTGAAACCAGGTACTCACCGACCGAAAAAATGGCACTCACTCTAATAACAGCAACAAGGAAGTTAATGCCATATTTCCAGGCTCATAAAATTGGAGTATACACCAACTGCCCATTGAAATTAATTCTGTAAAAACCAAAAGTATCTGGTCGATTAACGAAGTGGGCGATCGAGTTAAGTGAATTCGATGTAGAGTATCTTCCAAGGATAGCAATTAAAGCCCAAGCGGTGGCAGACTTTGTAGCAGAGTTCACCGAGCCAAGCATAGAGGTGGCGAGAATGATGGCGGAGCAAAATAAGAAAATATTCAAATGGCAACTCCGCGTTGACGGGTCGTCAAACACGTACGGTAGCGGGGTAGGGGTAGTGGTGTCAACCCCGAAAGGAGATTCAGTCGAATGTGCCTTGCGTTTTGCCTTCAAAGCTACTAACAATCAAGCCGAATACGAGGCACTCATAGTAAGGTTAAAAGTTTGCACAGTCCTAGGAGCAGATAAGGTGGAAATATTCAGCGACTCTCACGTTGTTGTCAATCACGTGCTAGATGAATACCAGGCGAGAGATGAGAGCATGATCGCTTACTTGGAATTAGCAAAGGAGCTACTGGAAAGATTCAAAGAATACAGAATTGTTCAGGTCGAGAAGAAAACGAGCAGGCTGACGCCTTGGCCAAGTTGGCATCCGCCACAATCAACGTCTGGCCCAGAACTATTTCTATGATCCGCCTGCTGCAAGCCGAGTATAGTTACATTGAAGGAAGTTGGGGCAGTCTTTGGCGAGAGAGACAGCTGGATTACACCAATCAAAGAATACCTTGTCAATGATGTACTCCCAAGTGATCCATTAGAAGCAAAACGATTGAAGTATAGATCTACAAGATATTCAGTACTCAATGGAGAACTGTACAAAATGGGGTACTCAATGGCACTGCAGAGATGTGTCGGGCCTGAAGAAGTAGAAGGTATCCTGAGAAGCATACATAGTGGAAACTGTGGGAATCACGCTGGGGGTGTCAGCCTAGCCCACAAAACATTAAGACAGGGTTTTCACTAGCCAACACTATTCACCGACGCTAAAAGGGTGGCAGCAAGATGTGAGGCGTGTCAAAAAATTGCCAACAACATCCGCCAACCACCTGAACTCTTGCAGAGTATTACCTCACCTTGGCCATTCGCCATGTGGGGAATTAACTTGATCGGCCCAATGCCAACAGCAGCTGGAGGGGCGAAGCACGCTATAGTAGCCGTGGATTATTTTACGAAGTGGGTAGAAGCCGATCCATTGGTACATATAACAGAAGCGAACACCATAAGCTTTGTGAAGAAAAATATCCTATACAGATTTGGGATACCAAACACCATCATCACGGACAATGGGACCCAATTCGATGGCAAGAAATTCAGGGAGCTGTGTGACAAGTATGGCATTAACAACTACTACGCCTCCCCAGCACATCCGCAGACGAATGGCCAAACTGAAGCAATGAACAAAATCATAAAACACAACCTGAAAGCCAAATTGGCGGCGAGAAAGGGTAGCTGGGCAGATAAATTACCACAGGTACTCTGGGCATATCGAACCACAGAAAGGGGTTCAACAGGTGAAACCCCATATTCCATGGCTTACGGAGCTGAAGCTGTCATTCCTATGGAAACATCTTTCTCTTCACCAAGGGTACAACTCTTTCAACCAGAACTCAACATTGATATGTTAAAATACGGTCTGGATGAATTAGAAGAAAGAAGAGAACGCGCACAAATAAGAAACACTGCGTACCAACAGAGGGTAGCCAGATATTACAACTCACATGTGCGTGAAAGGAGGTTCGTGCTTGGCGACTTGGTGCTGAAAAGGGTGAACCCAGGAACAAGAGACAAAGCTGTAGGATCACTTGCAGACAAATGGGAAGGGCCTTATCAAATTACAGGCATAGCTGGTCACGGGGCATATCGCATTACTCGAGAGGGTTTAGGCGAACTACTTCGGCCATGCAATGCGCAGTACTTGAAGATATATTACCCTTGACCTTTTTCGTTGCTTTTAGGATTTATTTCAACCTTTTTATTCTTAGGCAGTTTTCGTTTTAGCATTTTTTTCTCCGTGACTATGTTAACAAAAGTTGCAGGAAGTATTCAATAAAGAGTAATTTATTACTGAGAATTCGCGATTTGACTCGCCAGTTACAAAAGGCATTCGTTGTCGTACGCCACTACCATCGCATAAAAACAAGTTTCATACTCACAGCAATGAGAACTGGCGAGAAAAATAAAATCCCAAGTTATAAAAATCGACGATCGACACTACGGGAAAAATAAAATCCCTAGAGAGGCGAGAAACACCCAATCAAAAATATACATGAATCTCAAACGAAGGAAGTCGAGAAAGCCAGCTGAAAACAAAAAAGACAAGCAAAAAGCAAAAAGGGAGACGTCCCAATAATATGCTGAAACTCAGTAATGGCAGCTGAATAAATAAATAGCATGTTAAAAACTTGGTGTATGGTTGGATACGTCCTGACGAACACTGAGTACGCCAAAACTCAGCAATGGCAGCTGAATAAAGCTGTAAAATATGTTAAAAACTTGGTGAAACACTGAGTAAGCCGAAAACTCAGCAAAGGCAGCTAAACAAAAATAAAGCTAAAAGAGCTATTAACTTATAAAATAAAAGTCATTTACAATTAAAGGTGCAAAAAGATACAGATATTTACAATCAAAGACCTAATCTCAACTAGCTGCAGGAGGACCCTCGCTGTCTTCTTCATCTTCGATCTCCTCTTCATAAGGCCAGGTAATTTCTTCGTCCCCATCCGGCATGAAAGGCCCATAATCCCTACCGGCAACAGAACCCAAATCGGGTTCAGAACCAGAACCAGAAAAGCTGCCCTTCTGACCGGAGTAGTAAGTATTTAAGGCACGCTTACTGGGAATTTCTAAATGCATGGGATGAGGCTCAGTCCTGTTATAAGGGTAGTGGGCTTTCCATCGTTTTATCTGTTCTTTAATCAAACCCACTCCGCTGGCCATATGCTGTTGAAGAGACCTGTCGAAACCCCTTAAAGCCTTTTTATTTGAATGGTCCTTCATGGCGAAGAACTTCTTCGACTGCCTCATGCCTCGTTCAAACTCGCGCAGCAAAAGCGCATCGTAGGCAGGGGATCTCTTGAAACGATCAACGGCTTCAGCCTCTAGTACAGCCTTTAAATTATCAAAGATGAGTTCGCGCGAAGACAACTGATTGCGCAAATCCAGCGCCTCACGTTCAACTTTTTCCTTAGCCTCCTCAACTAGCCGCTCAGCTTCCAAACGCGCTGCAAGGGATTCTTGGCTAGCAGACAACTGCTCCTTCAGCAAGCGAACCTCCTCCTCAGCAGCAGACATGTAAGGATTCCCGTAGTTTTTAATTGGCTTATTTCGTGATCAAACCATATGTGGGGATTCTTTGTAAGGGTAGCTTAAATGTAGGTGTTGTTGCTAAGGCCCTTTGAAGACCTCATTATTGACAAGCACCAAAGGTAATACTCTAAGTGCTTACTTGTCTTGAAGAGATAGTTGCACACACTCACAACTCTTGCATATGTTTAATCCTTGTATGTTGTATGTCTTATTTGTGTGCTTTAATGTTCATTAACATCTCTTCTTGTATGTTAGTTTGATTGCATCTTGCATATCCAATTGCCTTGTAATGCTTAGACTTAGGATTGCATTTTTGCATTGGGCGCTCCCAAAAGCGCTCTACAGAAGCACTGTACCAACAGCCCCCTTTGAGCGCTGTACAGACCTGATCGATTTAATTCGGTCACTGTACGAGCGCTGTACAGGCGCTGTACAAAGCGCTGTACAGGGCGCTCTACGTAGAGCGCCCCTCTGTTTTCACGAGAGAACAGAGCAGGGGTGCTGTACAGAAGCGCCCTACGTACAGCGCCTAAGGCAAATGTGAGGCAAACTTATCAAAACGACCACACTTTGTTTTGGCCTCCTATATATATGCCACTTTGACTTTAGGTCAATTACAAGAGTTCATATTCAGATTTCATACTTAGGATATTTTTCAAAGAGAAGAAAAATTCCAAAAACTCATTTTTAATTACTCAAACACTTTTCATGATCATCAATCATCATCTAGCATCATCTTAGATCTTCTAGATGTCTTCTTGCATGGATTCTTCATCATACTTTGCTTGGTAAGCTTTTCACTAATATCTTACATATTTTGTGTTTCTCTTAACAAGCAATCTCAATTAATTGCTTGTATGTTATTTTATATACTTTGAATACAAGTTTGAGATTAGTATGATGTATGTTTGAGAAGTTGTATTGTGATAGCTAATTAGGTTTTGTGCTTAATCTTGATTAGCTAAACTTTTTGACATGTCATTTAGTTTTGATATCTAGGATTGTTCTAATTGCATATTAATCATCTTAGATAAGCATATAGGGTTTCCCTTGCTCTATGTTGCATTGGATATTCATATATTCACTTAGGGTTGTTATTCTCTTCATAGAGAAAGTAAGTCTTGTGTGTAGCTTCCGGGATTAGGTTGCTTAGATCACAAGCAAATTGGACTAGGTTCACTTATACCAGGATTAGGTAGGTGTGTGATTACTTCCGGGATTAGGTTGTAATCATTTTACATATTTAGTGGATTCGAGGTTCGAGTGTGGCTTACTTACTAGCCCGTGGTTTTTTCCCGTGAGGGTTTCCACGTAAAAATCAAGTCTTATTTAATTTCCGCATTTTATACTTGATTTGTTGCTTTATCTAGTTAGGGGTTAATTCATAATTTTGACTTAATACGAAAAATTGGGTAATAAGCTTAAAATCTATTCCCCCCCCCCCCCCCCCCCCCCCCCCCCCCCCCTTCCCCTCTAGATAGTTTTATACACACCGTGCTATAATTTGTCTCAAGACAATTTCTCTTCGGCAGCTATTTGAGCGGACAGATGACCATTTGCAGACTCTCTTAGATGAGCGAGATGTTGAGCATAAGATTCTTCAGTAGAGAGCTTCACGGCAGCCAAAACAGAAGCCTACTCTCGCAAACGTTTGATCTCCCTGGAAACTTTGTTCCCATATTTATAGTTCTCAGCCAACTCAGACATCATCTGAAAAGAGAAACATCCGAATTAGAAAGTAAATATAAAATACAGATATAACAGGGTTGCGGCGAGAAGCTTACCAGAGAGTGGCAATTAAAGAAAAACTCCATCTTCCTGTTGCAGGGTTTGCCTTTAACATGCTCCTAGCCCTCGCCAATGTACACGTCATTGTTGATCAAATACGAGCAAATCTCGGTAGCCGAAAAATCAGAAAGAGACATGGTTCCTCCATCGGCTTCATTTGATCCCACGGGAGGGGCTTCATGAGCAACACCTGAGCTAGAAGCAAAACCCCCAGGTTGCTTCGATGGTCCTGGTCAATCAGCTGACTCTGACCGACCAGATGGTTGAGGATGACCTGAAGAAACATTTGGCTCGCCCATGGCCACCGGAGAAGAGGCCACTCGGGACGGAGAGGCTGTTTGGGGCATGAAACTAATACGCGGTGTGTATAATATAAAGCTAGAGGGGGGGGGGGGGGGGGGTGAATAGATTTTATCAGATATTACCCAATTTTCGCATGCAAGTCAATTTGACGAAAATGCCCCTAACTAGTCAAAATAATATATCAAGTGTAATATGTGCGGAATTTAAATAACACAAGATATATACGTGGAAACCCAACCACTGGGAAAAACCACGGGCTGTATAGTGCGCCACACTCGGAACTCGAAATCACTAATTGAAATGAAGTTTACAACCAATGTAGACCTCGTCTAACACTCCGGTCTGTAACCCCTCACTTCTACCCCGCGGGCCTTTATTAGCAACCCTATTCCAATTTGCTTGAGGCCTAAGCACTCTTAGCCCCAAGACTTACTTCTCAATGAAGAGAAACAACCTAAGTGAATATGTATGAATATTCAAAATGCAAATTAGAGCTAGGCTACTCTATATGCTTATCTAGGATAATGATTTTGCAATTAAAACAATCCTAGATATAAATGGCTAGATGACATGTCAAATAGTTTAGCTAATCAAGATTAATTAAAAACCTAATTAACTATCACAATACAACACCCAATCATTTTCATCACAAATAATCTCTAACTTGTATCTAGCATATAATCAAAAGCATACAAGTAATTAAAGAGATGTATTAATATGGAAAACACTAAAGAATTATGAAATTAGTGAAGAACATACCAAATAAGATGTGATGATTCAAAACCATGCATGGATCAATTCTATGGAGGCATAGAAGATCAAATATGAAATTTGATGCAAAAGTGGTTTGATTTGAGTGGTTAAAAATGAGTTCTTGATTTGATTTTTTCTCAAAAATCTCTCTTGAAAGTTTAGGGTTCTAAGATCACTAAGAACTATTCAGATAATGAGAAAGTATGATATTTATAGACATCAAGAATTGGGCAAGTGAAAAGACAAGTTTGCCCCTGAAATCGCACGATCGGCGGTTTCAATTCGGCGGCCAGACCGTCGAATTTAACCGCCGAATTGCTCCCGAGTAGAACAGGGGAAATTCGGCGACTTCGTTCGGCGGTTTCGTGACCGCTGATCCAACCGCCGTTTTGGACCCGAGAGTGAATTTCAATCAGGTCTCATTTGGCGGTTTCTAACGGCAGCCAGGCCGCCGAATGAAACCGCCGTTTCACCAAAAATGGTGAAATCAAGGGAGAAGCCAAAGGCATCTCCACCGGCGATCATCGCGCAAAACAAAGCACATCAACGTGCACGCGCGGACGTTTCCAAACAACTTTCGGGAAACGAATTACATGACACAATTAAAACACACAACATCATACAACAAAGAAGTGCAAGTGTGGAATGTGACATGTGAAGAGAATGCACACAAAAAATAAGCAAAAATGCAATCATGGCAAGAATGCTAAGTGTGTGTGTGCTACTAATTCTCTTCAAAGAAAACCAAGCACAAGAGATTATACCTTTGGCGTACTTGTATCTTGACGTCATGGAAGGGCCTTTGATCTTCAACCTTAAACACTAGGACTACCCTTACATTCAAACCCCAACATGTGGTTTGTCCATGAAATAAGCCAATCAACAAACCGGGAATCCTTATAGGGCAGAGTAGAAGCAGGGACATGTAATTCATTAACTTCCTCGGAGGAAGGCATCGTTGCATTTGCCCCTTCAGCAGGACCCTCGTGGGTAGCCGTTTGAGCAGAAGGAGTTTCGGCGAGTACCAGCTCATCAGCACCCTCCTCATCCGAAGAGACAACATACTGCACAACCCTTGACGCCCATTTTGGGGGTCGAGCAGCATGGTCAGAAGTACCCTCAGCTGGGCGTTTACCTCTACTAGCTCTGGGGGCCAAGTCACTCGCAGGATCAAGAGGAGTCTCAGGAACATCCGTGTCAAAAATAGGGATGTCGCTGACCCCCCCCCCCCCCCCCCCCCCCCCCCCCCGAAACGCCAACTTTCTCTTTAACTTTACGGCTGGGGGTAGTCGCAGCAGGAGTATTCGCAGCAGCCTCTGTATGCACAAGGGGCTGCCCCGATTTAACCCCTCCCTCAGTAATATCACCTGCCTCCTCGCCATCTGAGGGATCGCCACCATCTGGGCTAGCAATTCCTTCATTGGACAAACCAGCAGTGTATCTTTTACTGGCAGCCTCAGAATTCTTCACTGCCCGGGCTTGCAAGTCGCAGACAGTATCAAAGTCACACACTATAAGAAAAATCACCAAGTATCAGCAATGGAAAAAGCGAAACTATAAAACTAAAAGAAAGCAGGTATAACTTACGCCGAGGAAGTCTGGCGGGTAAGCGCGAAAAAAGCCGTTGAGCGATCATTTTATCCTCGTCCAAAAGAAATGGACGGCCCCTTTCATCTAGAGGGAGGACGGCCACAGCAGCGAGATGAGATATCTCTTCATCTAACAAAACGGGGATGGCCTTCGACCAAGCGTCAGGAGAAGTGAAGTGCCTAGGAACTTTCTTCGCCGCGAGATTTAGGCGACCACGGGCAGACACGTCTCTACCCCACTTGCCGCCAACAAAGAACCAACTATTCTTCCATCTCTTATTTGAGGTAGGAAAACCCCAAATAAATCCTTTCTTCTTCTCATCACCAGAAATCTCTACTTGTCCAGGGTTCGCCGCACCCTCTGGGATCCAGTTCTCCACGGGCGAAGAAAGAAGAAAGAAGAAAGAAGAAAGAAGAAAGAAGAAAGTAAGTTCCACTATTGCCCGCCTGCCTTAAGGTGTAGAAATGGTGAATCTCACGAGGCGTAGGGGGTTCATAACCTTTCAACTTCCACATTAAACCCAAACACATAAGAATCCTATAGCTATTTGGAGCAAGTTGAGCGGGTGCAATTTGAGCCTCCGCAAGAAACCTGGCGATGAAAGACTGAAGAGGAAGGGTTACCCCACAGCTGAGCATGGCACCATAAATGACGACCGCATTTTCGAGAGGATTCCATGCTGCTCGATTACCAGGTAGCATCAAAGTCACTGAGTCTGGAATTTCAAAGCGACTCCTATACTTGCGGAGCTCATCCTCACTAACCACATTAACTTCGGTGTCAAAGGAACACGGACGATCTAACGAGAAATGCAGCCTATCCCGTTGATGGTCTTCAACGTCAGAGTCAACAGTGGTCTGCGCATCCAGTAGGGACTCACGAGGAACCCTAGAGGTGCGTCGTCTGCTGCCACCTAGTTTAGAAGATCTCGGCATCACTGGAGAATCACTATCGGAGGACGAAGGAGGAGAAATGTTAGGAATAAAATCATCTTCAGAAGACGAAACGTAAACAGAAATTGGGACCGGAGAATTCGGATGAAAATTACGAATCAAAGATTCGATTTTGTCCGCAGTACATTTGTCACCAAGCTCTATAGCTTGCATCATTTGATTAAAAAGAGAAGAACGTAAGGAGGGATCCATGAAAACTCACCAGAAAAACCCTAGGTTCGGAGAATGAGCAGGAGATTTGGGGATGCCAAGAAATAAGCACGATCGAGTTCAAGGTGAGCCGTCCGACAATGAAATAAAATAGAAGAAATTTGTGGTAGAAATTTCTAAGGGAGAAGAACGAAAGACAATGAAGGAATTCTGTTTTGAGAGAAAGAAGAGATTAATGGAGATGTGAGAGGATAAAGGAGAAAGAGAAATGTTTGAGCATTAAAAAGGGGGAGTTTTCAAAATTTAAAAAGTCAGAATAAGATGTTGTTAAGGTGAACGACGGTCACGGTGAACAGCCGCAATGACGGCCATCAAACGACGGACATGTGGCACCTCGGGGATAACCAAGCAGTCAAAACATATCCTCACCTTTCAAGTAAGTGGAAGCGCTAGAGTTTGTGTGGCCAAGAATAAAATCTTGCACCGGAAGGATCAACTAATAAATTCCACACGTGGTGAAAATGAAAAGAGGGGGAATTATTTACAAAGCGCGCTGAAATCTTAAAAGCATGGATATAAATACTGCTCACGGAGGCAAACGAATTGGAAGGTCAAGTCATTCGCTCGGCTCGAAGTATTTATGGGGGTATTGTTGTATGTATAATTCCACCAAGCAGACACGTCATTAAGGGAGTCAATAAATGCTGAAGAAAGGGTTGCCACGTCACTCGTTGACCAGGTCAAAGGAAAAAACGTGGACCAGTCAATATCAGTCTTAAATCAACAAGTCAAGGGTGTAGTCGCCAGAGCCAAGGTATGTACTCGCCAAAGTCAGAAACGTGGTCGCCAAAGGGTAATACCCAGAAGAGTGGGTGTTCGCTGAATCAGCGTACTGGGCACAAACCGACTCAGCGAAAATACAGGAAATCCTAACCCGAAGCAACGTGGGATTCCCAATACAAGTCCAAGAGGGAATCCTACTACCAAAACGGTGAAGACCAAAGGGAAAACCCTAATTATTATGTATAAATAGAACCACCTATCCCAAGAGGAAGGGGTTCGAAAACCTAGAGAGAAAAGATCAATTGTATGAGAGATCTGAGTGTGTAACAAAGCAATAAGCCTAGTATTATTTTTCTGCCCTCTAGGGCGCCGTGGTTTTTCCCATTCAAGGGTTTTCCACGTAAAATCTGTCTCTTGCATTCATTGTTTATTTTCTCGTTTTACGTTGAATTGATATAATTGTTGAGTGTGTAGCAATCCAAATTTCACCGTTAACACAAGCGTTTACTAACCTTATTAAGGACCAGATTCATCATCTGATCTGAAGGATGGGAAGACTGAAATAACTTAGAAAAGTAATGGGTCACAACATTCGTAAGAGCATTAGGATCTGTCTACCAAATACCATTGCAGTAAAAAAGACCATGAATCTTATTTCGAGACTTCCTTTCCGATGCTTGAAGATGGAAATACCTGGTGTTCCAATCACCCTCTTTCAACCACTCAATGCGAGCCCTTTGCTTCTAGTAAACTTCATCACATTGAAGTAACTTATCCAGTTGCATCTCAATCCCCATAACATACTACTAAGAAACCTTCCTAATATCACTCGTAGCAACCTCTAGCTCCTTCTTCTTATCTTGAATATCCTTGCTTAAAGCCCGACGATTTTCCTTATTCCACTTACTCAAGAATTAAGAACAATTACTGATGTTTGCCACAATACCCTGCATACCAACCATGTGTCTACCTTGACCCCAACACTGCTCAATAAGCTTTCGGCAATCCTCCCTCTCAGCCCAACAAGCCTCGAAATGAAAATGTTTTTGCCTACCGTTATTCCACTTCTTTCCCAACTTCCCAGAAAAATCAATCCACAGGCCTCGGTGGTCAGAATGCCAAAACTCAAGATGATTGACACTGGCTCGAGGGAACAGAGAGCTCCACTCAGATTTGCACACACCTTTATCCAGTCTCTCTTGCACTAAGTCACTCCCATTGTGCTTATTACACCAAGTAAACATCGGACCTTGGAAGCCCAAATCATCAAGAGCACAGTAATCCAAGGCTTCCCGAAAATTTTCAATCAGCAATCTATTACGGGCCACACCTCCCATCTTCTCTTCTTCAACAAGAATTTCGTTAAAATCACCCGAGCACAACCAAGGAAGCTGCACCATATTATAAAGACGTTTCAGTAAAGTCCACCCGTGAACCCGTTGGCTAGCTTCTGGATTGCCGTAAAATCCTGTAAATCTCAAATCATTACCACCACAAGAGTTCACCTTCACATCTATATGGAACCGAGAAAACGAGATAAGAGAAATACTCACCTTGTCAGTCCATAAAAGACATAAACCACTGCTCTGGCCATCACAGTCCACCACTAGCTTACCCACAAAACCTAACCTCACTCTGATATTTTCCATACGATTATGCTTCGATTTTGTCTCCATTAAGAAGACTAAGTCCGGAGAGTATTCCTGCTGAAAAGTCCTGGAGGCGTGTTTAATATAAAGCTAGAGGGGGGGTGAATAGATTTTAGCTAATTATTACCCAATTTTCGCGTGCATGTCAATTTTATGAAAATACCCCTAGCAAGTCAAATATACATACAAGTGTAATAAGATGCGGAAATAATAAATGACACTTGATGTTTACGTGGAAACCCAACCACTGGGAAAAACCACGGGCTGTTTAGTGCGCCACACTCGGACCTCGAAATCCACTAATTGAAATGGAGTTTACAACCTATGTAGACCTCGTCTAACACTCCGGTCAATAACCCCCCACTTCTACCACGCGGGCCTTTAAAAGTGGCTCTAGTCCAATTGCTTATGTGACCACCTGTTCCCGGTGTCCGACCTAATCCCGGTCAATCACACAAGACTTCAATCTCTCAAAAGAGATGCACAACCCTATGTGAATATGTATGAATATTCAATTAACAAACAAGGCTAGGGAACCTTAGATGCTTATCTAGGATGATGATATATTCAATTTAAATCAATCCTAGTTATGAAAATAGCTATATGTCATGGCATACAACTTTAGCTAAGTAAAGGATAACCAATCCTAGATACAAAGCTATCACAAAAAACCCACAAACATTCAAAAGATTAACTAGTTGATTAAAAAACAATCTATCAACCTAGTTATAAATAAATCACACAAGAATGTTTATGGCATGGCTTTTAGGCAATAATGACCTAATCAATTAAGCTATCAAAAATAATCTCAATCATATAATGAGATTAATTAGCTAGATATAAAATAGGCATGAAAACCTAGCTAACATAAATAACCCAATCAACACATAATCTCAATCATGTATGTAGAAATTAATCTAGACACATACAAGTAATAAATGAGATAAAATTGATAAGTAGAAACACTAATTATGTAAGATAAAAGTGTTCAACAAATCATACCATGTGTGTTGAAGAAGACTCATGCATTAGCACATGCTAGATGAACCTAGATGATGCCTAGATGATGATTTGTGCATGTGGGAATGGATTTAGAGAGATAAAGATGTAATCTTTAAGCTTTTTCTCTCAAGTCTCTCTTTCTCTCTCAAGAATAAGGAGCCTCTCTCTCTAGGGTTTGATTTTGTGGCTCTCATGTCAAAAAGATGAGAAAGATATGTATTTATAATGCCCAAGTGAAACTATGTCGTTTTGGAAGAAGTGGAAAAATGATGGGCATTTTCGCGGTACTCGCGTCAGTGCAGCGACTCAATATTCGAGCGCTTCGAAACATGACCAAACGACATCGAAACCTTTCATATGATATATCGTTGGAAAGGTATGGATGTCTACTTTCTACTCGTTTTTACAGAATGACATTTTGATGTCTGTAGAAAAAGTTATGGTCAATTGAGTGACCAAAGGTCAGAAACGGACAACAACATAGTTGCCCTGTTTTGGTGGTCACTTTGGAGAATTTAAAACCAATCCAAACGGTCATGAAATATTATGAATAATATACCGTTGGAAAGGTATGGGTGTCTAGTTTGTACAGAAATTTTCAAAACTCATTTTGAAGCTTTGTGTAAAAAGTTATGGTCACAAGACCATGCAAAGGTCAGTTTTGAAAATCATTTAAACATTGAAATCCAATCTTTTGAAACTAGATATTTTACTCCAAACAATCCAACCAAATCTAACACTTATCCAAGAGAAGAATAAGACCTTCTCAAGTGGTCAATCATCGCGCTAAGACATGCACACCATCGTGCAAGCGCGGACGTTTCCGATCACATAAACGGAAACGAATTACACCACACTTAAGACTAATCATGAAGTGCAAGTGTGGGAAGTGAATGCATCCTAATGCCTAAACATGTCATGGCATTTCAATGAACAAGATGCAATCACTTAAACATGCATGAATAGAATTCATGGCTTTGCATCATAATGCCTAAACATGTCATGGCATTTCAATGAACAAGATGCAATCAAATAAATGCAAGAAGAGATATTAAATAAATCAATAAAGCACAATGCACACAAAATATAAACACAACATTCAAGAATAAGAGTTATGCATGTTGTGTGTGTGTGCAACTATATCTCTTCAAGACAATGTAAGCACTAGATATATACCTTTGGTGCTTGTCCTCTTGAGGTCTTGGAAAGGGTCTTTGATCTTCAACTAATCACCTAGACTACCCTTACAACCAAACCCCAACTTGTGGTTTGACCACGAAATAAGCCAATCAACAAAAGGGAATCCTTACACCTGCTTGTACTTCCGCAGAGCCCGGAACACCCGATCACTCCCCAAGCCTCGAGAGTTCCAAACCAACGCATTCATTGTGAACGGCAGGCCGGTGAAAACCGACCCGCCAATCCTTCATCAACGGATGCTTCAGACGAATCCTCCGACGAGGAAACATACTTCTACTTTTTACTAACCTCAGACTCCTTTGGATTACCATCACTTGCTTTATTCTTCCCCAGAGAAGACCCATAAAGACCCGATTCATTCCCAATCTGGTTTGCTCTCGCTCGTCTCTTCCATGACCTAGAGAAAGAAGATTCCTTCACAGTAAATTAGGGATTTAGATCAAAACTGGGTGCCTGTAATTTCAGAGGAATACATGATCCACTATGGCCTGGCTCTTGAAATGGGTCCGAGCTTATAGATTGGGAATTCACACATATTTTAGGCCCATTAAGACCCCCCACAATAGTGTCCGTATTCTCCTAGCCCACTATCTGAGATTCAGATGGCCCGGTACTTCCACTCTTATTCAGTTAGCCCACTAGCACTGTTGGGCTGCCCAATTCCCTCTGGCCCACCACCACGGAATCCACGACCCCAGGAACAGCGCTATTCGCCTTTACTTCCTTCCATTCTCGTGTGCTATTAAATACAAAATCAGCAGCATTTGACCTCCCCTAATTTTTTGAGACATTCCGAATCTCAATTAATTCCCTAGAATCCGTAATTCTACCATCGTTTGGGAGTGATGAGATTTCCTTTCCTAATTTATTACTTGCCAAAAATGGTTGTGCCCGCTGGCGGTCAAAAAATTCCTCTGAAACCCGACCACCACCTTTGTCTTCAACCGTCCGATCCATAGACCTCCAGTTTATACGGCTTCCTCCCTCACTACCCTCCCTATGTCTTCCCCAGTACCCCTGTTTCTTCGCTATTACCAGGGCTCTCATCCAGAATCCGAAAGGGAGCTCCTCCCCTTTTAACACTGTAGGTCCTGTTGGTTTTTCAGGGCATTCGTTAGTAGTATGGCCTAGAAAACCACAACGGAAGCAGAAGTTAGGGAGCCGCTCATACTTTAATAACAAAATCGATTCCACTCCATCTCCCATCACATCAACTCTCAAGCGTAATGGTTTATCAATCTCGATAGCCACTCGTACTCTCAGAAACTTTGGCATGGTAGACCCGTTTTCACTCTCGTCCACCTCCAAAACCTTCCCAATTATACTCCCAAGGAAACAGGAGATATCCATAGTCATACACATTAGGGGGGCATTATGAATCTGCACCCAAAAATTTGCCTTATTGAATTTCATTCGTTGAATATCTCCTTTGCCTTCTGGCTCTTCCATCACGATTAGGGAATCCTCAAAACTCCACGGTCCACCGGAGATAATTCTCTGTTTATCATCCATGTTCTGGAACTGGGACGTAAAAACATTCCCATTAACATGTTCAATGTCCACCCAATCTTTCGTTTGCCACACTTTCCTCATAACTGAGCAGAAAACTTCATTGTTTACCGTCTTTTTCAATAACACTTTTCCCACCAGGCTGGATGTAAGGATTCCCGTAGTTTTTAATTGGCTTATTTCGTGATCAAACCATATGTGGGGATCATGTAAGGGTAGCTTAGGAATGTGTTCAAGCACAAGGCCCTTGCAAGTGTTAAGCACTCCAAAGGTATATGTTTAGTGCTTAATTTTCTATGAAGAGATTTAGTGCACACACTCACTTAGCATACTTGCATTTGTGTGCATTCTCTTCACATGTCACTTATCACACTTGCACTTCTTTGTTATATGTTGTTGTGTGTTTATGTGTCTTGTAATTCGTTTCCCGTTGTTGTTCGGAAACGTCTGCACATGCACCTTGTGTGCTTGTTTTTAGCGTGAAGATCACCGTTGGAGAATGCCCTTGGCTTCTCCCTTGGTTTCACCAAAATTGGTGAAACGGCGGTTTGGATTGGCGGCCTGGCCGCCGAATGAAACCGCTGTTCATACCTGATTGATTTTATCTCTCGGGTCAATTCGGCGGTTTGATCGGTGGTTCCGAAACTGCTGAATGAAACCGCCGTTGTGCCCCTGTTCATGTCAGGTCCAATTCGATGATTTGATCGGCGGTCGGTGGCCGCCGAATGAAACCACAGAAGTTCCCCTGTTTCTCTCGGGACTCATTCGGCGGTCACATTCTACGGCTTGGCCGCCGAATGAAACCGTCGATTGGCGCATTTCTTTGAAACTTACTTAAACGACCTCACTTTGTTTTGGCCCCCTATATATATGCCATTTTGTCTTTAGGTCAATTAAGAGAGTTCATATTCAGATTTCATACTTAGAATATTTTTCAAAGAGAAGAAAAATTTTCAAGAACTCATTTTTAATTACTCAAACACTTTTTCATGATCATCAATCATCATCTAGCATCATCTTTGATCTTCTAGATGTCATCTTGCATGGATTCTTCATCATACTTTGCTTGGTAAGCTTTTCACTAATATCTTACATATTTTGTGTTTCTCTTAACAAGCAATCTCAATTAATTACTTGTATGTTATTTTATATTCTTTGAATACAAGTTTGAGATTAGTATGATGTATGTTTGAAAAGGTGTTTTGTGATAGCTAATTAGTTTTTGTTCATCTTGATTAGCTAAGCTTTATGACATGTCATCTAGCTCATAATATCTAGGATTGATTTAATTGCAAATTCATCATCTTAGATAAGCATATAGGGTTCCCTTGCTCTATGTTGCATTTTGGATATATTTATATTCACTTAGGGTTGTATTCTCTTCATAGAGAAAGTAAGTCTTGTGTGTAGCTTCCGGGATTAGGTTGCTTAGATCGCAAGCAAATTGGACTAGGTTCACTCATACCGGGATTAGGTAGGTGTGTGATTACTTCCGGGATTAGGTTGTAATCGTTTACACATTTAGTGGATTCGAGATTCGAGTGTGGCTTACTTACTAGCCCGTGGTTTTTCCCGTGAGGGTTTCCATGTAAAAATCAAGTGTTATTTAATTTCCGCATATTTTACTTGATTTATTGCTTTATCTATTTAGGGGTAATTTCATAATTTTGACTAACACGAAAAATTGGGTAATAAGCGTAAAATCTATTCACCCCCCCCTCTAGATAGTTTTATACACACCGTGCTATAATTAGTTTCAATTGGTATCAGAGCGGGTTCCTTGATATACTTAGGTGATCCTCGCTTTTTTTGGTGTGTTTTGCATTTTGTGTGATTTTTTATCATTCATACATTTGCATTCATTTCATTCATTCATAAACATTATGAGTGGAAACGGTGGAAATGGTGGTGGCAACGAAGGTGCTTCTAGCACAAGGCCTCCACTTCTTACCGGTTTGAACTATTCCCAATGGAAAGGGAAGATGAAATCCTACATATGCCAAATCCATGACCGGGCATGGATGTCGGTTGAAGATGGATATGATCTCCCTATGATGACTCTCGCGGGTGGAGGACAAGATGTTTTGAAGCCTAAGGCTCAATGGAACGCGCAAGAGTTTGAGGCTTCAAAGTGGAATATGAAGGCTATGCATGCCATCATGTATGCAATGGATGAGAATCAGTACAAGCTTATTCAGAACACTCAGATTGCAAAAGTGGCATGGGACATCCTTCAAGTTACACATGAGGGAACTGAGGTGGTGAAGGAGTCCAAGCTTCAAGTCCTCCAAACTCAGTTTGAGCTACTTAGGATGGGAGAGGATGAATGCTTCAATGACTTCGAAATCAAATTGATGGACATTGTAAATCAAAGCCATCAACTCGGAGACCCGTATTCGGATAGGAGAGTCAAGCAAAAAATTATGAGATCTCTCCCCGATAGGTTTGAATCAAAGGTGACGGCCATAGAAGAAAATAGTGGCTACATGGATATGAAGCCAAGTGAGGTAATTGGACGTCTCCTTGCATATGAGTCTAGGATGGCTCCTAGCACCACTACTCCTCCTAAGAAGTCTAAAGGAATAGCTTTGAAAGCATCTAAGGATGCAAAGGAGCCAAAGCATGAATCGGATGAAGACCTTGCCTTATTTGTGAAAAGGTTTAATAAGGTTATGGGGTTCAAGAAGAAGAAGGGATTTGGGTCAAGAGGACAAGACTTGAAGAAAAAAGGTTCTTTCAAGAAGTTTGAGCCTAGACAAGAGAGGACCGAAAGGAAAGGGGTCCGATGCTTTGAATGTGGTGGGATTGGTCACTTTGCCCCCGAATGTGCTAATCACAATGAAAAGAAGAAGGGCAAAGTGATGGCCGCCACTTGGAGTGGGAGTAGTGATGACTCCAATGAGGAAGATGAGTCTTCAAGTGAAGAAGAGCTCATGGCTAACTTCCTAGCTTTTGCCTCTTCTCACAAGAGCAAAAGTGCTAGTGAAAAAGAGGAGATGAGTCAAGAGGAAATTGACTATAGTGAAGTAGAAAGTGACTCCTCTTCTATTTCCAAAAAGAAATTTGTGGAGCAAAAGGTGCTTGCTAAATACCATGCCGAGTTCAATGATTTAGCAATTAAAAGCACAAGAAAGATTGAGAGGTTGAGAGAAGAGAACCTTGAACTTTCGGCTCACAATGACCACTTAAGTGAACAAGTGGAAAGATTGAAGAGGAGAGAGGATAAGTTAATTGAGGAGTTAGACTTATCCAAGATAAGTGAAGAAGGCTTGAAGAGGGAACTTGTAGAAGTTAAAGGGTCCTTGGCTAAGATAGATTCTAGCACCAAGAAGCTTGATCATTTACTTAGTGTTGGAAAGAGTCCAAGTGGCAAGAGAGGTCTTGGGTATGAAGATGGCAAGAAAATCTCAACCTCTAACAAGACCGTGTTTGTCAAGAGCTTGAAGAACGAAGAAACTTCATTTGTGCAAATCCCTAGGAAGAAGTTAGAAGTAGGACAATGTTCTAATGCACAAGTGAAAATGGGGCCAAGAAGGCAATCTCAAGCTCAACCCCCTAAGGTTCCTCAAGCCAACATTCCTCCACAATTGGCTCACAAAGGAAAGAGACCAATCATGCAACCTCAAGCTTGGAAGCAACCTAGACCGGTTCAACAACGAAGATGGATTGAACCCACTTATCCACAAAGACATGGACGAGCTCCCATACGTGCACAAAGACAAGGTATGATTCCTTTTTTCATCCCTATTTGTCACTTTTGTGGTTGTGATGGTCATATTAGACCAAATTGCTTTCAATAAATTAAAATGTGTAGAAAACAAAGCATGATTGAAAAGAGAAAGAATAGAGCCAAGATGCATGTTTCTAGGAATGATAATATTGATTTGCATGATCCTAGGAATAGTAGAGCACATGTACCAAAGACCACTAAGAAAGCTAAAATTGTTGCTAAGTGGATTAGAAGGAATGAAAATGTTTGCCATGTTGCACAAATAGCCTTAAAGGCAAATTCTTCTAATTTTTGGTATTTGGATAGTGGGTGCTCTAGGCACATGACGGGAAACAAGAGTTTCTTCGAGACTCTTGTTATGGAGGAAGGTGGAAATGTCACTTTTGGTGATGGATCCAAAAGAAATGTTGTAGGGAAAGGAACAATTTCCGTTCCCGGATTACCCTCCTTATCCAATGCTTTATTTGTTGATGGCTTGAAAGCCAATTTAATAAGCATTTCACATCTTAGTGATGAAGGATATTCCGTCTTGTTTTCTAAAGATTATTGCTCTATCCTAAAACCCGATGGACAAACCTTGTTGAAGGGCATGAGATCTAGCGACAATTGTTATTGTCTTGAAGCTAGTATTGTATCTAATCATGTGTCCATGGATGAGCAAATTGAGTTGTGGCATGAAAGACTTGGCCACATGAACTTTAGGGATCTACGGACCCTTGGAAAGTTCAATTGTGTGCGTGGCCTCCCTAAGCTTGGGAAGAAAGCCAATGGTGTTTGTGGACCTTGCCAACAAGGAAAGCAAACTAAAAGCATGCACAAAAAGGGTAAGTATCTCACCACCAAGGAGCCTCTTGAGCTTCTCCACATAGACCTCATGGGTCCCATGCAAACCGAAAGTTTGGGTGGAAAGAGATACATTTTTGTTTGTGTTGATGATTTCTCTAGGTTCACATGGACATATTTTCTTAGAGAAAAATCCGAAACTTTTGATAAGTTTAAAATGCTTTGTAATAAACTTCAAAATGAAATGAACTCTAATATTAAAAGCATAAAACAGATTAGAAGTGACCATGGGAGGGAATTTGAGAATGCTACTTTTGAAACCTTTTGTAATGGTTTAGGCATCTCCCATGAGTTTTCGGCTCCTAGGACACCTCAACAAAATGGAGTTGTTGAGAGGAAAAATAGGGTCCTTCAAGAGATGGCCCGTGTGATGTTGCTTAGCAACAATGTCCCTAGGAACCTATGGGCCGAAGCCATCAATACGGCTTGCTATATAGGAAATAGAGTTTTCCTAAGGCTTGGTACTAGAAACACCTCCTATGAGTTATGGAAAGACAAGAGGCCAAATGTTAGCTACTTCCACACTTTTGGAAGCAAATGCTACATTTTGAATGACCGTGATCAACTTGGCAAATTTGATGCTAAGAGTGATGAGGGTATTTTTATTGGCTATGCCTTGAATAGTAGAGCCTATAGAGTTTTCAATTTAAAGACTCTAAGTGTTATGGAATCATCCAATGTCGTATTTGATGATACTAGGCTCAAGTCTAATGATCATGAGGAGGAGGTTATTTTTAGTGATGATTCTCCTTTGGAGAAGGTTGTGGTGTCTCCTAATGTTGGGACATCTAATGTCAACAATGATGACACACAACCTATTGATAGAGTTCCTCTCTTAGACTCTAAAGAACCCGCTCCATGGGTTAGGAAACTCCATGTTAAAGAAGATATCATTGGAGAGGTTAATGAGGGTGTTAGGACTAGATGTCAACTTGCTAATCTTATTAGCTATACATGCTACACCTCTCAAGTTGAACCCAAAAAGGTTGAAGAAGCCTTAAATGATGAATTTTGGGTTCTTGCCATGCAAGAAGAGCTAAACCAATTCGAAAGGAATGAGGTTTGGACTCTAGTTCCTAGGCCTAAGACCACTAATGTCATAGGCACTAAATGGATATTTAGGAACAAATCCGATGAGGATGGCAACATAGTGCGGAACAAGGCTAGACTTGTAGCACAAAGATACTCTCAAATTGAGGGTATCGACTTTGAGGAGACTTTTGCTCCCGTTGCCCGCTTAGAGTCCATTAGGCTTCTCTTGTCCATCTCTTGTGTGCACAAGTTCAAATTGCACCAAATGGACGTCAAGAGTGCCTTCCTCAATGGCTTCTTACAAGAGGAAGTGTTTGTTGAACAACCCAAGGGGTTTATGGATGCTTACCACCCCAACCATGTTTATCGCCTCAAAAAGACACTATATGGGTTGAAACAAGCACCGAGGGCTTGGTATGAGCGCCTCACTCAATTTCTTGTTGACAAAAACTACACAAGAGGTAGTGTTGACAAAACGCTATTCATTAAGAGAGACAATGATGAGCTTTTCATAGCTCAAATATATGTTGATGACATAGTGTTTGGCTCCACCAACAACACCAAAGTCCAACAATTTGTTGATGTCATGTCTCATGAATTTGAGATGAGTCTTGTTGGTGAGCTTAGTTACTTCCTAGGTTTACAAATTAGGCAACTAGATGATGGGATTTTATATCCCAAGCCAAATATGCCAAAAACCTAGTGAAGAAGTTTGGTCTTGAAAAAGCCAAACATTGTGATACTCCTATGAGCACCACTTTAAAGCTAAGCAAGGATGCTAGTGGTAAAAGTGTGGACCAAACCTTATATCGTGGCATGATAGGGAGCTTGCTTTATTTGACCGCAAGTAGGCCCGATATATCATTTAGTGTAGGAGTTTGTGCTAGGTACCAATCCGATCCCAAGGAGTCCCATCTCTCTTCGGTTAAGAGAGTCATTCGATTTGTGAATGGCACTTTTAATTATGGGATTTGGTACTCATTTGACACTAATCCTAGTCTTGTAGGATATAGTGATGCGGATTGGGCAGGAAATTGTGATGATAGGAAGAGCACATCGAGCGGTTGCTTCTTTCTAGGCAACAACTTGGTGTCTTGGTTTTGCAAGAAGCAAAACTCGATTTCCTTGTCCACGGCCGAGGTCGAGTACATAGCCGCGGGGAGTGGATGCACTCAACTTATATGGATGAAGCAAATGCTAGTAGACTACAGATTCAACCAAGGTACTCTCACTCTCTTTTGTGATAACATGAGTGCTATTAATATTTCCAAGAATCCGGTTCAACATTCTAGAACTAAGCATATTGACATCCGCCATCACTTCATTAGAGAGCTTGTTGAAAATAAATGCATAGTACTTGAACATGTAGGTACAAATGATCAACTTGCGGACCTATTTACTAAACCCTTAGATGCTACTCGATTTAAAACTCTTAGTAGATCTATTGGGATATGTCTTGTGGAGTGATGTGTTCTATGATTGACCCCATATGGGGAACTCAAGCAAAAAGAGCTATTTTGCATTCTTGTATCTTGCAAAAAATTTGAAATATCTTATGCCTCTTCTTTTGATTGCTTGAGTAAGCTTGGTTGTACATATGTATATATGTTTTCAAATTCTATAAGTGTGAACCTTGCTTGTTTACAATCCATGTCATATTTATGTTCAAACATGCATTTTTAGACTAGGAGATTTACATAGGAAGTATGATGTGAATGACCTATAATTATCTCCATGACATGATGATTCTTTTAATAACATGCTTATGTCAAATGAAAAAGCATGAAATTCATATAACATGCTCACATGAAAAGCATGAATTGATGATTGCATATTCTTAAAAAATCCAAAACTTGTGTGAAAGCTTATGAGACTCAAAATGAATAAAGGATCTTGTATCCGTTCAAAGGAATTTATATTCCAAATGTCTCTCTTTCTTTATTGGTTGAACATGGCTACTACCATACGGATATCTTATCCGAAAAAATCAAATAGGGTGCAAAGTCGCTCATGCCATGTTTCGCTTATAAAGTTGGATATAGTTACTCTTAAATTGAAATCAATAATCTCTATATCCTTGCTTTTCTCATGACATTGGTGAAATTGGTTTGAATTCTCATTAGAAACCTTTGTCATTTGCTTTGCCAAATACCATTGTATTTTGGACTTGAATGCTATATGTCTTGTATGCAAAGCATGTTGGACTCACACATTTTCTTCAAATAAATCTCCTTGTTTCTTTCCAATTAATTGAAGTTCATAAAGTGACTTATATGTATATGCAAATATCTTGCATGCTTCTATCTCTCGTTTCTATGAGTGACCGGGTTGGGGACTACTCCTTTGCCTATATCATGACAAAAAGGGGGAGTAGGATATGGTAAGGGGAGATGCAAATTGGTGTTGCAATTGTGCACTTTGGGGAGATAACACATTAAGGGGGAGTAACCCTTTGAGGGGGAGCATTGCATTTATCATACATTGCATATATTTTGTAATGTTGTGCCTAAATTCTAAAAATGCAAATGCTTGTTTTGATATCACTTGATTAATCTCACATGTACTTTTTGGAAAAATATAGAAACTTTGTTTTGTAGGGTTGGTTGTTCTACAAGAGATTGGAGCATTGAAGATTTTATTTTGTTTATTATCTCTTTGTATTGTAGAAGATCTATGTTATCCCGTTGTTTCTATTTTTATGTGAGGAATCAATGTGAGTGGTGGTTTTGTCACGAAATAGCCAAAGGGGGAGATTGTAAGGATTCCCGTAGTTTTTAATTGGCTTATTTCGTGATCAAACCATATGTGGGGATCATGTAAGGGTAGCTTAGGAATGTGTTCAAGCTTAAGGCCCTTGCAAGTGTTAAGCACTCCAAAGGTATATGTTTAGTGCTTAATTTTCTATGAAAAGATTTAGTGCACACACTCACTTAGCATACTTGCATTTGTGTGCATTCTCTTCACATGTCACTTATCACACTTGCACTTCTTTGTTATATGTTATTGTGTGTTTATGTGTCTTGTAATTCGCTTCCCGTTGTTGTTCGGAAACGTCTGCGCATGCACCTTGTGTGCTTGTTTTTAGCACGAAGATTGCCGTTGGAGAATGCCCTTGGCTTTTCCCTTGGTTTCACCAAAATTGGTGAAACGGCGGTTTGGATCGGCGGCCTGGCCGCCGAATGAAACCGTCGTTCATACCTGATTGATTTTATCTCTCGGGTCAATTCGGCGGTTTGATCGGCGGTTCCGAAACCGCCGAATGAAACCGCCGTTATGCCCCTGTTCATGTCAGGTCCAATTCGACGGTTTAATCGGCGGTAGGTGGACGCTGAATGAAACCGCAGAAGTTCCCCTGTTTCTCTCGGGACTCATTCGGCGGTCACATTCTGCGGCCTGGCTGCCGAATGAAACCGCCGATTGGCGCGTTTCTTTGAAACTTACTTAAACGACCTCACTTTGTTTTGGTCCCCTATATATATGCCATTTTGTCTTTAGGTCAATTAAAAGAGTTCATATTCAGATTTCATACTTAGAATATTTTTCAAAGAGAAGAAAAATTTTCAAGAACTCATTTTTAATTACTCAAACACTTTTTCATGATCATCAATCATCAATCATCATCTAGCATCATCATTGATCTTCTAGATGTCATCTTGCATGGATTCTTCATCATACTTTGCTTGGTAAGCTTTTCACTAATATCTTACATATTTTGTGTTTCTCTTAACAAGCAATCTCAATTAATTACTTGTATGTTATTTTATATTCTTTGAATACAAGTTTGAGATTAGTATGATGTATGTTTGAAAAGTTGTTTTGTGATAGCTAATTAGTTTTTGTTCATCTTGATTAGCTAAGCTTTATGACATGTCATCTAGCTCATAATATCTAGGATTGATTTAATTGCAAATTCATCATCTTAGATAAGCATATAGGGTTCCCTTGCTCTATGTTGCATTTTGGATATATTTATATTCACTTAGGGTTGTATTCTCTTCATAGAGAAAGTAAGTCTTGTGTGTAGCTTCCGGGATTAGGTTGCTTAGATCGCAAGCAAATTGGACTAGGTTCACTCATACCGGGATTAGGTAGGTGTGTGATTACTTCCGGGATTAGGTTGTAATCGTTTACACATTTAGTGGATTCGAGATTCGAGTGTGGCTTACTTACTAGCCCGTGGTTTTTCCCGTGAGGGTTTCCATGTAAAAATCAAGTGTTATTTAATTTCCACATATTTTACTTGATTTATTGCTTTATCTATTTAGGGGTAATTTCGTAATTTTGACTAACACGAAAAATTGGGTAATAAGCGTAAAATCTATTCACCCCCCCTCTAGATAGTTTTATACACACCGTGCTATAATTAGTTTCACTGGTTTTCATCCGTTGAATACCCGCCACCTTGAGATCCGCCTTTAATGTCCTGACAGGACCCTCTCGTTCCTTCAGAGACATAGATTCACATAGTTTCGCAATCTCCTCTGCGTTCATCTTTCACCAGAATCGAAAACAAGAAGAGGTTTAGAAAACTAAAGCCGCCACCAACTTTTACTCTTTGGTCAGAGACCTACAAAGAAAAGACTCTATATACAACAACCCAAACTCAATTACTTTTGGAGAATTTGTTTCCTTTACATAATTCAGGCTTTGTATAATTTAAATCATGAAGTGGTCACACAGGTATAAAAATACAAACACCTAGAATGCATTATCTCGAATTTATTTAATATTTCAAAAAAAAATTCCTCTTTTTTTTTTTATTTTTAGAAACGTTATCATTTTAATCTAAGAATTTGTTTAGGTCATGTAATTCACTAATTCTTATTGTTTCATTTGGTGTCTAATTAGTCCCTCTTATTTCAATTTATATCAAATTATTTCCATAAAATTTTAATGATATAGGCTATTATACTCTTATATATAATTCTTGGAAACTAAATTAATCATAAAAAAAATTTTGGGGAAAAACTAAATAACTAATATAAATTATCCATTAAAAATTACAAAAACTTATATATGGTCACTTTGTCCAGACATATTCTTTTCATTTTTTGAAAGGTTATCCAAACATATTCAAATGCATTGACTTATTCTTCGTTTATCAACCGTGATCAAACCGACAAGGAATTTATAATGATTTATAACACTTTCTTTAGACTTTTCTACCAAAGTATCATTTTTTTTTTCTCTTTTTCATAATTTTACAATCTGCACCAGAAATGAAAATGATTAATATGATTGAGACTGTCTTGTCTTTTAACTAAAGTTTTTTTTTTTTGGTAAACATTAAACAAAGTTTCTTTTGAGAACTCTGATAGATAACGATTTCTTCTACCTACCAAACATTAAAGTTAGCAATAGTACGGTTAATTATCAAATAAAAAAATTGATTACGAAATATTTAGAAAATTTTGATTTAAAATTTTTAAATATATTAATTATTAGTTGTTTGTATCATAAAAATAAAAATTAAAAAAATTCAATAAGCAGTTCGAAGATATATATATATATACAGTTTTTCTATTATCAGTTCTAACTGATATAAAATATATCAGTTCCTTACATGTGGACTATTGGATTTAAAAACTGTTTTGATAAGTGCATGCAGCCAAGTCAAAGTATTTAAATCTAATGGCCCACAAGCAAGGAACTAATATATCTTTTGTCAATTCGAACTGACAATAGAAAAATTATATATATATATATATATATATATATGTCATATTATTTGTTTTTAGATATTTTCATTTTAGAAAAACAAATAATCAACATCATGTCATACATGTTGAAGTTCTTATTCAATTTTGAATAAACTGACTACAGTCATTAAACCTAATGTCTTCAAAAAAAAAAAAAAAGGGACACATATTTCAATATATATATATATATATATAGAGAGAGAGAGAGAGAGAGTAATTATTCATCGCAACATTACACGATACAACAGTATATGATCACATATGCACTACAAGAAAAACTATCTTTGTTGACAGTTATTTCTTGACAATTTTTGAAAACTGTCAACAAAGACAGTTTTTCTTGACAATTCTTTTTTTTTTTAAATTTTTTATTTATCTTTAATAATTTTTTTTAAACTTTTACTTCCTATTTTCAACACCAAACAAAATCCCGATATTTATTTATTTTACAGTAAGATATCAGTTTTTGGGCAAATCGATATTGGATAAGTAAAATTTTAAATTTAATAAATTTACTTTTAAATCATTCACTTTTAAAAAATTCAAAAAAATAATTAAATTGCAAGATGCATATTGAGAAATATCTCCCCTGTAATGAGAGTTGTATTCCAAATCATGCTTATTACAATTGATGTCACGAGTCTCCTATAGGCCATGTTTGGTTGGATGGAATGGAATGGAAAGAAAGTCATTCCATTCGTTTGGTTTGTTAAAATATAATGGAATGGTGATTCTATTGGAATGGGGATTCCACCATTTTGGTGGAATGGGCATTCCATCTAAAAACCAATGGAATGCCCTTCCATTCCAAACTAAAATTTATATTCAATAAATACCGTCATATGCCCCAACTCCATTCCAAAAATACCCTCCTTTCCAAAAATAATATATTATTATTATATATTATATTATTATATATATTATATATATATATTACACCTATTATATATAATATATATAATATAATATTATATTATATATACATATTACACCTATTATATATAATATATATAATATATTATTATTATATATATTATATATATATTATATATTATATTATTATATATTATATATATATATATATATTATATTATATAATATATATATATATATATTATATGTATTATATTATTATATATATTATATATTAATATATTAAATAATATATATTATATAAATATATTATTATATATATTGTATAATATATATATATATATATATATATATGTATTGTAAATTATATATATTATATATATTATATATATATATGTTATGTATTATATATTATATATTCTATATATATATAATATATTATTATATTAAATAATATATAATTATATATATATATATATAATTTACTTTTATATTTTATTATTATTATCCATAATATATCATGTTATTATGAATGTTTTATAATTAGGGGTATTTTGGTCAAAATACAGTTAACTCCATTCCATTCCGTTGTTAACCAAACAAAATAATACTAATTCAAAGACTAGTTCTAAAGTTCCAACCGAACAAAAAACTTAGGGGCCGTTTGGTAACGTTTTCGTTTTTCAGTTTTTGTTTTCTTGTAATCTGAAGTTTTCGAAAAACTGATTTTTGGATTTTTTGAATTCGAAAACGCGTTTGGTAGCAATGGTTGAAAACAATATTCGGAGAATCAAAACATAAAAAACGTGTTTGGTATAATATTTTTAAAATCATTTTTAAGAGATTAATATTATAAATAATGAAAAAGTGATATTAAAATAATTAAACATTAAAACTAAAAAAATTAAAATTAAATAATAAATAAATTTAATTTTCATTATGAAACCTATCGAAATCATCGTCTTTTTGGTATAGATCCATGAAGATCCAAAAGATGGATTTGGTTTAAGTAAATTTTATTGCTAAAAAAAAGTTTTCAAGAATACTGAAAACAACAAATTGTTGTTCTCAGAGTTCTCAATTTTTTGTTAATTAAAACTGAAAACTGTTCTCAATGTTTTATAAAACAGTTTTTTGAAATCATCCCACCAAACAGGTTTTTCCAGTTTTTGTGACTCAAAAAACAAAAAACAGTTTCTGAAAACGTTAATAAACGCGCCCTTAGTTTTCCTTTCCTTTCCATTCTCATTCTCATTCTCATTACCATTCTGATTACTATTCTGCCATGTAACTAAACGTGACCATAGAGTGTAGATCAATAACTCGACTACATATGTTTTAAAAAATATAATTTTATTAAAAGTTTCAATAAATAGTTTTTAATATATATCTGTCGTAGAAATTAGATTTTTGATTAGTTGAATAAATTTAAATCTATCTAATAAGTTATTTTTTTATTTTTTTATTTTTATTTCTAACAACTCATATAGGTTATATATAAACATTGTTCCATTATTAACATATCAAATGTTGTAATCAAGTGGTAAAGGCTTACAACTCTTGACTTGAGGTCTCAAGTTCAATTCCTAATAATAACAATTAAATTGTTATTATTATCAGGCGGTGGGCGGTGATGGTGTATAAATAAATTATTATTATTTTAATAATAAATCTTTCATTGACAGTAGCATCCTTGACAGTTAGAAAACTGTCAAGGAAACCTTTCTTAACAGTTAATGTTATCGCATATGATCTTGCACGTGATCACACAATTAAATTATTGTGATCGCATGTTAGAACATGCAATCACATTTTTTTTTTTTTTTTTTGGATAAGGTTGTTGGGGATTGGAATCAACCCCATCCCAACATTTTATTAAAGAAAAAAGAAACAGAACAAAAGAGAAAAGAAAACAAAAGAAGAAAACATATCAACAGAACCTAAAAAATGGTCTGTTACAAAAATCATTGAAAATAAAGGAATTGTGAAAATTCGGAGCGGTCCACCACCATGTAGAAGAGACGATACTGGGGCTCCTATAAGCTAAACTATCTGCAACTTGGTTACCGTCTCGAAAAATATGAGTGACAGCAAAGTCCATTTGAGAGATTAAGCTCAAACACTTATCCCAAGCGGGGTGCTAACGCCAAGGAACCTTACGAGACCTAGAACGAAGGATATCAACTACAAAAGTTGAATCACTCTCCAACCATAACCAATGCTAGCCAAAAGTCCAAGCATAATCAATAGCGTGGACGACAGCGGCCAATTCAGCCTCAAAAGAAAAACAAAGCAAACACCAAGAGGAATAGCAAAACAACCTTTAACGAAACCTCTGCATAACCAGCAAGACCAGGACTACTGAGAGTAGTCGGGGGAGGGTGCCAATTAGCCTCCAAAATGCGAGGAGCCTTGGAAGGACGACTAGAGACATGAAGCCGTTGAAGAGTTTGAAGCTCATCCACTAAATTCTTTATAGTATCAGACTAAAGGGAGTCTGCCTCACGAATGGAACGCCAAATCAAGGAAAGAGCATCGGCAAAAACAGGCTTGCCACCCTCAAAGGTAGCTTGATTCTAGAGGAACCACACCACCTAGAAAACTGTGATGATGGAATCCGTTAGAGCACTTTCAGTTGAATGCTAAAGACAACCGTCATTGCCTCATGCCAAAGGTCCAAACATGTACCATCCAACTTAAGCTTATGACCAAAAGTTGAGGAAACAGCATCCCACAACCCACGAACAAAAGGACAGTCAAGAAACAAATGTCTTAAATCTTCCTCTGTAGCATAACAAAACCGACAACAAGATGGAGAAATATAACCTCTAGCACGCAATGCAATGTCCGTAGGAATCTTACCATGGAACAAGCGCCAAATAAGGATAGAGCGATAAGGAGGAATAAAAGTCGCCCAAATCTGCTTACGCCAAAAACCAGAATTCCTAACCTCATAAAGAGAATCATAAGCAAATTTACAAGAAACAACACCATCTAGGGAACAAGTCCAAACTAACGAGTCTGAGTCAGTGCTTACCACCACTTTCTCAATCTCAGAAGCAACATCCGGGTAAGAAGCGTGAAAAGAAGCGGGAATATCCCAACTTGTAGCATGAGTAAATATCACCCACAACAGAATCCAGAGGAGGTTGTAACGAAAACCTATCCTTAACCATATCAATCAATGGATCTCCCAACCAGTTATCCATCCAAAAACGAACCTTAGAGTGACAACCAACCAACCACCTAGACTCAATCATCAGGGGAGTATAATGCATTTTTAGACATGGCCAAACAGAAGAAACAACATACCACTTTCTAGGTCTGTGATCCTGGGTGAAAAAACGAGCCCGAAGATATGTGAAAATGAAAGACTCCTCAATCAACATCCTCCATGTGAACTTCTTAAGCATGGCATTTTTAAGAATACTAAGGTCTTTAACACCAAGACCACAACTATCCTTAGAACTTCAGCAAGACTTCCAAGCAACTTGGACAGATTTACGGCCATCGATCGAACCAGTCCAAAAATTTTTTTGAATAATAGCATTTAAATCTTTCAAAAGAGATGAAGGCCAAGGCCAAGGCCAATGATAAACTTGAAATGAATGCATGAAGGAACCCATAATCGCTGAATTAATAAGATATAACCTGCTTGCAATTGAGAGAGAGAAACCCTTCCACGATTCCAATTTACTTTTAATTTTATGAGCCCATGGGATCAACTATCGACGTTTAGGCACACCAATGAAAAGAGGGACTCCTAGATAAGTCATTGAATCACCACCCTTATGCATCCTAAACATTGAGAGAAAATTAGTAACTCGAGGCCTAGAGATGCCTCTGCCAAAGAATATGGAGGATTTTTCTTAATTAACTCGTTGACCTGAGATAAAGCCATAAAGTGCAAAAGCATCTAAAATCATTCACAAATTCTGAGAAGAGGCTCGGCAAAAGAGGATAACATCATCAGCATAGAGAAAATGTGAAAGGACACGCATCCCAACCGGAGAGGAGATAGAAGTCATAGAGCCCGAGTCTATTAGATGCGTAAGATATCTGCTCAAAAAATCTTTCGCCAAAAAAAAAGTAGGGGGAGAGAGGATCACCTTGCCGCACACCACACGAGCAGGGGAAATAGCCCCGAAGGGAACCATTAATAAGAATTGAGATCCTAGCAGAATAAAAAATAGCCGTAACCCAACCAATAAAACCCTTAGAGAAGCCAAAACACCGAAGGACTTCAAAAAAAAAAAAGACCAACTAATGGAATCAAAAGCCTTATGAATGTCAATTTTTAAAGCCAAGTGCTCATCGTGACTACCATTACTCAACATATTAAAACATTCAAAAGTATCGGTAATACAGTCTCCAATTTGACTACCCCTAATGAAACCAAATTGATTTAGGGAGATAATGCAGGAGCAAATTTTTGCCAAGCGGTCAGCAATAATCTTAGTGATAACCTTAAAAAGAAAATTACCAAGAGTTAGACCATGAGAGCGTTCAGAGTCTTCGAAATAAGGACCAAGAAATTAGAGTTCAAACCCGGAAAAACTCGACCAGTGTGAAAAAAATCCTGCACAGCTAAAACCACATCATGTCCCACAATTTCCCAACAATGAAAATAAAATTTGCCCGAGAAACCATCAGGACCAAGACTCTAGGAGCACTCAAAGGATTAATGACAAAAACCGTACTCCTCACTTCATCAAAAGAGGGAACCTTGAGAATCAAATCATTTTCATCAACAATAACCAATGAGGGCACATGCTCTCGAATTATAGAGAAGTCTGAACTATCATTTCTAGGATCTGAAAAGAGATGCTGATAAAAATAAGAGACGTGCTCACCAATTTTAGCATGATCATAAGAAATATTCTCATCAATTTGAATAGAGGAAAAGGACTATTTTCCTCCTCTACGCTTCAGCAGTGAATGAAAAAATTTAGAGTTCCGATCACCCTCAGCAAGCCACCTGACTCTACTTTTCAATTTCAAAAAAATCTCCTGTTGTTTTAAAACATTGTCCAAATCTGCAAAAGCAGCAGTCTCAAGACGAAAAAGATTGTCTGAAAAAACCTTTCGAACCAATCCTGCCCTGAATAAGCATCACCTTCTTATTAGCATTAGTGACATTCAAGGCAATATCCCCAAACACCTCCCAATTCCACCTCCTCAAAGCCTTTTTTAACAGCTTCAACTTCTGAACAACAACCCCAGTACCACTCCTAGTAACAGAGAATAACCAAACCGATCTAACCAAATTAAGGAAGGAGGGATGAGAAACCCACATACCTTGAAACTTGAAGGGCCGTGGACTCGGCAAAACGCCCGCAGAACAAGAAACCAATAAAGAGTGATGATTTGAATGAGATCTAGGCAAGGTAACACAAGCTGTATGTGACCAGACATCCATAAAGAATGGGAACATACAGCTTTGTCTAATCAAGAAAGAACAATACCACGCCTACCTCGGCCAATCCGGGTATGGAAAACTCCTTTCAATGTCAACAAGATCACAGACCATTAAAGCAGCATGGAAATCATCACAAGAGATAGTAGAAACGTTACCAGTGGTCTTATAAGCGCCTAGAATCAAGTTGAAATCCCCAAGCACAATCCACAGACCATCTGAACCAGCAATGTCTATAAGAGAGCTCCAAAGAGATCTACGTGTGATGTAGTTCACACTGGCATAAATAAAAAAGATTCAATGGACAATTCCACACAAATCAGTAGAAACAGTAACATGTTGAGAATGAGACAGAACAATAGTAGCATCCTGAAAAGCAGTAGACCCAAAAATCCACATACTAGGAGTATCTCTAGCATTAGTACCAATACTGTGTAACCCAATTGAATCAAAAGCACACAACGGTTCAGCAGTGCAAACAAAATTCGATCTATGACGAGAACAGAAGTCTTTCAAAGTACGTTGGTTATCACTGTTTGCAATACCTCTATAGTTCTAATAAAGGACAATCATTTATGTAACAATTTATTTTTAACAGCCCTAGTTTTAGGCGAACAACACTAATAACCTGTTTTTTATTATTCTTACCTTTTTTTAGCGGTAATCTCTTTCCAACCTGAATCTTCCAATTGATCTGCCCAAGAGACTCCACCGTGAATACATGTGATGTCTAAAGTTATGGGGTGGCTGAAGTCTGATTTGGTGCCTTCACTATCAGTGTCAAAGCTAACTTTACCATCAAGAGTGTGCAAATGTGGCTATACCATAGGATGATCTATCAAGGGCTCCATATGAGCAATAACAGGATTTGTCATGGCATTAACATCTACATGCTCAGTGTGTAATGGGTCTGTGGAATCATCAAAATAAACAACGTTTTTCAGGGCCTCCCCTTTTCCAGTAAGAATGATTGGTCTTAATGAACTAGAAGAGGCAGCCGGGTCTAAAGTTGTCTTGTTTGGAAGAGAGGTTGCAACTTCATCGGGTTTAGTCGCAATGGCATCAATACGTGATTTCATAGTTTCAAAGACTCGAGAGGTCAGAACATCTCTTGACTTGTGTTTCGGTCTGTACTCTTGTCTAGTTCTAGATTTTCCTTTTTCCAGATTCTTATCTTTTGGCTCGGTGGTGACATTCCCTGTAAATCGAGCAGTATGGTGACATGAGGCAGCCGAATGACCAATAAAGCAACAAACTGAGCAAAAACTTGGAACATTCTCAAAGTAAAGAGTGGAAACAAACAATCTTCCCCAACCTCTATTATGATGGAATCAGGCAAAGGCTTAGAAAGGTCAACATCAATTAGCATGCGAGCAAAGTGGCCATAATCACCCTCTAGGGTTGCTCTATTGAACTTTAGAGGAATTCTGATCCCACTTGCCATGTTTGAAAGGATTTGAGGGTGCCAAAACTCCCAAGGTAAATTGTAAAACCGCACCCATATTTAAGCATTCATCGTGCGCTGTTGTTAGGATTAAAATTCTAAATCCATGGCTGAAGCCTTAGAATTCCAGGTTTCTAATGAAGTGATTCAAAGCCCCAAACTCATGCTTTATCTTACTTAGAATTCAAAAGAATCTGGAAGAATTCCTATCCAAGAGAGATGAGACGCCATTGAGAGTTCAATTTCCAAATAGATTGAAGTTTTTCTTTAAGAGCCAATATCTTCTTCTTCTCCCTTTGACAAGACAACTTGACCAATAAGAGAGTAACTGCAAAGTTTCAACCGTTCTTCGTAAGCTTTTGGGTTGACTTTGACTATAACATAATCACCTTTTTTTTCAGAGCCAAAGACACCGGAGCAATGGCGAAGGAGATTGCTTGGGCATAAGATTTCATTACTGGTTTGGGATTCGAAAGTCCATCCATGTGAGAGTCTGTTTGGATTGAAGAGGCTCTAGTCCGCAATTCAAGCTCTTGAAAAAGATCTGATACCTCCTCAGAGGCCATAGGTCTAAACAAATAAACAACAATATTTTATTCAAGATTTATATTTGTGAACATCCGGATCTCATCTTAACATAGGAAAAAATTACATATGACGACGGCAGGGCATGGAAGCAAGGAGGTTTGGGGGTGAGTTGCCTGAAATATGGACGAGATCTGGCCAGACGATCGAAACGCAACGGTGACCGGACGATTAGAAAGCAACAACGATCATTACGACGAAACTGGTGACGTGCGACAGGGCTGGTGAAGTGCGATCGAGGTCGGCGATAGAACTTGTGAGGTTTGGATGACAGCGGTGGTTGGACTGGATCTTGGATGGGGAAGGATTGCGGTGGCTAGGGTTGATCAAGCCTGGAACAGGTGAGGTTTGGAAAACGATGTTGGTCGGGCTAGTTCTTGGAACTGCGGCGGCTAAGGTTGTTCCCTATTTTATCAAATTCTTGTAATACCCTTCAAAGCCACTGCAAAGGGTAACATCAATCAATATTCACACGATTCTCTTGGTAAAGCTTCTTAGTTACACATTAAGTTGGCATGATTTGGCTTGTTCTGCCCAAAACATGCAATCACATACGGCATTTCCCCTTTCCCAATTTCAAGGGAAGTCATAAATAGTCCCTTTTTTGATACAAAGGAAGACTGTTCGAGAAAGGAGAGAAAAAAAAAAGATAGAGACTCTCTTTAGCATAGAGTAGTTCTAGACAATCTTGAGTGAGTATCTTGACTTACTTAAGCATTAAGTAATTTCTCTTAGCAAGTAATTTTGTAATAGAATAGTTTACAATCCTCTTAGTTGTAATCACTGTGAAGGAGAGCTGCCTTCTTGGAATCCCACACGAATTCAAGGATTGTATCTCTTACCTTTCTTACCTTTCTTTTGTTCATGCTTTGTTTAGTTATCATGTGTAACTAACCAACTTTTATTGGGGGATTTACGAGGTAATGATGTGAGCCACCCGGTCATTCACTCTTTTTTATGGATAATCACTTATTGCTTATCAATGTTAAAAAGGCTAAATTATTGCATGTTGTTCATAGACTCTAGGATCACATGTATTGGTAAGTTGTGCTAAGAACAGATAACAGTGTTGCTTCATAACTCGTGATTGCTATTGTCATCTCATATGTCATTGAATAGAGTGTGTTATTAATTGGTAAAACTTGTGAATCATACTCATAAATGATATTCCATGATCAAACACTAACTTGGTATTGCTTAGTACTTGAAGAGTATCTTGAGTGAGTGTTGTGTGTTCATTCTAATCATATGTGAAACTAGCCTTAGTGATTTTGGCCTAATATGCATAAGAGTGGGAACTTGGTAGTTTATTTTCATTACAATCATATCTCCCCTAGCATCTCCCTCTCATTAATCTTTTATCACGTTTTAGTATTGCAGTAGATTAGCCTAGTAATCAATTAATTAGCTTTCTAATTACTCAATCGCCCTAATTCTCTATGGGAATGATACCCGGACTTGTGCACACTATACGACTTGTACGACTCGTGCACTTGCGAGGGGTGAAAACACCCGCGTGCCCCATTAGTATAACCGAGGTAGAGTAGTTTACAGTAGTATTTGTAGAACCTGTTTGGGCGCGTTAGCGCACTTACCAGCCCGTGGTTTTTCTCGTGAAGGTTTCCACGTAAATATCTTGTATCATTTATAATTCCGCACTTATTATACTTGATATTTTACATTGACTAGATTGGGGCATTTTCGAAAATTTGTCTATTAACGAAAATCGGATAAAATCTATTCACCCCCCTCTAGATTAATATAGAACACACCGTATATTTGTTTCCATAAGGGAACCCTAGAGAGAGAAAATTTGACACACAAATCTATACATCTTATAAATGAAGTTTATACTATCTTACATTTTTCACCTAAAAATTAAATTTCACACATACTGTAATAGTATAATTTGAAATATTGTGAATGTCCGACAAGAAAAAGTGTTCAACATGTTTGACTGCAACTTTATTAAGGAGTCGTTTGTTTTTTCCACTTAAAACTTAATGGGTATGAATTGCATTTATTAAGTTGTTTTGTGTTGTTTTTTTTAAGTGGTCAAACAACTTAAAATTAACAAAAAAATAACTCAAAATAAAAAGTAACAAATCATGACTTTTAACTTAATTTCATATCACTGTATTGAATTTAATATATATTTGTTTTCAAGATTATCCTCCTAAATATAATATGTTTCCAATTTTATCATAATATTATATTATACAAATTTATTTCTTTTAATATATTACTTATGATAGGTTTTTTTTTAAAAAAAACATTAATCACATTGTCACTTTTAACACCATTGTTGAACCTCCAATATATTTTTTTAAATCATTATTTATCATATTTCTTTTACAAAAAAATAATTATTTATCATATCTTAATCATGCATAATATCTTATCATTGTTACATAAAAATGGTTTAGGATTTGTTAAATTGTTTCTATTTAGTTGTTTGTATCATACAAAATAAAAAATTGAAAATACATAACATTAATAGTAATAAGGGTATAAATGTCAAATTACCTATTTTTAAATCATTTAATCATTTAATTTTTCTTTATATTTTGTTTCTTTCTCTTTTTTAGATTTTGTTTTTATTAAATTAGACTTCTCATTTATTAATTCAATTTCCATGTTGCCCTAATAATTTAACGTCAAATCAGTTTTTTAATAATTCTATAATGGCGATAAGATGAGGTTTATCTAGTAATATACCCATCACACTTACGACAAGAGGTTGTGGGTTCGAGTCCTCCCTCATCCCTAAACCCCGAATATATATATATATACAGTTTTTCTACTATCAGTTCGTCCTGATATAAAATATATTATATATCAGGACGAAGAATGTCGACCATAGATTATGAAGAAGTTTTGATAAATGCATACACTTTGAGTCAAAATATGTAAATTTAATGGTTCACATTTTTCGTCTTGATATATTTTATATCCAAATAACTGACAAGAAAAATTATATTTATACATGTACTTCAAAGAAAAAACCAGTACGTTGTCTAATGGCAAGCGGAAAATGACGAATTTTTAAAATAGAGGAGTCAGGTATTAAAATAATGTTAAGTCAAACGTTAATTAGGAGAATAACAGTAATTGTTCTAAATATTTTAACCGATGGCCTCTTGCCTTGATGGTTGTAGTCTTCAAAGGGAAGTTCCACCACCATGGTTCAAGACTTGGTATGTACATATTTATCCCACCTTTGGCCATTAAATCCCATAGTGTGGGGAGCCTTCTCTCTAATTTTGAGAGTTGTAATCTATATGTAACCTCTCCCCGATAATGGGAGTAGTATTCCGGGTTGTCACCAGGTCCCGACAGCAATTGTTATTCAAAAAAAAAATTGTTCTAAATATTTTCGTTTACATATGCAATGCATTTGTGAATATTATAAATCACTTTTCTTATTCAATAAAATGATAAAATGGTATAGATCCATCAACTATGGTAGCAGTTAATTTTTCTGTCGAATTAGTCAATGCTGTGATACGTACGTGCAAATTTTTCATCTTCCAGTAGTTTGTCTGTACTAACGTGAGTGATGGTCAATGATGAGGTACAAATTTTTGGTTGAAAAGTGACTAATTAAAGGTGTGATAATCTACAAATTGATTTGTGAAGTGAAAAGTGGCGACCTAATTTTTGTTGAATAATGTTATAGAGTTTTAAAATTTTGTTCTAACTGATGCTCAAATAATGTGGTATTTGAATCATCAAAATAACATCACTCATTACATAATCTCATGATTAGTAGGAAGTTAACAATTCAGACACGTAAACGTACTTTTTGAACATCCTAGCATTAAGATCGAGGCTCATTCTATAAAAGATGTTTTTTTATATAATAATTATTTTGGTTTTTTGTTAATAAGTCTATTAAGATCGATACCCATTCTATAAAAGATGTTTCTTTTGGCAGAATCTATAAAAGATATTGCACCATATATAAGAAACAACCTTTTAATAAAAAGTTTGTTGAAAGATAATATGAGCAGGCATCTAACTTGAGTTTGTCGCTCGTTTTTATTACAGTATGTCGCCGTCAACTAACTTGAGTTTAGTTTTGTCTTTAACGGTAATAATACGACAATATCAATCATTTTTATTCAGAATTAGGCTTGCACAGCGCATGCTAAAATTTATAGTTTCTCAAACGCAGTCAGTCAGTTGTATTTGTATATTGTTTCTTAAATATATTTCAAAATGGATGATTAAAAAAGCAAATCCAAGGCGTATGAAACGAAAAAAATGTTGAAGCAGTTGACAGTACCACTACAAAAAAAGTGACCTATAGTGACACATTTTTTTGTGACAAATTTCAAATGTATCACAGTAGGTATTTTTTTGTTACAAATTTCAAATGTATCACAGTAGGTATTATTTTGTGACAAATTTTATTATTTGTCATTATGTTTTGTTCAATTGAGACTTTTAAAAAATAATTGTCACAATTAATTAAAAAGTGACCTATAGTGACATATTTCTTTGTGACTAATTTTTAATCCATCACTATATGCATTATTTTGTGACAAATTTTTTTATTTGTCTCTATGTTTTGGAGCAAAATCTCCCCCCAAAATTGTTTACCAAAAATTCTAGTTAACTGAGACTTTTTAAATTAATTTGTCACAAGTAATTAAAAAAAAAAATCAGAAATTGTGACAATTTATATAATTAGTCAGAGAATTATATATTAAAAAGGAAAAAATATATATTTTTGTGACTTAATAAAATGTAAAAAAATAAAAAAAAATAAAAAAAAATTCCCACATAAAAATATCTCATATATTACTCTTTTCTATATAATTGATTTGATTCCTTTAGGAAAAAAATAAAAGAAAAGAAAACAATTACAATTTTTCAATTTGCAATATCATGGCTCCCTTCCAGCAAACCTAATTTCACTGCTTTGTCAAGAGATAGTGTGGGTAATGTTTTTCTTCAATTAATCTCTCTAATCTCCACTGTTTTATTTCGTTTTTTTTTTTTTTTTTTTTTTGGGGGGCCTTTGCCTTGCTTGGTTGTTTAGGTGGGGTGAGCTATTTTCGTTTTGGCTCTTGTGCCCTGTTTTTTTTGTTGTTTTTTTCTTGGTTTTTGCTGCAGTATTCTGGTTTTGTAGTGTTTGTGTGCCATGTTCTGGGTTTGTTGTTTCGTTTGTTTGGGGTTTGTGCTGCTGGGTCTTTGTTTTCTGTGTGTCCAAGTTTGTGTAAAGATAACACACAAGGTGTTTGATGAAAGGTCTCTAAGACCTTTAGAACAAAAAAGAGTAAAACTAACAGAGAAGAGAAAGGAGACGAAGAGAGAAGAGAGACTTTGTTGCTGTCTATGTAAATGAGAATTTTATAAATTTCTAACTAATTGAATTCTGGAAATTCTGTTGTATTGAATATATGCTCATTCTGGCAAAGAAACTTGAGATTCAACTGGAAAACGTTGGCACTCTTCTCTCCTATATCAATCCTGTTACAGCACCTATTTACTGTATTAAATCAGAAATCATTGTAGCTGCTCACAATTATGTGCAAGTTACTGATCGTAGTAGAGACACCAAGCCACCAGCTTTCTCTGAAACTGTAAAGCTTTGTTGGTTTCTTCTACTGATATTCTGTGTTTCCAATGTTTCTTCTCAAGCGATACAACGAGCATCATCACCCTTTTTCAACCATGTGTCATGTGTGCTTTTTAGCACCTATTTCTTTTGAAACAAACTAATAGAATTTCCCGCCTATAGTTTTCTTTGTTTCTGTTTTTGTCTTGCTGCTGTGTTGGATTATTTGAGCAGATGAGGATATGGTTTCCTACTGCTGCGTGTTAGGATGTGTTTCTTGTTGCAGCTATGCTGCTCGTGTGTTTGGTTGTGCCCGAGTGTTGGGCCTTTGTTTTTGCTTCTTGTAGTTGTTCTTGTGGTGTCTTTTTATAAATATTTTTTGGATTTTGGTTGAATTTTTTTTAAGTGTATCCCGTGATTGAGGATTGATTGAACTGAATCTTATATTGTTTGGTCTTTGTTTCATCTTGAACATATATTGTTTATATTGACATTTTGAGTTGGCCTGTTTAGATTTTGTTATTGCTTTGTACTAATGTCAGCCTTTTTATTTTGATCCAGGTGTTAAATAACGGTTGATTATCTTTAGAAGTGCTTGCCACGTACTTACCAGTTGCCAGGTACCAGTTGTGTTTTGTTTTTAGTATATTTAAAATTTGTTTATGCTATTGCTTTGCCAAAAAGACCTTATTTTCTGTTATTGATGGTGCTGGAAAGCTACTTACAAACCAACCTGATGCATCTAAAAATGAAATCTTCAATCAAGTTATGGGTGAAGTTATTGGTCCAAAAGCTGATGTTTCTACTTTAATGTATGGTCTTGGGATCACTCGATCAAAAAAAAATGGTAAACGTTCTTCGCATATTGAGACATTGAAGATGTTACAGGATGAGAGAATTCAAAGAGAGGCAGCAAATGAAAAGATAAAACATCTTGAGATTGAATTGATCTCGATGAAATCCCAACTTCAAACTGTGGAAGAAATGAAAGCTCAGTTTCGTGAATTGATGTTGGTAGTTGAACAACAAAAATTTTTAGATTCGCCAGAAGCTTCTTAGTTTACAAATATTTTTTAAGTCCATTTTATAGTTTAGACTTTATAGCATACGATATTTGTTAATTTCATCACATCTGTGATTGGGTTGACGATTCCCTATCGATTTTCATTATTATTTTTCTTTATGTTAGTTTAGGTTTCATGTTAAATTTAAAATAATAATTGAAATATGAATATTATAATTATTTTAATTTTATCGTACAATTTTGAAATTCCATTTTTATATCGTTAACTGTCACTAATTGTATGTATTGTGACAAAAATTTCAAACAGTTAATTGTCACTAGGTTCTTAAATAGTGACGCAATTCTAGAAGAATTAATTGTCACTAAGTTTGGATAAAGTGACCAATAATTCTGGAAGAATTAATTGTCATTAAATTTGCAAACAATGACAGAATTTGTAAACAATATATTGTCACTAAGTTTATGTATAGTGACAAATTTTGAAATAATTAACTGTCACTAGATTTGCATATAGTGACACAATTTTCAAACAGTTAATTGTCACTATATTTGTTTATAGTGACAAAATATTCAAATTGTTAATTGTCACTAGATTTGTTTATAGTGACAAATTATTCAAACCGTTAATTGTCACTAGATTTGCTTATAGTGACAAAATATTCAAACTGTTAATTGTCATTAGATTTGTTTATAGTGATACAATATTCAAACAGTTTATTGTCACTAGGTTTATGTATAGTGACACAAGTTTTATTTTGTCACTCGATAGGGTCCATTAAAAATCTGTGACTAAAAGTTATGGTTTGTGACAACTACAAATAATTGTCACTAACCATAGTGACAATGGCACTATAAGTGTCACAAATACTTTTAGTGACGGAGGTATAAGTGACGAATTGCTAGTGACAATTTTTTTGTCACAGTATTGATATTGTGACAAATTTTTCACTTATTGTGACATATATTTTTTGTCACTATAGGTCACTTTTCTTGTAGTGAGTGCATGTTAATTAGTGATGATGTGCAATTGTACAAAAAGCTCAATACGGCCAATCCATATAGCTAGTTAGCTGCTCAATATTTGTTTAATTCTTTTTTTTTTAGTATTTGTTTATTTCTTTTAATTTTTAAACACCGTCCCTTATGGAGCTGATAAAACAATCTATTATTTTTTTTTAAATAAAAATAAAACATAACAAAGCAACTAGAAAATCCAGTCATCTGAAACTCATCAATTATAATATTGTGTTAATTGATGATATACGACTCTAATTATTATAAGATTTTGTTAACATGTACTTACCGTATTAAGTATTAAAAAATGAATAAATAATTCAAAATTATTGTTACTATATTAATATTAGTTTACTAGAATGCTTTTTAGGTCAAATTAAAGAACCTTTGATGCTAGCCAAGTTGTTGGTGATGACTGATTACTGATTAAGTTTGAAACTCTGTGGATTTGATCATAGGATGCTGTGGTGGCCCCTACAAAAGGTTTTTAATATTATTTACATGTATCGTCATTAGAATATATCGAATTTCAGATGATTGGATTTGTCAAAAAGAAAACAAAAGAAATTGCTTCATTAGCACTTTAAATGTCATTTTCAATATCAAGTACATTTGGACGGTTTGAGATGGCCGGTTTTTATCTAGCTAGTTTTTATTTATGGGTAATCCTTGGATGCTAACTGGTTAGCCCTCGAAATACTGATTCAATGATATGGTCCAATTGAACTGTAACATATATCCTTTTTTCTTTCACCCATTCTAAGACTTTGTGGTTGTATGAAGTTCAGTTTTGTTAGGTTTGTATTTTAGGTGCCGATCGATTAGCACCCAAGTATTATCCTTTATTTATAGCCATAGTTTGATGGAATATTTAAATCCTTGTCAAGATTCTAAATGTACTTTTTTTGAATAAAACCTGATCATCGAGTGATTTTTGTTAGTATGTGACACAACTGGTAATCTTTTTCTTTCTCTTTAATTTGTTGAATATGGCATGGATGCTCAAGTCTCTGTCTAACTGTCTATATAGAAATGGCTTTCGATATCATTCGATTTGTTAGTACTTGGATCGATTTGTACTAGTGTTCTATTATTATGTAAACCATTTTTACATCGAAGATGCTTTGAAGATCCAAAAACTTAATATATAAGTTATCATGTTCCCTGCTCTGGGGTGGATCAAGGTTAATACAAATGGTGCTGTTTTGGGTTCGCCTGGTGTGGGGGGTTGTGGGGGTGTTTTTCGGACCTGCAGAGCTTTTGTTAAAGCCTGTTTTGTGCACTACAAAAAAAAATAAATAAAATAAAAATAAAAAATAAAAAAGCCTATGAGTGACGAACTATTTCCGACGGTGCTAATTGCCGTCGGAAATGAGTAAAAATATGATACCACATTTTCGACGGCCTAAATACCGTCGGAAATAGTCTTTGTTCCGTTGGAAATGAGGAAAAAATAATACATTATTTCCGACGGCCTAGATGCCATCGGAAATAGTCTTTGTTCCGTTGGAAATGAGGAAAAAGTAATACATTTTTTCCGACGGCCTAAATGCCGTCGGAAATAGTCTTTGTTCCGTTGGAAATGAGGAAAAAATAATACATTATTTCCGACGGCCTAGATGCCATCGGAAATAGTCTTTGTTCCGTTGGAAATGAGGAAAAAGTAATACATTTTTTCCGACGGCCTAAATGCCGTCGGAAATAGTCTTTGTTCCATTGGAAATGAGGAAAAAGTAATACATTATTTTTGACGGCCTAAATGCCATCGGAAATGGTTGAATAAACCGTCAATATTACCCACTTTTGACGACATAAAAATTGTCATCAGAAATACTAAAATTTAATTCGCATTAATTTTAAGGGCTATCATGCTGTCGGAAATGTATTACTATTTTCTACATGACTTATTATAGCATTGTCATGGAATAAATAAATAATTAATATATTATAATGGAATGTATGTAATTTATAACACTACGCAAAAAATGTGACTTGTAGGTCAATATTTTAAATGTATCACTACATGTGTTATTTTTTTATTTATCACTATTTTTTTTTAACGAAATCACTATGTCAAATTTTTCACCAAATATTTTGATTAAATTTTTAAGTTTTCAAACAATATGTCATAGATAATGTAAAAAAAAAAAAAAAACACTTAAAATTTGTGATGATCACTGTAAGAAAATTAGGCAATAAGGACCAACCTTTAGGGACAAAATAATGGTACTAATAGGAAGTCTACCTTATGGATACATAGGAATATATAAGAACTAATCTTCTTATTTTGACGTGCAAAAACGGCCACGTCACTACTTAAAGAAAATAAACTATCTACAAGAATTAGATTCAACCAAATAGCCTAGCACCGATCCCTAGTAGTTGCGCCATTTCTTTGATCGAGATTTTAATGTTCTCTAATCTCTTCTTGCAAGAGCAAGAATCGTCGATTCCTATAGTTCTTTAGCGAGATTCTTTCCTCAAGGATCGGGAAAACTATTGGCTAAATCTAATACATGATAGTCTAATCTATGTGCTTGAAAAGTAAAATCGCATTTGGTTTGAAACAAGTAATTTTGAATTGCAATTTGAAGTAATTAAAACAAGTAACAACTACCAAAACAACTATTAGAAATGTGTGTAAATATGTAATGTAAGATTAGGGAATTGATGGATTCAATTAACGAATAATGGGTGTTACCTATCAAACCTCATTAATGCTCATCTACTCAAGTCTAGGTCCAATCTCTTCTTTTACATGACACAATCGTGTGATGGCGAGTTGTGTCACCAAATCCTCTACTACTAATCAACTATGATGTGTAGTTTGAGCAATAGCAAAGGATGTCATGAAGTTTTGGGATTATATGAACCGAAATTTACGCAGTCATTTTCTCTTTGTTAATCCCTTTCATTCAAAGAAAAGCTTTACTAGAGAATAGAGATCAAGCATGATGTGTACTTAACCTCAATTTCTCAAATTATTATCACCTAACTTTTGTTAAAAGGTCATTTTCAATTCAACATAAATCAATATCTAAATATGTGAAGAACTTTGAATGAAATAGTACTTGAATAGATAGTCTAAAAATAGGTTCAAAGATTACACCCAACATTCATCAATGAATTACATCAATCCCCTAATGTGGGATTTAGTTACACATAATTGCAAGAATAAAAAGAGAAGAAATATAAAAATAACCCATGGTGATGTGCCTAGATTCTTCTTCTTCAAGCTTAAGTTTCCAGATCTCCCTTTATGTGAGGAAGATTTCTTCTTCCTCTCCTTTAAAGAAAGCGTCTTGAGTGTAAATATAGAGGATTTGGTGATGTTAGGTGTGTGTGATGTCAAACTTCTAACATGGCGTACGTCTGCATGACGAGGTTGTGAGTTCAAGTCCTCACCCTTTCCAAAAAACCCCGAATTTATGTAATTATGTAATACTTAAAATAAATAAAATAGAGCTTTAACATCCCAATTAAGTATCTTTGTAAAAAAATAAAAAAATAATAAATAAATAAATTGAAAGGAAAGATTTGAAAGATAACAACACATACCTACCTAATAATTAAAACAATCATCAGCTGTTTTCTCTTGTTTGTGAAGAAGAAAACTCAAACTTAATTACTGACCCAACATGACTTGGTGGTAAGAGTGTTCATTCAAGCTCATAGGTTTGAATTTCATATATACCCCCAGATGGTAAAAACAAAACCTCAAAATGGACAAAAAAAAATTGATTTAAAATGTCTTCAAGATTAATCCATCTTTTTGCCCTAAATATAAATGCAAGGATTGTCATTTACTTCTAGCCACAGCTGACCGTATTAAGAGTAAATAGATTAATGAATATTAAATCACAATTTTTTTGCTGAATATTAAATCACAAATTTAAATCAAACACAAACTGGAAAGAAGGTGTATGTTCTCTTAATTTCGTGGAATGAAACATGAACTTTCTCTGTTCAGAAAATGAAAACGCGTAGAAACGCGTAGAATTGTATATAAATTCTGTTGCAGCAAAAGAATCTGATCAGGCTCTCTCAAGTCATAATTTAAAACGTATAGCTGAAAGCGCGCAATGGCACCACTGATCTTCTCAAAGATCGTCACCGAGATAGATATTACTAGAAGCTTGTCAATTCCGACGAGTTCTTTGGGTTTAATACCTCTTGAAGAAGGCCATTCCGTGGACATGCATGTTTATGATGCTTGCGGGCGATTATGGATTTTTCGCTGCTCAACACTACAACAGAGTACCGGCTGTGAAGGTCCTGTTCTTTCTGTGAATTGGCTTGAATTTGTGAGCCACAAAAATGTTAAAGTGGATGATGAAGTCATTTTTATTGAAGAGATTATCATGAATGGTCCAAGTGTGGGAGCAAGATTGCATATTCAGGTGAGGAGGAAAATCAGATTATTTGGTCAGGATATTTGGGCTGATTTGTGATGATGACAGATCACTTGGCATATTAATATATTTTTTGCATTAATTATTTTACTAATATATTGGGTTGTGATATATATAGCCAAGTATATTTTTCTAGAGGTTGGATTTGTATTTTATATTATAATAAAATTTCATTTAATAATAAGAAAAAAAAAACTTTGATTGGATTATTGGATGATTGAACTTTGTGAGCAGATAGGATAGGACATCAAAAATAATTTGGATTTGGATGTTTTTTTTATTTTTTATAAATATATATTTATATATATATATATATTATAATAGTTTTGGATTTGAGGGAGATGGAATATACTCGAATCCACACCCTTATATTTAGGGACGGAGCCACCATATGACGAGGGGGCCACTGACCCCGAAGTTTTACAATTTTATAAAATTTTCTCCTAAGCTTTAGAATTTTTACGTTTTTACCCCTATTTCATATTTAAATTTTCTAATTCTTTTATAAATTACACTATTAATAATTTTCTCTTAATCATGTAGAGAATATATTTGATTCTAAATATATTATTAGAATAGTTTTTGGATATTAGAAAAATATTAGGAATACAGTTTAAATTTCAATTTGTTTTCTAACTCTCAAACACTACTATTGAATCTTGAATTAATAGCTATAAATTTTAGTCTATATTATTTTTAGAGTAAAGCTAGACATACCCTCGACTAGTTGTGTGTCGATTGACAAATGAATATATATATATAGGGTGAACTCCATAAGTAACCAATCAATTATGGCATTTATTGTTTTTGTCCACCATTATGATTTCTATTGTTTTTGTCAGAATTTCCACTTTTGGGACACAATTACCCTTCAGTTAAAAAGAATTAAAAATCAAAACACAATAAAATAAAACAAACAAATAAAATTGCAAAATCAAAAGTAAAAGAATAGTTTGAAAGTGAAAAGTGAAAAACCGAAAAGTCAAAAACCAAAAACACAGTGAAACCCTTAACAGAGAACGGACGAGCAAGGACCAGATCCGGCAAGGACCCAGTTCCGGCGACGACCAACAACCGACGACGACGTTGCAGACGGAGACGGAGGGACGAGCAAGACCCAACCCGACCTGTACGTGTACCCGACGACCAAGACGACGACTGTGAAGACGAACGACTGGCCCGACCCGGTTTGATTTCACCCCGACAACGATTCGAACCCCACTCGGTTTGATTGGACCCCGACAGTGATACCACGGCGGCGTTGAAACCAAAAGGTGTGCAAATTTTTTTAGGGTTTGTTTTTTTTTTTTCTATTTTTGTTTGCATTTGTGCATTTGAGATGGAGTTGATTTGAGATGGAGTTGATTTTATTGGATTTGGACTTCGAATTTGATTTCGATTTCGATGTCGATTTGGATTTGAGTCGATTTTGATTTAAATATATGTTGTTGTTTTTTATTTCGATTTCGAATATGATTTTGATTTTGATTTGAAATAGAGTTCTTTTTTTTTCTTTCCTGGTTGTGTTTGATGCATGTGCTGTTAGGGTTCTTGGCCCTTTTGTTCTGCTGGCATATGAGATTTGACCCAGATCTCACAAACTGTTTGTCAGTTAGGTTTGGAAGTAGATGTGAACTGGTGTGTTTAATTGGTTTAATTGAATTGAGGGTGTGTTTAAATTATGTGAGCTGGTTTGTTTAATTTAATTGAGCTGGTGTGTTGAAATGATCTGAGGTGGTGTGTTTAAATCATATGAACTGGTGTGTTTAATTTGGCATGACTGGTGTGTGTTTAATATTTATGAACTGGTGTGTTTAATTGTTGTGAAGTGGTGTGTTTAATTGTGCATGACTGGTGTGTTTAATTCGGCATCACTGGTGTGTTTAATTGTTGTGAAGTGGTGTGTTTAATTGTGCATGACTGGTGTGTTTAAATCGGCATGACTGGTGTGTTTAATTGTGAAGTGGTGTGTTTAATTTTTGTGAACTGCTGTGTTTAATTTTTGTGAACTAGTGTGTTTAATTCGGCATGACTGGTGTGTTTAATTGTTGTGAAGTGGTGTGTTTAATTGTGCATCACTGGTGTGTTTAATTCGGCATGACTGGTGTGTTTAATTGTTGTGAAGTGGTGTGTTTAATTTTTGTGAACTGCTATGTTTAATTTTTCTGAACTGGTGTGTTTAATTCGGCATGACTGGTGTGTTTAATTGTTGTGAAGTGCTGTGTTTAATTTTTCTGAACTGGTGTGTTTAATTTTTCTGAACTGGTGTGTTTAATTCGGCATAACTGGTGTGTTTAATTGTGCATCACTGGTATGTATAATTTTTGTGAACTGGTGTGTTTAATTCGGCATGACTGGTGTGTTTAATTGTTGTGAAGTGGTGTGTTTAATTGGGCACCATTGGTGTGTTTAATTATTGTGAAGTGGTGTGTTTAATTGGGCACCATTGGTGTGTAACTGTGTTTAATTGTTGTGAAGTGGTGTGTTTAAATGTTGTGAACTGGTGTGTTTAATTGGGCACCATTGGTGTGTTTAATTTATTGAACCAAAGTTATTGTAAATTGTGCAGATGGAAAACATCGATTATGACGATCATTTGAAGGTAAAAAGGAATAAATGGAATCCAAAAGCTTTAATCAACGTCGGTGTTAGGTTGAAGAATATAGCTACAATAGAGGATATCTTACGGCTGGAAGGGAAGCACAATGAATTCATGAGGAGTTGTTTCAAGCACTTCAGCGGCTTCGCTACAAATTGGTTGTTTTCAGCTCAGATTGTGCACAACTTACTACTGAGGGAAATTACAGTAGATGGTGCAACAGAGAATGAACTGTTTGTGTCAATAGGTGGGAAAAAGGCAAGATTTGGACAGAGGGAATTTTGAATGGTTACTGGTCTACGGTTCGGTGAACTCTCAGACATTGTAAACAAGCCGTATGTGGGAAATGCAAACGGCATCCAGGAAAGGTATTGGCCTGGAGAAGAAGGCCACGAATTGAAATTGTGCACAGTGTATGATCGGTTTTTAGCACGCAACTTTCTAGAGCCCAACGATCCGTTGAAGATGGCACTGTTGCTGATAGCAAACAATGTTTTGTTTGGTCAGCCTTATGATAGAAAAGTCAGCAATTGGCTTTTCAATTTGGTTGATGATTTAGATGCATTTAATTCTTTTGCGTGGGGCCATTATGTATTCAAGATGACGATGCACTACATTAGGCATGGATTTCGATCAAGAAACACCAAAAAAGGGAGTGCCCCAGTCAGATACCGCTTATATGGATTCCCATGGGCTATTGAGGTTAGTTTCGACTACTTTATTTCTTTATTTACTTTTGGCTTATAGTTATAAAAAGTTATTAACTTTTATAGTTGTCTGAACTTGTCAATTTCAGATATGGGCGATGGAGGCTGTACAGACTTTGATTAATGTGTTTGGCTCGAGATTAGATCATACTTTACCTAGGATGAGGCGTTGGACAATGCATAAGAGGCCTCATAAGTTTTTGAAAATATTTTCAGAAATTGAAGCAAATATTCGTAGTGGGCAGGTGGGTTATTTGCATACATACATATATTTATTAAATTTTTTTCAATATGTTAGGCCATTTATTATTATTACATTATTACAGGCTCAAGTGTTAGAGGTATTGGAGGCAACAGATGAGGAGGGTCAAAAAGATTACATGGTCGGAGTTGACTTCGATATGTCAGAGGGTCCGCAATTCATACCTCCAGTGGAAATGGAAACGAAGGAAGATAATGAATTGTTGGATGATGGTGATGATGGTGATGATGGTGATGATGGAGCACCAACACGGAAAACTGCAATGAAGCGGAAGGCACCAAAAAAGAAGAAAGAGACATCGGCGAAGAAGCAGAGGAAATCAATTCCAATCACTAGTCTTGATGAAGAAGATCCACTCCAGTCTTCATACTCAAGAGGATATACACCTTCTCCTCCTGAAGACTTTACAGCACGTGATCCACTTACACCTCATGAGCAGTATACACCAGGGTATTCACTTACCCCTCCTCTTGGAGACATGCTACACCCAACTCCCTCACGGCGTCAGACTCGGTCATCCTTTCAGCAAAATCCCCCACCTATTTCATCCCGACAAGAACCTCGATCTAGGGTAATTACAGTACGATGTTGTTTTTTTTAATGTTATGTTTTCCTTTTATTATACATAACGACACTAATGTGCGTGCATACTGTAAATTTAAACTTAAGGGTAAGGGTGGTGATAAGGGTGGTGATAAGGGTGGTGATAGGATCACTGAATTGTTGAAGGCAGTGAAGGCACTTCCGAATGAGATGGAACGCATTGTTAAACAAGAGGTCTTGCAACTCTCGCAACTTCCGGATGTGCTTAAAGCATTGGTGCAGGAGATAGGGCCGACCCGTGGTCAAACAAACAAAGAGGTATTCAACTTTTGCATCACTGGTGTGTTTAATTGTGCATCACTGGTGTGTTTAATTTTTCTGAACTAGTGTGTTTAATTCGGCATAACTGGTGTGTTTAATTGTTGTGAAGTGGTGTGTTTAATTGTGCATCACTGGTATGTATAATATTTGTGAACTGGTGTGTTTAATTCGGCATGACTGGTGTGTTTAATTGTTGTGAAGTGGTGTGTTTAAATGTTGTGAAGTGGTGTGTTTAATTGGGCACCATTGGTGTGTTTAATTGGGCACCATTGGTGTGTTTAATTATTATAAAGTGGTGTGTTTAAATGTTGTGAACTGGTGTGTTTAATTGGGCACCATTGGTGTGTAACTGTGTTTAATTGTTGTGAAGTGGTGTGTTTAAATGTTGTGAACTGGTGTGTTTAATTGGGCACCATTGGTGTGTTTAATTGTTATATATTATATGTATTATTGGTGTGACGAAGAAATGAAGAATATTTGCGAATATGATTGTTGCGTGTTGTAGACACCTTTGACCGAAGTTACAGATCAGAGCTTGCATGTTAAGGAGGTGGGTACCACAGTGGCGATGGAGGTGCCTCCCACAACACTGAAGGATGTGGCTCCCACTGTTGAGAAGGAGGTGGCTCCCACTCCTCCCACAGCAACGAAGGATGTGGCTCCCACTGTTGAGAAGGAGGTGGCTGGTTCAGTGCTTGTGAGTGGAGATATGAGTTACAACTATGCTGTGGAGCAGGATCGATCGATCCGAGTCAGGCTTCGATCCGCATATTGCAAGTCTCCTTTTCTTGACCCGACACGGGCATCTGAGACGAAACGTGAAGGTCAGAAGCAGAAATATGAGGCATTCAAGAAGAAAACAAAACCGGTTAGGTGTGTTGTTGTAATTATATATTTTAGATGTTGAGTTTTATTATGATTAAAATTGAAACGATTTGGTGTGTTTACGTTGATTTCAGGCGAAACGTGGGAACGGAGGAGGCCGTTGAGCAGTCATTTTTCTTCGAATTAGAAGAACCGTAGAACTGGTTGTCCACTGACGTAAGTATACATTTTGTTCATTCTATTTTTTTCTTTCCGTATCTTTGTTTTCTTCATCTTGTATCCGTTGTTTGATACAGCACATTGATGCATACATGAGCTTATTGGCAAAAAGACGGGAATCGGATCCGGACAACTTCAGACATAGCTTAGTTCTATTGTCTTCTGAATTTTATGTAAGTTTGATAATTAACTTGGAATGTGTTATTGTCTAGTTTTGAAATGTATGATATCAATTGTCATTGACTCACAATTGTTGTTTGTTTTAGACAAAACTAAATGTCGAATGGAAAAGTATAATTGAGGCGGATAAAGAAGCCGAAACTTCATTCGATGTACTTGGTTTCGATTGTCCACCAAATTGGATTGAATACGGTTGTGGAGGCAGACCGGGATGGGGACAACCATGGTGGTTGTATACATAAGTGAGTTGGGAGAATTATTTTTGTCTTTACTCTGTACATATCTTTTAATCACTTATTGTAAATTGTGATTTGCGATTTGAATGCAGTTGTTGATTCTGTGTTGTGTTGGGGAACCCGATGGGCATTGGATTTTATGCAAGGTGGATCTACTTGACCGTCACATTTCCATATGTGATCCGACTGGGGCAAAGAAAAAGAGCAATTATGGCGAGCGTTTTAAACAAGTCATGCCCCTTAGGCAACTGATTCCAGCATTATGAACAAATGTGGTTTCTATTCAAACAGGGGCGAAGTACCACGAGGAAGTATTTTCAGTGTTGGCCGACAAATTATTCCGCAACAGGTTGACAATTGCAGTTGTGGAGTATTCATTTGCAAGTATGCTGAGACCGCCATTGTGAAGTCCGCTGATTGGAACTGGGGACAGAAGGATATGCCCAAGTTCCGAAAAGAAATTGCATTCGACATTTATAATAATAGTGTGTCATTTAAGTCTCCCATAGATTTGTAGATTTGTTTACAGTCCTTTATCCATTTTTGGGATGATGGTTTTGATTAATGGTTTTGAATTCTGATGTGTTATATGTAAATGAATTTTAGTGGGAAAATTGGATAGGATAAAGGACTGCCTTTTGATTAATAAACTCCTGACTTCTATCCATATTTTAGTAAAGAGGAAATGTGTTTAATTGTTTAATTGTTTACAATCAATGTGTTTCATTGTTGAATAGCAGTGTTTAATTATATACCACTGGTGTGTTTAATTGTTTACCACCAGTGTGTTTAATTCTTTTCAACCGGTGTGTTTAATTCTTTTGTACTGGTGTGTTTAATTGTTGAATAACACCGGTGTGTTTAATTGTATACCACTAGTGTGTTTAATTTTTTTTAACAGGTGTGTTTAATTCTTTTGTACTGGTGTGTTTAATTGAATAGCACCAGTGTGTTTAATTGTTGAATAATACCGGTGTGTTTAATTGTTTACCACCAGTGTGTTTAATTCTTTTCAACCGGTGTGTTTAATTCTTTTGTACTGGTGTGTTTAATTGAATAGCACCAGTGTGTTTAATTGTTGAATAACACCGGTGTGTTTAATTCTTTTGTACTGGTGTGTTTAATTGTTGAATAACACCGGTGTGTTTAATTGTATACCACTAGTGTGTTTAATTTTTTTTAACAGGTGTGTTTAATTCTTTTGTACTGGTGTGTTTAATTGAATAGCACCAGTGTGTTTAATTGTTGAATAACACCGGTGTGTTTAATTGTTTACCACCAGTGTGTTTAATTCTTTTCAACCGATGTATTTAATTCTTTTGTACTGGTGTGTTTAATTGTTGAATAACACCGGTGTGTTTAATTGTATACCACTAGTGTGTTTAATTTTTTTTAACAGGTGTGTTTAATTCTTTTGTACTGGTGTGTTTAATTGAATAGCACCAGTGTGTTTAATTGTTGAATAATACCGGTGTGTTTAATTGTTTAACACTAGTGTGTTTAATATTATTGTGAAGTAGTGTGTTTAATTGTTGACCACTGCTGTGTTTAATTCTTTAGCAACGGTGTCTTTAATTGTTCATTACAACCGGTGTGTTTAAGTTTTTTACCACTGATTAAGTCTGTTCCATGTAAGGACTAAGTAAAAAAAAATCCCAATGTGTCATTGATGCGTACCGCGTAATGTAGGCATGGAGTACTGCGTGTGTACCGCGGTAATGCGGGTGGTTATCTCTGCCCGATTTCGCGGTACGTGTCGTTCAAGTAAACCGCGAACAAACCGCGGGAACTGAACCTGGGATCGACTGCCTAAAAACGCGGTACGTACGTTGATGCGTCCCGCGTAAATTGGAAATATTTGTGCTTTTCATTCCACTAAGTAATACGACCACGTTTTGGCCACAAACGTGGTATTCGCGGTACGTTAGTTGAAGCGTACCGCGACATCTTCGTAAATCAGGTTAAATAGGGAAGTTCTGCGACTGCACCTACCACTTCCCTCTCTCTCCAAATTCAAAAATCTCTCTGTCAAGGAAATCTCGAAGAGTCGATTGGTAAGTGTTCTCTCTCCGAAATCTGTTATTTTGTCTTCCAATCCATACCTACCCTATATTCAGTCGTGATTGAGCCATGTTAGGGCATAAAATTGTGGAAATTTTCTTATTTAGGGTTTCGTTTTTTGGGGGTTTTGCTCGACCGGGATTAAATTCGTCAGGGATTCGTGTTTTTGGTGTTTTTCTCTCCCAATTCACGCCGGCAAGGAGCAAGGGTCAAGGAGACTGGTATTTTTCTATACATTCATGTTGGTTGGTGTTATTCAGCATTTCCTTAGCTTCTTCCATGTGTTTTTTCAACTCCATGCATTTTTTCGAGTCATAAAGGTTTTCTATACATTCATGTTGCTTGGTTGAAAGAAAGTTTATTAGTGAATGCCCTTGGCTTGAGAATGTGGAGAAAGAATTATCCCCTTCAACATCATCGAGTTCAGAATTGTCACAAACTCATTCTGTACGGTCATTATATGTATGATTAAAGTTAATAACTGAATGTGGGTTGTGTTGAATTTTGGTTATTGTTGTTGTTTTTTAAAAATTTTTGCTTGCTTGTCACATTTGATTCCATTTGCATCAAATGTGGCATTTTGCTTAGTTTATTGGTCAAGTTCAAGTCTGGCTGACATGTTGCATTTTCGTTTTCGAATTTCGAGTCCCCAGTCAGAAGGGTTGTTGGGTAATGGAGAAATTGGGTAGATAAATAAAGTTAGATTGGTGAATATGATGATTGCTTAACATTATAAACATTATCCTATGTGACTGATTGCTTACTGTTGTACTCAATGCGAATGTCATCATTGATGCCTGGTATGATATGTATAAACTGCTGTTATTTCATTTTTCAATATTGTATCTTTGTGCTTTTTGATCAAGCGGTAGAATTTTAAGGGTGGTTGTGCTTTGTGTGGCTAGTGTGTGTTTTTGTGGAAGCGTCACAGTTGAAGAAATGGGTAAAGCCCGTTCAAAGAAAACTCCTCCTCTTGGAAAAAGGAGTGTAGGGTCAGGATCTCAGAATCAGGGAGTGTGTGTGAGAAACCGTGACTACTCCTGGAGGATGGCCAAGATTAATGCTGCTCAGTTCATATTTGAAAGGGGTATTTATTTGGATGAACTTAAGCATACATCGGTCCCGGAGATTGTGGTACAAAGAGGATGGGGAGATTTTGTGAAAGCCCCGGGGATGTCAAATGCCACTGTTGTGAAGGAGTTTTACGCGAGTATGGACCCGGACAAAGTTAAGAAAGGGGGCGCAGTCTTGGTGAGGGATGTGGAGGTTAGGATTACACCAGTGAAGATCAATTCCCACTTCAACACTTTGAATTATGATGATCTCAGTAATGGGTTTACTGCTTCAAATTTGATGAAGTCGGCGTTAGCCAAGGCGCTCCGCGGGACAGAGGATGACCGTTGGGACAGCAAGCATGAGTTGAAGCAATCACAGCTCCCTCATTTGTTAGCATTTTGGAATATTTTCCTCGCATACTCCCTCATGCCAGCACTCCACAGGACCACCTTAGGAGAGGATCGGGCACGGTTACTTTACTGTTTTTTTGCAGAGACGAGGATAGACATAGGGCATGTGATACACAATGCCATCATTGATGCTGGGAGGATCAATGTCCGTCCAGATGCGAAGTTGAGGCCTATTATTTTTCCCAGCCTCATCACTGCCCTTCTGAAAAAGGAAGGAGTGCCAGACCTTAACACGGATGATATAAGGTCCAACACAATGGGTGACCTCAATTTGAGATCTTGGCAGGACATCGCCATCAAGACCAAGGGGAAGAAGAGACAGAGGACTAGCGGAGGTGAGTCTAGTGCCGCCGGGTCCGGTCCTGAGGATGAGGATGCGGAGTTTGATTTTGAGGGTGCTGAGCTAGGGTCTGATGATGAGGATGACGACTATGAGGATGTTTCTGGTGGTTCCAAGCTGGATCAAGTTTTATCTACAGTGAAGGAGATCAAGGAGCGAACGGAAATGCTCCACAAGAGGATGGACTTGTTCGAGGCTGAATTGCGACATCACAGGGATGATGCAGCTGACATTAGGAAGGAGTTACGCTTGAGGCCGTATCATAGGAGGAGGCCAGCCTCATTTGCTTGATTTTTATTGCACTGTCACATCTTTAATTGATATTCAATGCATGTGTAGTTATTATATTTTTACATTTTGGATATTGTAGCTGTAGTAGTTGATATTTTGGATTTTATTGTCAACCGAGGCGAAACTCATTTCAAGTTGGTTGTCCGTAGGCAATCAGGTTGGTTGTTGTGTTGCACGCCACCACAAAACAAAGTGTGTCCATTCACACATCTCATCTCATACGTTCTTCTCTCCATATTCAATTTTGATTCTCAAACAAATGTTTTTTACTAACAAAATAATTAACTCGCAGCTTAAGTAGATAATCCAAGCTAAGTATATTATAGTCAGAATTATCAGAACTTGATAGAACAATAAAAACAAACACAGTTGAGTACTAAACAGTACCAAATACTAATTTAAGCTATAGCTCATTCGTCCTCCTGCGAGCGCAACCTAGCCAACTTGTTAGTCACAACAACATCAAGTTGAGAAGCTCTCTCCACAATCTCTCTGCGCTTCTTTGTTGACATGTCATGTGCAATCTCAGCACAGTAAGTCCTGGTCACAATAAACACACCAAGGCATATCACATTATACACACCTAGGCAAATAAATTAAACACACCAGCCAAATAAATGAAACACCAGCCAAAAAAAATTAAACACACCAGGCAAAATAATTAAACACACCAGGAAAAATAATTAAACACACCAGGCCAAAATAATTAAACACACCAGGCAAAAACATTAAACACACGAGGCAAAATAAATTAAACACACCAGGAAAAATAAATGAAACACACCAGGCAAAATAATTAAACACACCAGGCCAAAATAATTAAACACACTAGGCAAAAAACATTAAACACACCAGGCAAAATAAATTAAACACACCAGGCAAAATAATTAAACACACCAGGCCAAAATAATTAAACACACCAGGCAAAAAACATTACACACACCAGGCAAAAAACATTAAACACACTAGGCAAAATAAATTAAACACACCAGCAAAAATAAATTAAACACACCAGGCAAAATAATTAAACACACCAGGCCAAAATAATTAAACACACCAGGCAAAAAACATTACACACACCAGGCAAAAAACATTAAACACACTAGGCAAAATAAATTAAACACACCAGCAAAAATAAATTAAACACACCAGGCAAAATAATTAAACACACCAGGCCAAAATAATGAACCACACCAGGCAAAAACATTAAACACACCAGGCAAAATAAATGAAACACACCAGGAAAAATAAATGAAACACACCAGGCAAAATAATTAAACACACCAGGCCAAAATAATTAAACACACCAGGCAAAAAACATTAAACACACCAGGCAAAAAACATTAAACACACCAGGCAAAATAAATTAAACACACCAGGAAAAATAAATTAAACACACCAGGCAAAATAATTAAACACACCAGGCCAAAATAATTAAACACACCAGGCAAAAAACATTACACACACCAGGAAAAAAAAACTAAACACACCAGGCAATATCAATTAAACACACCGGGCAATTCAGAACTGAAATTAATATGGGAGCATACCTCATTCAACATCAATGTTTGGATCCATAAGGTTATCATATGGCCGTGTTGGACACGTCCTTATGTTGTGTCCCTCTTGTCCACATGAGTGGCATTTACGACGTCGGCGCGGTTGTGGATCTGGTTGTTGGTCCGCAACATTTGGTTGTGGATCTGGTTGTGGGTCCACAACATTTGGTTGCTGATCAGCTGGGGGGTTTGGACAATTTTGTCTGTTGTGCCCAGATTTCTTGCATATGGTACAGTACCTAGTTGTAGGACCATGCTCGCCTGCAGATGGAACCCTTTTCTTTCTCGGCCTACCGGCTTGAGGTCGCCACTCTGGTGGAAGAACAACTTCGGAACGTACTTCCTCAGGAGTATTCCATTCGCTTGGGTGTCCAACGGGAAAGATGACACCAGAATAGCTTTCCAACCAGGTGCTTGTTTTGTAGAAATCAGAACAGAAGTCTCCAAATTTTTTTTTACAAAACCTGTAAACACAATCAAACAAATATACATATGTTATGTTTAACAATTATAAACAAATGAATATAAATATCTATAGGAGAGGAGAATATATACCTTATAGCAGCTAATGCATGACAACAAGGTAATAGGTCATTCTGAAATTATCTACAAGTACAGGTCTTCTCAGATAGGTTTACTAACCCATCTTTCTCACCGTCCTTCACATTGAAATTTACATGATCAATTGGACGCACCGTGTACTTATGTGATTTTTCATTCTTTTTGGTTAATTTTTGGGTAGCCCACTGGGAGAGTTGTGTTGTATTTTTGGATGCGGCTTCACGTCGGTCATGAAACCATTTTTGCATCATATCTCTAATGTATTCAACCAACATTGTTATTGGCAACTAACGAGCGTGCCGCAAACAATTGTTCATGCACTCAACGATGTTGGAAGTCATCCCCCGATAACGCCTAACCGGACAGTACGCACGAGACCATCTATCAGGCCCAGCTCTCATTAGATATTCATAAGCTCGTTTGTTTACGCCACTCAGCTCCTGCATCTTCTCCAAGAACTCTGATTGTCGATGTGCCCTTGAAGCTTCATGGAACAAATTGCATACAACGTGGCTTTTGAATCTGTTCTTAAGGTTCATGTTCATATGAAAACCACAAAGGCCATGTGTTATTTCAGGGTACTCTTTACCCATTGCTACCTTGATTGCAGGACTGCGATCGGAAATGATGATACAATTCGCAGGACATCCTATTGCCTTTCTCAACTCCTTTAAAAACCACGTCCATGAATCCTCGCATTCAACATCACCCCAACCATAAGCTAGAGGGAACACCTGATTGTTTGCATCTTGGCAAGCTGCAATAAACATGACACCGCCAAACTTACCCTTCAAATGAGTTGCATCAATGCAAATTGCAGGTCGTATGGCTGTCCGAAACCCAACAAGTGAAGCACTGAGAGCAATAAACAAATATTCAAATTGTTGAGCAACGTTTGTCTTAATTGCTGTTATAGTACCAGGATTCACGAGCTTCAATTGGTGGCAGTATGCAGGCAACAACTGATATGAAAGATCAGGAGGACCAAAAACGTTATCTTCAGCAAGTTGTTTTGCCCTCAATGCCTTTGAATACAATAAACCAAGTCCATGTTCCACTTGCATATCAACCATGATTTCTTTAGGTTTCAAAGATCGACCACTAACTGTAAGTTTCGGTGCAAGTATTTCACCAATAAGCCATGCGCTTGCTTGACGGTTACGGTTGTGCAAATCATCAATTGTACAACTATGCTCTTCCTCAAATTTCTGAACTACCCAATAATTTCCACCTTCCATCTTACCTGCACGGAATTAAAATTTGCACTCGAGATCCTTGCAGCCAACTTCATATCTACACAGGCTTGACCTTGTGACCCGGGTTTCAAAATTCTCGTTCAGCGCGTAACGTTGCACCGCAAACTTCAAAGCTTTTTTTGTTTGGAACATCCCACCTTTGGATAAGCGGTTACACGAACTAGATTCCTCTGTTCTAACTACTTCGAAAGAGTAGTTTGAAGCTCCAGGAATTATCCAAGGTTGGGAGACTGCAGTTCCGGACCCATCGCCAACATTAATGGCATCATGTTCACATGCATCTCGATTTGGACCACCAATTACCGGTGGCATTGACCCGCTACGACCACCCTCTGATGGATCCGATTCCATTCCATCATAATGTGCTGGGTCATCATTCACACCCTCACGACTTCCACTGTGACCATTGTAATCTTCGTCGAAATCATCTAATCCATAGTCAGTATGGGGATTGTAATCTGGGATCGATCTCTCATCCTCGTTACACCGTCCTAGCATCACTTCATTAATGGTTGGGTCCTCATAAATTATAGGGTTCACACTTGGGGTTTCAACAGCATGGTTCGTTGTTGGTATAGAACCCACAACGTTGTTGCTTCCACCGGCTGATTGAAACTGTGCTGCCAATTGCTGTCTAAAGCTTTGATAAATAGGTTGATCGGTACAAACACCCACATGACCAGGTTCTACACTAACTTTCTCAACAACACTAACATACACCTCCGGAACATGTCCATCATCACACAACAACATTTCCACATCACTATCATCTTTAATCTTAGGTCGGGCAGGCCTAAGCCTAACACCGGTATCAACCAAAGTTCTTAAGTCAATGGTAAACCTTGTTAAGTCGATATTCGCAACGCCTTGTACCAACCTAGACAACTCAGCATACGTCAAATTCCTATTAACTTTTTTCAACTCTGTTTCACCACCCTCGTAAAAGTTCCCCACCCATTTCCCACCATACGTGATTACCAGTTTCGTTGGCTCCATTCCTACATTTCAACCAATGAAGGTCTCACATTAAGATTTAAATTTATTAAACACACTAGGGAAACAACAAATAAATGTCCATGGGAAAACCAAATTAAACACAGCAGGGCAATCACATTAAACACACCAGGCAAACAAAATTAAACACACCAGGCAAAAAAAAAAAAATTAAACACACCAGGGCAAAAACATTAAACACACCAGGGCAATCACATTAAACACACCAAGCCAATAAAATTAAACACACCAGGCAAACAAAATTAAACACACCAGGCAAAAAAAAAAATTTAAACACACCAAGGCAAAAACATTAAACACACCAAGCCAAAAAAATTAAACACACCAGGCAAACAAAATTAAACACACCAGGCAAAAAAACAAAATTAAACACACCAGGGCAAAAAAATTAAACACACCAGGGCAATCACATTAAACACACCAAGCCAAAAAAATTAAACACACCAGGCAAAAAAAAAAAATTAAACACACCAGGGCAAAAAAATTAAACACACCAGGGCAATCACATTAAACACACCAAGCCAAAAAAATTAAACACACCAGGCAAACAAAATTAAACACACCAGGCAAAAAAAAAAATTAAACACACCAGGGAAAAAAAAAAATTAAACACACCAGGGCAATCACATTAAACACACCAAGCCAAAAATATTAAACACACCAGGCAAACAAAATTAAACACACCAGGAAAAAAAAAAAAATTAAACACACCAGGGCAAAAAAATTATACACACAAGGCTAAAAAAATTAAACACACCAGGGCTAAAACAATTAAACACACCAGGGCAAACAAATTAAACACATCAGGGCAAACAAATTAAACACACCAGGGCAAAAATATTAAACACACCACCCAAAAAAAATTAAACACACCGTGGCCAAAAAATTAAACACACTAGGGCAACAAAAATTAAACACACCAGGGAAAAACAATTAAACACACCAGGAAAAAAAATTATACCAGGGCAAAACAATTAAACACACCAGGGCAAAAAAATTAAATACACCAGGGCAAAAAAATTAAACACACTAGGGCAACAAAAATTAAACACACTAGGGAAAAACAATTAAACACACCAGGCAAAAAATTAAACACACCAGGGCAAAAAAATTAAACACACCAGGGCAATAAAATTAAACACACCAGGGCACAAAAATTAAACACACCAGGGCATATCACATTAAAACACCAAGACATATCACATTAAACACACACCAGGGCAAAAATATTAAACACACCGGGGCAAAAAAATTAAACACACCACGTAACAAAAAATTAAACACACCCGGGCAAAAACAATTAAACACACCAGGGCACAAAAATTAAACACACCAGGGCATATCACATTAAACACACCAAGACATATCACATTAAACACACCAGGGCAAAAAAATTAAACACACTAGGGCACATCAATTAAACACACCAGACTAAACCATCTCCTTCAACCTTAGTTCATCATAACATCTGCATATGAAACAAATTAAAATAGGGTTTCTAACACAGAAAACATACCTCTTGAAGAAGGACCTAGCGCATCTTGATTCATTTTGAAAAAAACAAAGCCGAAGCCAAATTTTTGAAATACGAATCCAAATCCGTCAGATTCAAAGCAAAATCTCAATCTGTTATATGGGTTTTGCAGTTTCTGAAGAAACGAAAATGGGTTCGCATTTTCTGAAGAAAGGATAAATGGTAGAGATTTAAAACCGATTTTTCAGAAATGGGTCACCGACGGTTGAAATGGGAGACCGGCGGTTGAAGATAAACGTAAATGGGAGACGGGAGACAGGACATTTGAAGAAATGGAAGAGAAGAAAAAATTTCACAGAAAATCAACGGTGACCGCGAAAGAGAAGAGAGAGAACGATGAAATTGAAGAGAGAGACGGGGGAGACAGGATATTTGAATGTTTTTAAGACAAAATAATAGTAAAATTTAATAAATGCAATAAATTAGAGACTCTTTTTAAGACAAATAATAAAAATGAATAAATGAGGGGTAATAATGTCCTCACAGCAAAAGTAATGACAAAAACAATAAAAACCATAATGCTGGACAAAAACAGTGTGAGACCATAATTTTTGACTATTAACCCCTATTTCCTCTATATATATATATATATATAAACAACAATATTTTTTTAATTAATGTTTTATTTAACACAACTTCTAAAATAAATAAATATATATATATGTATGTATGTATGTATGTATGTATATATGTATGTTTGTATATATATATCGATTTAACTTATTATTTCTCAATGGCTCCCGTGAAACATAATCTTGGCTATGTCCCTGCTCATGGTGTAGGTGTGAAGGGTAACTAGGTAAACCACTTGATCAACCTCGTATTATCTAAAAATAGAAACCAAAAGGATTTGGATGGTAGGAAAGAAAATTCTTGTGAGGTTTATTTCATTAATAAATGATAATACTCCTTCTTGTTATTTTTTTTTTTCCGGTTGATTTCTTTTTATGATGCTTCATTGTGTTGGTCTTCGGTGCTTAAAATGCGGACAAAGACCAATCGACACAAACTTTATCACTTTTGTTTTATATTTTGATTATTTGAAAAACCTTATGGATCTTTTATGTGGGGGCCATTTTGAATATTAAATAAATATATGTATATTCTTAACAGTGACACGAAATAGAATTAATTTCATGGTAGTTGGTGGAGCAAGTGGCCAAGATTTTTGCTTTATAATTGGCTATGCATGGTCGACTCCTATCAACGTATGTTGGATGAAAAGAGAGAAAAGATTTACGTTGAAAAATCAATACATGATCATGTACAATCCAAATTAAAAAAAAAATGAAAAAAAGAAAAATTGAAAATGGACGCCATATATTTATTGTCAATTCACCGTCCAAATCATGGACCATAAAAGAAAAGTGCGTGTATTACAGGACAATAATATATATTGACATGTCTACCGAGATTGTGACTAGACGCATACCTTCAATTTCATTTGACCATCGATTAATAATTGATCATTTGATTGTCTACGTCACATGACTTACGTGTACAAAAAGTGTATTTGGCTATAAATATATTTGAACAATGCATTGTTATCAAGCTTGCAAGAAATCATGAACTCTATGAGATTGCAGTACTCACCAGTACTATTGGTTGTTCTTTTCATTTTCGGGTTTTTATCCCCCGGAGTGGCTTCCCTTGGAGTCAATTACGGTCAGATCGCAGACAATCTCCCTCCGCCGGAAAACGTTGTCCCTCTGGTTCAATCAATCGGTGCTACCAAAGTTAAGATTTTTGATGCCAATCCACAAGTTATCGGGGCTTTTGCCAACACTGGCATTGAACTCACCATTGGACTTCGAAATGAGTTATTGTCAGATATGCAAAACCCTGATAATGCCCTAATGTGGGTGACAGTCAATATCCAAGCCTACTCACCGGCAACGAAGATCATTGGGGTCGCAGTAGGCAACGAAGTGTTGACACTCGTCGATACTTCATTTAGGAATTGTTTGGTTCCCGCCATGCACAACATTTTTGGTGCACTGGTTAAATTGGGGTTGGATAGACAAATTTTTGTAACCACTCCACATGCAATAAACATTCTTGCACTTTCATATCCTCCGTCTTCTGGGTGTTTTAGACAAGACCTGATTGAAATTATTACAGGGATTGTGAGTTTTCACAATCAAACTGGCTCTCCATTTTTCATCAACGCCTATCCTTACTTTGTTTACAAAGATAATCCTACAGAAATAGACCTTGATTTGGTTCTATTTAGGCCCAACGACAAAGGATTTTTTGATCAAAGCACCAATCTTTACTATGACAATATGTTATATGCACAGGTTGATGCTGTTTACAGTGCACTCGCTTCCTTGGGCGCCATGGAATTGCTGGTTCACGTCTCGGAAACCGGTTGGCCTTCCTCAGGGGATGAGAATGAAGCCGGAACCACATTGGAGAACGCGAAAGAATACAATGGGAATCTGATGAAGCTTGTGGATGAAAGGAAGGGAACACCTATGAGGCCAAACCCTGAACTGAATGTATACATATTTGCTTTGTTTAACGAGGATTTGAAGGCTGGAAAAAACTCGGAGAGGAATTTCGGACTTTTTAAGCCTGACGGAACACCGGCATATTCGCTCCCGCTTCGACCAATTGCAGAGGACAACGGCATCACAAGTATGAGCTTTGATGGTTTCCCACGATCGCCATCCCTAGCAAGGCAAATGAAAAAATGGGAAATTTCTCATATCGTCAACCTTGTAGTATTCTTTCTGATCCTGTAGAGTTTTCAGGAAAAAAAAAAGGAATTTGGTTTTGAATTGGAGTTTTCTTGTTCAAAAAAAAAAAAGACAGTCAATGTAGTGTGTTTTGGTCATTCAAAGTGTAGTTTTGATCGTTAAAAATCCAGTCAAAACTGTCGATCGCCACATAATTGAAACTTCTAATAATCTAATTGAATCGTAAACCTCACACTTCTGGTGATTCAAATCTAATTGAATCTAATTGAAGTTGAAGAAGTTTGTAGACAAATTAAAATGAGGTGATTCAATATAACAGAATTACAAACTGCTATCAAAAGTTTCTAAATTTTTCTCGAACACCCTATTAACCGATTATTTGTTAAGTTGTTGTTAAGACCAAATTCCTAGTTTTATGAATTTATCCCTCGAATTAGTAAAAACTTTAGAATTACTCAACCCCGCTAATTTTTATTTTCTTGTAAACTGTAGCTACTAAATTGACAAAAATACCCCTAATTCTAGCAATCTTTAGCTTCTGATTTGTTTCCCTCAACCAAGCAATTTTTCTCTCATGAGCATACACTTTGAGCATGCTAATACACAATACCACACTTTTATCGTGTGTATTATTATAATTGAAGTTATATTGTCGTAGTAATATGTATTAATATATTCAAAGTTGTATGTTTATGAAAGAAAAATTGCTCAACTAAAAACCTTTTTCGGTAATGTTTACTGTTTTAGTCTTCTGTTTTATATATTTTTATTTAAAAACAAGAAATTGATTTTCATGTTTTTAGAAACTAAAAATTTTGAAAACAAGTCTAATAGGGATAATTGAAAATAGAATTCTGAAAAAAACAAATCTAATATTGTAATATATATTTAGAGAAATTATTTTAAATATATATCTTTTTAATATAGTGCAAAAGTAAAAATAATATTATTTTTAGTTCTTCAAACCTATGAGTCTCCTGATGAGACTACCTCCACTGCTCCGGCTCCTTTTGTCGAAGAACCCCCAGATCATGTTCCCGGTCGTCCTCTTGCCAAGCCAACTAATGGCCCTTGGTTCACTCTTGATGACACTTCTCCTAGTTCATGGAGAACACGTGTTTCTGAGATGAGCGCATGGCTTGACCTCCAACTGGCAAAATCTGAACAGAATCTCGAATCAATATTACGTGAGTTTGTCTCTCGTTTTACTGGTTCTCTCAGAGATTGGTACCAGGCTCTTGGTGAATATCGACAGCTCCAATTTGTTCGAGTTCCCTTAGCCTCCCAAGCCATGGGATATATTTTCAGAGAATTCCTTGGTGATCCTGATCACATCTACAAACAAGCTCGACAAGAATTCTTTGATATGCATTGCTGCTCTCTCAAACGGAAAGACATCATGTTCCATTACAAAAGGATGTCTTAACGTTATCATACCCTTGGTGGAATAAATTATCATAGTCTTAAACAAGTCTATGTCAATTCCCTTCCAGATGACCTCCAAGATGAGATACAACGGAAAATTGACACCTCGGGAAGATCTCTCAATGACACATCCTTAGGTGAACTCCACATGTATGCTCTCAGCTCTCTGGATAAACTCTGTGCTACCCAAAGATTCTTCTCCAAGATGCTCACAGAAGGCAAAAACCTTCAGTCTCAATGCCGTCAACCGTCTCTCCAGATTAAGTGCAAATCCTCCTCTTGCACCTGTAGAACGAAAAAGAAGAATCATTTCAAACGCTTTAAAAACAAGAAAGGTAGATCAAAAAGATTTAAGTTCTTCAGAAAGAAAACAAAGCGAGGTTGGAATAAATCCCAACATTGCTACATTTGCGGCAAACCCGGACATTATGCAAAGAAATGTCCCAACAAAAAAGCAAAGTCCGCCAGATTAGTTCAGCAACTAAGAGACATTGCTGATGAAGTTCCATCTGATGCAGATATTGAATCAATCTTCTCTGAACAGGATCAAACAGATCCCTCTACCACCTTTGTTCTTCAGGAAGATATTTCTGACTCAGAATCTTCTGGCTCTTCCGATTACAGTTCTGTTCCAGAAGCTTATCAAGCTATTCCCCTCGTTCCTCAGTTTGGACCCCATGCTCCGGTTTGGATTCGACCTGACAAATATTCTAATCCTGTCGATGTCATCGCTTATCTTGACACAGGATCTCACAACACCATGATGAATCCAACCATCCTTCCCCCTGAATATTGGAAATCTCAAGAACATCATTTCAGAGCCGCTGATGGAAAAGTTTTTGCTACTCATCTGATATCCAAAAAAAAGATTGGTATCCAATTTTTTCCATCCTTTACTCTTTGGGTCCATGTCCTCGGCACTCCTCTTCCAGATAAAGATATCCTCCTCAGCTGGGATGTTTTTTGCCAATGTAAATCCCTCCGGATCCTCCCTTCCGAAATTCGGTACAAAAAGAATTTCAAAGCTTTTTCTGATATCCCGAAGATCTTCAAGCTTTCTACAATCCAAGCCCCTTTTTAGCAGATACAACAGACGTTGCTCCTGCTTTGTGCTGACAATCATGCCACTTTCTCTCATCCATCTCCTTTATGGAAGAATCCAGATTTCTTTATCAAGCTTCCCTTCAAGCTTAATGAAGATACTAATCCTACCAAGGCTACTCATTCAGGCATGTCTCCCTCAGACCTCAAGCTCGCCAATGAAGAATGCAATGAACTCCTTCGTCAAGGCCTGATAGAACACACCTCCTCTCCTTGGGCGTGTCAAGCCTTTTACGTTGAAAAACGTTCAGAATTGATCAGAGGAAAAAAGAGATTAGTTGTGGATTACAAGCCACTCAATCTTTTTCTCAGAGATGATAAGTTTCCAGTTCCCAGACCAAATGTCATATTCTCTCAGCTTCCTGGAGCTACGATCTTCTCTAAATTTGATCTCAAAGGTGCCTTCTGGCAAATTGGTATTCATCTAGATAAAAGATATAAGACAGCTTTCTGTCTTCCCAATGCTCAATACCAATGGACTGTTCTCCCTTTTGGTCTGAAAACTGCTCCATCCATTTTCCAAAAGGCTGTTACCAGGATATTCCATCCTCTTCTACACTCAGCACTCATCTATATTGATGACATTCTCCTGTTCTCTCCAAATGAGACCTCCCACATCCTTCTTCTCCAACAGTTCCATGACATTGTTAATCAATATGGTATTATGCTCTCCGAAAAGAAAAGCATAGTTGGAAAATCTGAAATTGAATTTCTTGGGATGCACATTGCCAATGGCCAATATCGACCTGGTCCTCATTTGGCCGTTTGATTATTAGACTTCCCTGATTCAGATCTCAGTGTACATCAAGTTCAACAATTTCTTGGTATCGTCAACTATGTCAGAGATTTCATTCCTCATGTCAGTCATTACACCTCAGTTCTTTCTACGCTCCTTAAAAAGCGTCCTCCTCCCTGGAGTTCCTCTCACACTGAGGCCATTGCCAAATTGAAAGAAATCTCTCAGTCTCCTCCTGCTCTCACTATCCCTTCCTCTGGTCAACTTATTCTCCAGACTGATGCCAGTGATATTTTTTGGGGAGCTGTGCTCATTGAAGATCAAGCAGGACAAAGAAGTTACTGTGGTCATGCTAGTGGAAAATTCAAAGATTCCCAACAGCATTATCACACTATCTACAAAGAGATTCTTGCTGTCAAATATGGAATCCAAAAGCTCGATTTTCACCTCAGGACAAGAAACTATATTGTCAAAATGGACAACTCATCTTTTCCAAAGGTCCTCGATTTTCACAATAAGATTCCTCCCAATCCTCTCCTGTTAAGGCTCAAAGATTGGTTTGCCAGATATGACTTCACTGTACGTCACGTGAAAGGCCATCATAATATCATTGCTTATATGCTCTCAAGGCCTCCACCTCCACCTACTAGGCCTCCACTCACTCATCTCATTACACCCACAGGTCACTATCCTCTGATCTACATGGCTTCTCCTGCTGGTCCCTCATCATCTCATGCTGGTCCCTCATCATTCTCACCAGTCATACAAGATTACTCGTTCCCCCCAGAACTCTTGGCCACCTTGCCTCCTAATCAACAACCTTCCCTAGATCAAATCCAGTCCTTCGCCAAGGCTCAACTTCCGGTCTACTTAGCTAGCATCAACAGTCAAGACTGTCGCCACACAGTCACCAATTTATCCAGACCATTCCTTGACCCATTCATAATGCCACCTTTCTACTACTTTTCTCCTCAACTACTTTGGTTCCTCTGGTGTTTATCAGTTCTACATCACCATGCTGTTGTCTTCCCGCTTCAAGCTTTATATGGTCATCTTCATGATCCTTCTCAACAAAACTCTCTGTTAAGGGTTTTTCTCCAATGGTTCACGTCCTTGACAAACTGGAAAAATGAACTCATCAAACTCATGGGACAATATAACCTTTGGAAGCTTGGCTATGAATCAACTGCCTCAGTATGCTGTATATGGATTTTCCATAGGCCCTACAGGTACAATCCTCACAAAAGACTCCTCTGGACTGCCAACACCAGTTATGAATGGCACACCACTTATGATTACCCAAAAATGTATCCGAGAATTCTCCAAGTCGGATTGCTCAATTTCCTCTGTGATGTTAATTACGTCTCCACTGACGAAATTTTCATCCTCCCTGATGTCCTTAGAGACCCCGGTCAAAGTTGGAACCCTTTTCTAAATTCATACATGATTGACTCACAGGAACCCTTTGATTCAGCCTGGCCTTGCTTCATCTGTGGAGCCCAGGACTCAGATGATGAAGATCATGTCAACTGCAATCTATCCACAAGTCCATGATTTCATCTCAGCTCAAATAAAGCACGAGAGGCATTGATAATGCTATTCTGTTTTATTAGGCTTCTTTTGGCTTTATTAGGTTTAATTATGTTCTTTTGTTTTATTAGGCTTGTTTTGCCTTTATTTGGTTTGTTTGTCTATAAGATTTAAGCCGATGGCCCTGCTTTGCTTCTTTATACTTTTGCTAGGCTGCTGCCACGTTTGTGGCTTCACAGTGTACTAGCCTTGTCTGTATCCCCTCTCTCCCCCTATATAAGGAGAGATCCTATCACTTGTAAAATTCAGTCTCAGAAGACTTGTACAAATAAAATATCTCTCGTTTTAAAACAATTATGTCTTGCTAAATTTTCATCTTCTTCCTTCAAGTGCCATGTCTCTCATATAACTTAGCAGTCTGTAATTATCTCAGTATGCTCTGTGCTTGCCTCTAGTAGAGGATCCTGCACATCAGAAAATTAGATGTTTTTGACTGATGTTATCGGCTTAAGGTCCCTGTCTGTCTCTAGACGGTTGATTTGTGAGTACCCTGTTTAGGCCGTGGGTAGGCCGCCATTGTGGGGAAAGCTCTAAAACCTGAAAGTGAGGCACCCAGGGGTACCTACCACCCGTAGAAAAAAAAATCATTATTATATTTTAATTTTTAATAAAGAAATTAATAATTATTAATCAAGTTTATTGTAGGGAAAAGCAAAATCATATATAAAAAATCAAAAAGTAAAAAGTAAAACATTCACCAAAAATAGAAAGCAACCAAATAGATGCTTTCCAAAGCATAAAATGGAATGCTTTGTTCTCTACGTTTCCAATTTTTTGATAACTCAAAAGACGAAAACAAAACCGAACACCCCTAAGTTTATCTCTCTTCTCTCCTTTCTGTACAATTTTCGACCAAAAATGGTACTCTTTAAAGATGGTTGTGGCCGATCACCATAAAGTTTTGAGTTTGCACTTCTCTCAACCTTTACACGCTTGCATAAACATCTTGCCACTTTGGTTGCCATAATAAATCCATGACTAAGCATAACAACACTCCTAATTTCAAGAACCTAACTAACTAAAATCGTTTTAACAGAATCTGACAGAATTCTAACAAAGTCAGCTTCTGGAATATACAGGTTAGTTATAGCTTTCTTCATCACGTTCGATCAGAGTCATAATTCCTGAACGATGACTGACCTTGATCATGATGCTGATGCAAGTGATGATCAGTTAAGCAATGATTCTGTACTTGAGATTCAGTAACATCTATTGTCGAGCTCTTTAAAAGCTGCAAAACCATGAAAGTGGAGATACAAGTTCACATATCTCTGAGCTCTGTAAGCTGCAATCTGAACAACAGAAAAGCAAAATCTTCAATCAGTCAAAATCTTCGATTTATGATTTGTCAATGCATGTGAAAGCTGGAATTAAACATACCAGAGTAATCAACATGGTATAGTGTAACCAAATAAATCCGTTGGCACATTGCATTTTGCAGTTATCCCACTGGTTTTGACACAGGAAATAAGCCAACACAAAATAAGTGTCATTACATTGTCATTTAGATCCATGATGTGGCAGCTGAGATTTCCGTTCTTTCATCGTTTTATTGGACCTCGATGGGTGAGCTCCTGGTGGGTTTATAAATTCAGCTGGTATTTTTTTCCATTGCCTCTAGGTCAAGTGCCTGTTTGGTCTTGATGAGGAACTGCAAGTATCATGTGTTTCATATAAATATGCATGAAGGATTAAAAACATTACATTAATTCCCAGCGAGTAGCTATTTTAAATATGAAGAAAGTTGATTGTTAAATATTCTAATTCCCAAAACAGTTGTAAATATTAACCAATGACAATGATTTAAACACAAAAACATAAATTACCACAAGTTTTGAGACGTGGCTAGAGGCATTTCACTAGCAGACTGAACCCGTTATCGAATAAAATGCCAAGAAGGGTGAGCTTGCCCAACTTCTTGCCGAGAAACCCTTGAAAGAGGTCACTGCCATTCTGCAACTGATGAGGTCATGACAAAATGTTGAAGACACTGTTAGCTACGACCATCTCTTCTCGCTCCTCACTTCTCCCCCCTATCAAATACAAAATAATAATAATAATAATAATAAACTATAGTTTACCAAAGTAAACACATAATACAGACTTAATATTGCAAGATTTGTGCTCTTTTCTTCTTCCATTTCCTATATTTGTTGAAAAGCTGAATAAATCATTTTTTGAGAACGTACTTGCATTAGTATTCTGCAACAGTGGCTGGGATGTCCTTGGAATTGCTCTGTTGTTGTTCATTCTCATCCTACAAGTACAGCAGAAAAGTCACATCCTATAACAGAAAAGAAAAACAGAAGTATAGTAAAATTCATCCATGGAGACAGAATTACCTGATTGAAACTAAAGAGGGATTGGCTTCAATGCTTGCACCTCCCCAAGAGGATATAGTATTCTCCAATGAAACTGGTTCACTAAATGCATTCGTCATCCAACTCTACGCAGGGAATGTGTCCTTTCCACTTGAAGCATTCTTTTCTCAAAAGAGGACAGTCTGAGATCCTGAGTCTTCCAAGAGAAGAAGGCAGGCCTTCTGAAGGCAAGGACCGAAGCTTATGGCAACGAATGATCTCTAGCTCCTGAAGCAATGTGAGATTATTGAGTCCCCTTGTCAGAGTTTCCAGATTTTCAAGTTTACTAATGCAAAGAGATATAAGATTTCCAGGAAGCAAATATTCATCACCTGGAAAGGTTATTATATCTCGAAAACATTCACCAGAAATGCTGAAATCTATAAGAGAAGTCAATCCGTGCAGTTTCCACTCGGACATGGGATTGAGATTCATGCAATTCCATATCTCAAGTGAAGTTAAATTCGGGGGCAAACAGCCTAAGGATAGAAGTCTTGGACAATCACATATCATTAGAACTTGAAGAGACGTGGGCAGTCCAGTTTTTGGTAAATTATTTAGAAAGGGGCAACCAATTATAGTTATTTCAGTGAGATGGGACAAACTGTTCCGGAACTCAGGTAATATTTCCAAGGTTTCACAATGTGAGAATTCAATATATTCAAGTAATTCACCATCCTCGATCATTGTCCCTATAAGTGGTTCCAAACTCAAGCATCCTGAAATCTTCAATATTTTAAGGCCATAGGGCAATTTGCCAGAGGTAGAACATTGAAGGGATGGACAACCAACGATCTTCAAGATCTCAAGCTGTGACTTATAATTGTTGTTATCATCTCGCATAACCCCCTCGGGTAGGGACCGTAGATTTTCACAATATTGGATTGTCAACCTTTTTAGCGTGGTAGATAACTTGCCTTTGGGAAAGAATTCGAGAGAACGACACCCTTCAATCTCCAATTTTTCAAGAAGACAACTGTTGTTATCATCTTGCATAACCCCCTCGGGTAGGGACCGTAGATTTTCACAATATTGGATTGTCAACCTTTTTAGCGTGGTAGATAACTTGCCTTTAGGAAAGAATTCGAGAGAACAACACCCTTCAATCTCCAATTCTTCAAGAAGACAACTGTTGCTTTCGCAATCAATCATTATATCCTTTGGCAAGGCTTTCAGAGCTGGACAATCTTTTAGAATAAGATGTCTGAGCATGGATCCAAAACCTGTCTCTCGAAATGACACAAGATTTGGGCACGATTCAATCTGTAAATATTTGAGAGAAACGAGATCTGGAATCGCCAATGACATCAACTGGGAACAGCCTTCATCAATAGGAAAACATTTCCTGATTTTTAGAGTGGTTAGGGAGGAGAGGCCAGAAAGCATAACCTCGTTGCATTCTGGAATATTCAATTCAAGAAGCGATGAGAGGCATATAGGTGACATCAACTTTGGGCAATGACTAACAGTAAACTTCACAACAGAAGAAATATGGCTGGGTAATTCCCCCTTCAACTTTGGGCAATTATGTAAGGTAAGCTGATGGAGATGAGGAAAAGATTCATTAACTCTGTCATTAGACCATAGCACCCACTCTTTCATATTTTTGAACTGTAGAATTTCCAAGGAAGGAAAAGACTTAGCAGATCTTTCTCCATAAAACTTGACATCCACTCTTTCTATTCCATCCATGTCTTCGATGCACAACTCTCTAAGTTTAGGTAGTAGCCCAAGTGATGGAAGTGACACAATGTTTCTACAATGACATAGGTTTAAGCATACCATATCAGTGAATGAGGGATCCCCTATCCATGATGCAAATTTTGTACCACCATAATGTGAAATTCTAAGCTTCTTAAGACTCCTATGAGGTTGTAACAAGTCAAGCACAGACGTATCAATCTGTTTATTCTGAGAATTATTCATGTCCTCACTCCATTCCAAGGCCAAGTCATCAAGGTCCTGTTTGTTCTTCAGATTGGCAATCTCTGCATCTCTAGTATCACACACATTATCCAACCCATGAATGGAAAGCTCCCCTTTAAGATTCGACAAGTCTTTCAACTCTCTGAGACTGAGCTGATCACCTTTTCCCACAATATACTTCATCAATAATCGGAGACCGGTTAAATTACCTATTCCTGATGGCATATCTAGCAAACGGTTTGTATCTCTAATATCAAGGTAATACAGGTGGATTAAATTGCAGATGCCTGAAGGTAACTTTGTTAATTCTGAGCAACCTTGCAATTGCAATGTCTCTAAATTTACAAGATTACTTACCGATCCAGGTAAGGACTTAATTTTAGTATAAGACAAATTGAGGTATCGTAAATGCTTGAGGTCACCAATTGAATTTGGAAGCTCTCTAATGTAATAACCACTCAAGCAAAGGGATCTTAAGCATCTAAATGTTTGCAGCATATCACTCAAAACAATTTCACTTAGGTAGCAACATGCAGTACAAGGTGATTGATGGATTGGTAGTGCTATAAGTGTCCGTAAATACTTCATTTTGTAGCAGTCTTTGAACCTTTGAGAGACATCATATACACAACGAGTGAATGCCAAATGACGTGTCTTTCTAAGAGTTCCATCTGGCCCATCATTTTCAAATTTACTGTTTGCATTAAAGCATATTTCTCTGGAAACATATTGAGCCAAATCATGAATGAGATCATGCATCACAAAGTGATTGCTGCTTGATCTTTCAAAAAATGACCTTGACAATAATTCGTTAAAATAACTGCGGCCTACATCTTCCACCTGTTTCTTTTCTCGTTGATTTGGGAGAAAACCCTCAGCCATCCATAGCAAAATCAACTCATCCTTATTGAATTCATAATCCTTCGGAAAAATTGAGCAATAAGCAAACAATCGCTTTAAATAGAAAGGAAGATAGTAGTAGCTTAGTCTCAAAGCTGGAATAATATTAATTCTTTCTTCTGGAAAATTCCACATCTTGCTATTCAATACAGCTTCCCATTCACCAGAATCCAACTTGGTCCGCAATAGGCCTCCCAAGGCTTTTGCTGCTAATGGCAAGCCTTTACATTTTTTCACTATCTTTTCACCAATCAATTTAAGATCTGGATGCTCATCAAAATCTCTATTTCCCAACACATGCTTTGCAAATAAAGACAAACAATCTTCATCAGACAACAACTTCAGTTGGTAAGTAGCAACAGTACCCATAATTGATCCAATCCTTTCATTGCGAGTTGTAACAATTATTTTGCTTCCAGGGTCAGCTGTAGTAAAGGGTCTTCTTAGGAAACACCAACTATCGTAATTCTCATTCCAAACATCATCCAAAACAAGGAGAAATTTCTTACCAGTCAACTTCTCTTTCAGAGTTACTTGAAGTTTGTTCAAATCACTCATATCATAAGTTTCATAAGAGATGGCCTGCAAGATTCTTTTAGTTATCATTACATCATCACCTTCAGAAACATGAACCCATGCTTTCAAATCGAAACCATTAGTAACTCTTTCATCATTGTAAGCTAGCTGAGCAAGAGTTGTTTTCCCTATACCACCCATACCACAAATTGGAATCACACCAACTTCACCACCACCACCACCATCCGGATTTTGATTCTTGAACAACAATTCAATAATTGCCTCTTTATCATTTTCTCTACCGAAAACTTTAGATTCAGGCAAAGAAGTGGATGGCAGTCTCTGATAGGAAAATTTTTGAACAACAATTTCTCGCAAGTGAAAGTCATCTTTTTGAGTCGATATATCTTGCAATCTAATAGACATCTCTTTGATCTTGGGAGTCATTCTAACATTAAACATAGCCCCAGATAAACAAGAAGGAATAAGAATTCGTACCTTGGACTTGTTCATCAATTTTTGCTGCGTGGCAAACTCGTCAAGTAGGTCATCCAAATCGAAGGCCAAGTCTCTGAGATCTTCGAGCCAGAGTTTCAACACCCGACTGGTAATTTGGTTCTCGTCTGCATCTTGAAGCACAGCCTGGATCTTCAGCAGATTCTTCTCCCACTTCTTCAATTCATTGGAGACCTTCTCCCGCCGTGCGAACTTGAGCACGTCGGAGGAACGTAATTCATCAATCACCAATCTTAAAGTAAAAGATAAAAATGCTTCGCCAATGAATTCCATTTAAGATTTTTGGGCAGGTTGGAGGAACTTCCTTTGACTTTTCCTAATTTTCTTTTGTTTTTTTTTTTTTTTTTTCTGTTAGCGACTCTCTACCAACCCCACCACCATCGGTTAATATATTGTACCTTCTTGATAGATTCGCCGCATCGGTTAATAAAAATTTTATATGTATTTTTAAATAATAAATATCATTTTTTATATCATTTTTAATTGTTAATTTGCATTAAATATTTGGGGTTCAAATTTATGAAACAATTCAAAATATAGTGGATAGTTTTTTTTATATATTTATACCTTCAAAATTGAAAAATATTGAGAATATATCGGAAATAAGTATTAGCTGTGAATCTGTGATTATTGTGTTGATTTACACCAATTATATCCACCGCCTAAAACACACAATCCACTGGTGGGACACATGTCTCAGATTGTAGCAATTAAGTGAGGCGACAATGTTTTGTGGTTGAGCTTGAAACAATAATGCATACATAGGGAAATGACAATAACGACCCCTATGCTTACTTACCTATAAATAAACTATTTCTATTGTAAAGTGTTGGTTAGTGTGTATTTGGTATGGTTTTTGAAAGGATAAAAATGTTTTTATAATGTTAAAAGCTATTTTAAAGAATTTTTTAGTATTTTTAGCAAAACTCAAAACAGTTTTTTTGATATATGAATTATTTTAATTATCCTTTATAAAAGTCATTTTATGTTTATTTGGAGAAGCCCAAAATTTGTATTTTTTCGAAAAGCTTTTTTTGAGCTTTTTTAAAACAAATGAATTATCTCAACTATCCTTTATAAATTTTAGATATTTTATCATAACTTTGATAAAAGTATAGAATTTGAGAAAAAATCTATAAATCATATGAGAGAAATATGGAATCATAAGGAAACAATCATTGATGATGTATTTTTATACACAGTAGCGCTACTGAAATTATAAATGATAATTATAATATTCATAAAATCAATGATTGTAGATAAAAGGCACGATTGGCCTACATAAAAAGAAGCAATTCAAGAAGAATTGACTTCATAAGCCAAATATAAAGTGTTAGACCAATAGTACTCCAAACATCTGGAGATGTCAAACTAATTGGATACTACTGGGTCTTTATACGGAAACGTAATGAGAAAAACGAGATCATAAGATATGAGACACGACTCGTAGTACAAGGCTTCTTACAGAAACTTGGTATTAACTACTGATGAATACGATTACGTTCCGAATTTTTGATAAATTTGGCTGTCTTTAAATGGCCTGAAATGAGTCTTCTAGTCGTAGTAATAATTTATCTATATGATTCATTCAATGTAGATATTTATAATCTCTAAAGGATTTAAAAGGCTAGAAGCATGTAAATCGAGATATCGTAATCTGTATTTGATTAACATACAAAAATCTTTATATGAATTGATGTGGTATAACCGTCTCAGTGAATATCCGGTAAAATAAGGATATAATAATCATATTATATACTCATGTGTCTTTATAAAGAAATCAAAATCCGGATTTGCTATATTCACAATTTATATTGATGATATGAATTTAATTGGAGCTTCCAAAGAGCCCTTGAAAACTAGTGAATATTTGATAAATGAATTTGAAATGAAAGAAGTGAGAAAGAAAATATTGTCTCGACCTGAAGATCGAGCATAGATCAAATGGAATGCTTGTCCATCAATCAGAACATGTTGAAAAGATTCCATATGGATATTACTCATCTATTAAGTAAACATATGGTTGTTAGAACTCTTAATCCTAAAAATAGATCCTAAAAATAGATCCATTCCAACTAATACAAAATGGTGAAAATATACTTAGTCCTGAAGTATCATATCTTAATGCAATTGGTGCTTTGTTATATCTAGAGACCAAATAGTGCATTCTCATGGAATGAACTTACTAGATTCATTTCAGCACCAATTTAATAAACGCTTTTACTCCCTCCAATTATTTATGATGTTGTTGCATTTCATGAAAAAAACATCAGTGTGCATCAGTTTAGCAATCTAGAATATTGCTTCAAAAGAATTTTTATCAGAGGGGGCATCCCATCAGGGGGAGCATATCAAATAAAGTATATTAATTATATTTGGACATGTGTGCATTGTACTCTTTTTCCTTTCGATCAGTTTTTGTCCAATTGGATTTTCCTGATAAGGCTTTTAATGAGGCAATTCTATAAGCACACCCAAAAATCATTTGATCCATAAATATTACTTTGATCTGTCAAATTAATGAATATCTTTGCTCAGGGTTTTATCCCACTAGGTTTTCCTAAAGTATAAATATGAGAAATGTTTTAAAAAAAACTTTAGTTTTTGTCAAGTTTTTTAACGAAACAATTTTGAGAACGTCCAGCATCACAAGATCTAGAAAATAATCATATATATTGTTACCGAGATTTTTGTCTCATTGAGTTTTTCATAGCAAATTAAAAATACAGGTGGTGAAAATTCAAAGGGGGTGTTGTGATTGTTGTGTGGATTTATATCCACGGCCTAAAACGCACAATCTACTGGGACACATGTCTCTAATATGTGGGATAGTGGCAATTAAGTGAGGCAGCAGTGTTGTGTGGTTGAATTTAAAACAACAATGTATACATAGGGAAATGACAATAAGGACCCCTGTGCTTACGTACCTATAAATAAGCCATTTCTATACATAGGGTGAAACTAAATATACCACGGTGTGTATAAAGCTATCTAGAGGGGGGGTGAATAGATTTTACGCTTTTTACCCAATTTTTCGTGTTAGTCAAAATTACGAAATTACCCTCAAGATAATATAAACAAGCAAGTGTAATATGGTGCGGAAATTAAATTAACACTTGAATTTTTACGTGGAAACCCTCACGGGAAAAACCACGGGCTATGTAAGTAAGCCACACTCGAACCTCGAATCCACTAAATGTGCAAACGATTACAACCTAATCCCGGAAGTAATCACACACCTACCTAATCCCGGTATGAGTGAACCTAGTCCAATTTGCTTGCGATCTAAGCAACCTAATCCCGATTGCTACACACAAGACTTAGCTTCTCTTGAAGAGAATACAACCCTAAGTGAATATATGAAAATATCCAAAATGCAACATAGATCAAGGGAAACCCTATATGCTTATCTAAGATGATTAATATGCAATTAAGAGCAATCCTAGATATCAAAACTAAATGACATGTCAATTAGTTAAGCTAATCAATATCAAGTATAAAACCTAATATGCTAGCACAATACAACTTCTCAAACATACATCATACTAATCTCAATTTTGTATCTAAAGCATACAAAATAACAATCAAGTAATTAATTGAGATTGCTAGATAAAATAAACACAAAATATGTAAGATATTAGTGAAAAGCTTACCAAGCAAAGTATGATGAAGATTCCATGCAAGATGACATCTAGATGATTTATGATGATGCTAGATGATGATTGATGATCATGAAATTGTGTTTGAGTAATTAAAAATGAGTTCTTTGTGTATTTTTCTTCTCTTGAAAAATATCCTAAGTATGAAGCATGAATAAGAACTCTTGTAAATGACCTAAAATCAAGTTAGCATATATATAGAGGCCATAAGTGAAGTGAGGTCGTTTTGAAAACTCGCCAGAAAAATACTCTGTGCGCTGGTGGACCTGCGCTGGTGGACCAGCGCAGGACCAGCGCACAAGCCAATTTTGGCTTGAGCGCTGGACGTCAGGCGCTGCCACCAGCGCCAGTCCAGCGGCGCCATACTGGGCAATCGGCGCTGGTGGCCGGCGCTGGTCCACACCAGCGCACGACCAGCGGCGCGCCACTGGGCGATTTGCGCCGGTGAGCGGCGCTGGTGGACCAGCGCACAGCCCCAAAATTTGCATCCCACATGCAATCATGCAAGGGGTACAAAGTCAAACAAGATGCATCCTAAAAGCCTAAATGCTATGATGTTTTCAACATAAGATGCACTCATAAAATCAAGCAAGAAGAGATGTAAATAATCATTTATGCACAACAAAAAGAAACACAACTTACAAAGATTAAACATATGCATGAGTTGTGAGTGTGTGCAACTATCTCTTCAAGACAAGAAAGCACTTAGAATATTACCTTTGGTGCTTGTCAATAATGAGGTCTTCAAAGGGCCTAATGCACTAACAACAAGATTTAAACTACCCTTACAAAGTATCCCCATTTATGGTTTGATCACGAAATAAGCCAATTAAAAACAACGGGAATCCTTACAATCTCCCCCTTTGGCTATTTCGTGACAAAACCATCACTCACATTAAATCCTCACAACAAAATAGAAACTACGGGATTATAAAGATATTCTACATTACAAAGAGATAAGAGAATGCAAATTAAAGTCTTCAATCCTCTTGTAGAATTATCAATCCCTGAAAAGAGTTTCTAACATTCCAATTCAAGTAAAGTGTGAGATTAATCATGTGAGAATAATACCAAGCATTTGCATTTTTAGAATTTAGGCACAACATTAGCAAATGTATGCAATGTATGATAAATGCAATGCTCCCCCTCAAAGGGTTACTCCCCCTCAATGTTTTATCTCCCCAAAGTGCACAATAGCTTCTCTATTTTGCAACTCCCCTTACAATATCCTACTCACCCTTTTTGTCATGATATAGGCAAAAGAGTAGTCCCCAACCGGGTCACTCATAGCAACGAGAGATAGAAGCATGCAAGATATGCATATACATATAAGTCACGTTATGCACTTCAATTAATTTGAGAGAAACAAGGAGATTTATTTGAGAAAATGTGTGAATCCAACATGCTTTGCATACAAGACATATAGCATTCAAGTCCAAAGTACAATGGTATTTGGCAAAGCAAATGACAAAGGTTTCTAATTCGAATTCAAACCAATTTCACCAATGTCATGGGAAAAGCAAGGATATAGAGATTATTGATTTTAATTTAAGAGTAACTATATCCAACTTTATAAGAGAAACATGGCATGAGCGACTTTGCACCCTATTAGATTTTTCCGGATAAGATATCCGTATGATAGTAACCATGTTCAACTAATAAAGAAAGAGAGACATTTGGAATGTAAATTCCTTTGAACGGATACAAGATCCTTTATTCATTTTGAGTCTCATAAGCTTTCACACAAGTTTTGCATTTTTAAGAATATGCAATCATCAATTCATGCTTTTCATGTGAGCATGTTGTATGAATTTCATGCTTTTTCATTTAGCATTAGCATGTTATTTAAGAAACATCATGTCATGGAGATAACTATAGGTCATTCACATCATACTTCCTATGTAAATCTCCTAGTCCAAAAATGCATGTTTGAACATAAATATGACATGGATTGTAGACAAGCAAGGTTCACACTTATAGAATAGAAAACATATATACATATGTACAACCAAGCTTACTCAAGCAAATCAAAAGAAGAGGCATAAGTTATTTCAAATTTTTTGCAAGTTACATGAATGCAAAATAGCTCTCTTTGCTTGAGTTCCCCATATGGGGTCAATCATAGAACATCACTCCACAAGACATATCCCAATAGATCTACTAAGAGTTTTAAATCGAGTAGCATCTAAGGGTTTAGTAAATAGGTCCGCAAGTTGATCATTAATACCTACATGTTCAAGTACTATGCATTTATTTTCAACAAGCTCTCTAATGAAGTGATGGCGGATGTCAATATGCTTAGTTCTAGAATGTTGAACCGGATTCTTGGAAATATTAATAGCACTCATGTTATCACAAAAGAGAGTGAGAGTACCTTGGTTGAATCCGTAGTCTACTAGCATTTGTTTCATCCAAAGGAGTTGTGTGCATCCACTCCCCGCGGCTATGTACTCGGCCTCGGCCGTGGACAAGGAAATCGAGTTTTGCTTCTTGCAAAACCAAGACACCAAGTTGTTGCCTAGAAAAAAGCAACCGCCCGATGTGCTCTTCCTATCATCACAATTTCCTACCCAATCCGCATCACTAAAGCCTACAAGACTAGCATTAGTGTCAAAAGAGTACCAAATCCCATAGTTGGATGTCCCATTCACATAACGAATGATCCTCTTCACGGAAGAGAGGTGGGACTCCTTAGGATCCGCTTGGTACCTAGCACACACACCCACACTAAAAGATATATCGGGCCTACTTGCGGTCAAATAAAGCAAGTTACCTATCATGCCACGATATAGAGTTTGTTCCACACTTTTACCACTAGCATCCTTGCTTAGCTTCAAAGTGGTACTCATGGGTGTATCACAATGTTTGGCTTTCTCTAAACCAAACTTCTTCACTAGGTTCTTAGCATATTTGGCTTGGGTTATGAAAATCCCATCATGCATTTGCCTAATTTGCAAACCTAGGAAGTAACTAAGCTCACCAACAAGACTCATCTCAAATTCAAGAGACATGACATCAACAAATTGTTGGACTTTGGTGTTGTTGGTGGAGCCAAAAACTATATCATCAACATATATTTGAGCTATGAAAAGCTCATCATTGTCTCTCTTGATGAATAGTGTCTTGTCAACACTACCTCTTGTGTAGTTGTTGTCAACAAGAAATTGAGTGAGGCGCTCATACCAAGCCCTCGGTGCTTGTTTCAACCCATAAAGTGCCTTCTTGAGGCGATAGACATGATTGGGGTGGTGTGCATCCACAAACCCCTTAGGTTGTTCAACAAACACTTCCTCTTGCAAGAAGCCATTGAGGAAGGCACTCTTGACGTCCATTTGGTGCAATTTGAACTTGTGCACACAAGAGATGGACAAGAGAAGCCTAATGGACTCTAAGCGGGCAACGGGAGCAAAAGTCTCCTCAAAGTCGATACCCTCAATTTGAGAGTACCCTTGTGCTACAAGTCTAGCCTTGTTCCGCACTATGTTGCCATCCTCATCGGATTTGTTCCTAAATATCGATTTGGTGCCTATGACATTAGTGGTCTTAGGCCTAGGAACTAGAGTCCAAACCTCATTCCTTTCGAATTGGTTTAGCTCTTCTTGCATGGCAAGAACCCAAAATTCATCATTTAAGGCTTCTTCAACCTTTTTGGGTTCAATTTGAGAGGTGTAACATGTATAGCTAATAAGATTAGCAAGTTGGCGTCTAGTCCTAACACCCTCATTTACCTCTCCAATGATATCTTCTTTATCATGGAGTTTCCTAACCCATGGAGCGGGTTCTTTAGAGTCCAAGAGAGGAACTCTATCAATAGGTTGTGTGTCATTATTGTTGACATTAGATGTCCCAACATTAGGTGACACCACAACCTCCTCCAAAGGAGAACCATCACTAAAAGTAACCTCCTCCTCATGATCATTAGACTTGAGCCTAGTATCATCAAATACGACATTGGATGATTCCATAACACTTAGAGTCTTTAAATTGAAAACTCTATAGGCTTTACTATTTAAAGCATAGCCAATAAAAATACCCTCATCACTCTTAGCATCAAATTTGCCAAGTTGATCACGGTCATTCAAAATGTAGCATTTGCTTCCAAAAGTGTGGAAGTAGCTAACATTTGGCCTCTTGCCTTTCCATAACTCATAGGAGGTGTTTCTAGTACCGGGCCTTAGGAACACTCTATTTCCTATATAGCAAGCCGTGTTGATGGCTTCGGCCCATAAGTTCCTAGGGACATTGTTGCTAAGCAACATCACACGGGCCATCTCTTGGAGGACCCTATTTTTCCTCTCAACAACTCCATTTTGTTGAGGTGTCCTAGGAGCAGAAAATTCATGGGAGATGCCTAAACCATTACAAAAGGTTTCAAAGGTGGCATTCTCAAATTCTCTCCCATGGTCACTTCTAATCCGCTTAATGCTTTTAATATTAGAGTTCATTTCATTTTGAATTTTATTACAAAGCATTTTAAACTTATCAAAAGTTTCGGATTTTTCTCTAAGAAAATATGTCCATGTGAACCTAGAGAAATCATCAACACAAACAAAAATGTATCTCTTTCCACCCAAACTTTCGGTTTGCATGGGACCCATGAGGTCCATGTGGAGAAGCTCAAGTGGCTCCTTGGTGGTGAGATACTTACCCTTTTTGTGCATGCTTTTAGTTTGCTTTCCTTGTTGGCAAGGTCCACAAATACCATTGGCTTTCTTCCCAAGCTTAGGGAGGCCACGCACACAATTGAACTTTCCAAGGGTCCGTAGATCCCTAAAGTTCATGTGGCCAAGTCTTTCATGCCACAACTCAATTTGCTCATCCATGGACACATGATTAGATACAATTCTAGTTTCAAGACAATAACAATTGTCGCTAGATCTCATGCCCTTCAACAAGGTTTGTCCATCGGGTTTAAGGATAGAGCAATAATCTTTAGAGAACAAGACGGAATATCCTTCATCACTAAGATGTGAAATGCTAATTAAATTGGCTTTCAAGCCATCAACAAATAAAGCATTGGATAAGGAGGGTAATCCGGGAACGGAAATGGTTCCTTTCCCTACAACATTTCTTTTGGATCCATCACCAAAAGTGACATTTCCACCTTCCTCCATAACAAGAGTCTCGAAGAAACTCTTGTTTCCCGTCATGTGCCTAGAGCACCCACTATCCAAGTACCAAAAATTAGAAGAATTTGCCTTCAAGGCTATTTGTGCAACATGGCAAACATTTTCATTCTTTCTAATCCACTTAGCAACAATTTTAGCTTTCTTAGTGGTCTTTGGTACATGTGCTCTACTATTTCTAGGATCATGCAAATCAATATTTTCTTTCCTAGAAACATGCATCTTGGCTCTATTCTTTCTCTTTTCAATCATGCTTTGTTTTCTACACATTTTAATATATTGAAAGCAATTTGGTCTAATATGACCATCACAACCACAAAAGTGACAAATAGGAATGAAAAAAGGAATCATACCTCGCCTTTGAGCACGTCCATGTCTTTGTGGATATGTGGGTTCAATTCGTCTTCGTTGTTGAACCGGTCTTGGTTGCTTCCAAGCTTGAGGTTGCATGATTGGTCTCTTTCCTTTGTGAGCCAATTTGGAGGAGTGTTGGCTTGAGGAACCTTAGGAGGTTGAGCTTGAGATTTCCTTCTTGGCCCCATTTTCACTTGTGCATTAGAACTTTGTCCTATTTCTAACTTCTTCCTAGGAGGTTGCACAAATGAAGTTTCTTCATTCTTCAAGCTCTTGACAAACACGGTCTTGTTAGAGGTTGAGATTTTCTTGCCATCTTCATACCCAAGACCTCTCTTGTCACTTGGACTCTTTCCAACACCAAGTAAATGATCAAGCTTCTTGGTGCTAGAATCTATCCTAGCCAAGGACCCTTTAGCTTCTACAAGTTCCCTCTTCAAGCCTTCTTCATTTCTCTTGGACAAGTCTAACTCCTCAATTAACTTATCCTCTCTCATCTTCAATCTTTCCACTTGTTCACTTAAGTGGTCATTGTGAGCCGAAAGTTCAAGGTTTTCTTCTCTCAACCTCTCAATCTTTCTTGTGCTTTTAAGCGCTAAATCATTGAACTCGGCATGGTATTTAGCAAGCACCTTTTGCTCCACAAACTTCTTCTTGGAACTAGAAGAGGAGTCACTTTCTTCTTCACTAGAGTCAATTTCCTCTTGACTCAAATCTTCCTTTTCACTAGCACTTTTGCTCTTGTGAGAAGATGCAAAAGCTAGGAAGTTAGCCATGAGCTCTTCCTCACTTGAAGACTCATCTTCCTCATTGGAGTCATCACTACTCCCACTCCATGTGGCGGCCATCACTTTACCCTTCTTCCTCTCATTGTGATTCGCACATTCGGGGGCAAAGTGACCAATCCCACCACACTCAAAGCATCGGACCCCTTTCCTTTCGGTCCTCTCTTGTCTAGGCTCAAACTTCTTGAAGGAACTCTTTTTCTTCAAATCTTGTCCTCTTGACCCAAATCCCTTCTTCTTCTTGAACCCCATAACCTTGTTGAACCGTTTCACAAATAAGGCAAGGTCTTCATCCGATTCATGCTTTGCCTCCTTTGCATCCTTAGATGCTTTCAAAGCTATTCCTTTAGACTTCTTAGGAGGAGTAGTGTTGCTAGGAGCCTTCCTAGACTCATATGCAAGGAGACGCCCAATTACCTCACTTGGCTTCATATCCATGTAGCCACTATTTTCTTCTATGGCCGTCACCTTTGATTCAAACCTATCGGGGAGAGATCTCATAATTTTTTGCTTGACTCTCCTATCCGAATAAGGGTCTCCGAGTTGATGGCTTTGATTTACTATGTCCATCAATTTGATTTCGAAGTCGTTGAAGCATTCATCCTCTCCCATCCTAAGTAACTCAAATTGAGTTTGGAGGACTTGAAGCTTGGACTCCTTCACCACCTCGGTTCCCTCATGTGCAACTTGAAGGATGTCCCATGCCACTTTGGCAATCTGAGTATTCTGAATAAGCTTGTATTGATTCTCATCCATTGCACACATAATGGCATGCATCGCCTTCCTATTCCACTTAGAAGCCTCAAACTCTTGCGCGTTCCATTGCGCCTTAGGCTTCAAAACATCTTGTCCTCCACCCGCGGGAGTCATCATAGGGAGATCATATCCGTCTTCCACCGCCATCCATGCACGGTCATGAATTTGGCATATGTAGGATTCCATCTTCCCTTTCCATTGGGAATAGTTCAAACCGGTAAGAAGTGGAGGCCTTGTGCTAGAAGCTCCTTCGTGGCCGCCACCATTTCCACCGTTTCCACTCATAGTGTTTATGAATGAATGAAATGAATGCAAATGTATGAATAATCAAAAATCACACAAAATGCAAAACACACCAAAATAAAGCAAGGATCACCTATGTATGTCTAGGAATCCGCTCTGATACCAATTGAAACTAAATATACCACGGTGTGTATAAAGCTATCTAGAGGGGGGGGTGAATAGATTTTACGCTTTTTACCCAATTTTTCGTGTTAGTCAAAATTACGAAATTACCCTCAAGATAATATAAACAAGCAAGTGTAATATGGTGCGGAAATTAAATTAACACTTGAATTTTTACGTGGAAACCCTCACGGGAAAAACCACGGGCTATGTAAGTAAGCCACACTCGAACCTCGAATCCACTAAATGTGCAAACGATTACAACCTAATCCCGGAAGTAATCACACACCTACCTAATCCCGGTATGAGTGAACCTAGTCCAATTTGCTTGCGATCTAAGCAACCTAATCCCGATTGCTACACACAAGACTTAGCTTCTCTTGAAGAGAATACAACCCTAAGTGAATATATGAAAATATCCAAAATGCAACATAGAGCAAGGGAAACCCTATATGCTTATCTAAGATGATTAATATGCAATTAAGAGCAATCCTAGATATCAAAACTAAATGACATGTCAATTAGTTAAGCTAATCAATATCAAGTATAAAACCTAATATGCTAGCACAATACAACTTCTCAAACATACATCATACTAATCTCAATTTTGTATCTAAAGCATACAAAATAACAATCAAGTAATTAATTGAGATTGCTAGATAAAATAAACACAAAATATGTAAGATATTAGTGAAAAGCTTACCAAGCAAAGTATGATGAAGATTCCATGCAAGATGACATCTAGATGATCTATGATGATGCTAGATGATGATTGATGATTGATGATCATGAAATTGTGTTTGAGTAATTAAAAATGAGTTCTTTGTGTATTTTTCTTCTCTTGAAAAATATCCTAAGTATGAAGCATGAATAAGAACTCTTGTAAATGACCTAAAATCAAGTTAGCATATATATAGAGGCCATAAGTGAAGTGAGGTCGTTTTGAAAACTCGCCAGAAAAATACTCTGTGCGCTGGTGGACCAGCGCTGGTGGACCAGCGCAGGACCAGCGCACAAGCCAATTTTGGCTTGAGCGCTGGACGTCAGGCGCTGCCACCAGTGCCTGTCCAGCGGCGCCATACTGGGCGATCGGCGCTGGTGGCCGGCGCTGGTCCACACCAGCGCACAACCAGCGGCGCGCCACTGGGCGATTTGCGCCGGTGAGCGGCGCTGGTCGACCGGCGCTGGTCGACCAGCGCACAGCCCCAAAATTTGCATCCCACATGCAATCATGCAAGGGGTACAAAGTCAAACAAGATGCATCCTAAAAGCCTAAATGCTATGATGTTTTCAACATAATATGCACTCATAAAATCAAGCAAGAAGAGATGTAAATAATCATTTATGCACAACAAAAAGAAACACAACTTACAAAGATTAAACATATGCATGAGTTGTGAGTGTGTGCAACTATCTCTTCAAGACAAGAAAGCACTTAGAATATTACCTTTGGTGCTTGTCAATAATGAGGTCTTCAAAGGGCCTAATGCACTAACAACAACATTTAAACTACCCTTACAAAGTATCCCCATTTATGGTTTGATCACGAAATAAGCCAATTAAAAACAACGGGAATCCTTACATAGGGAAATCAATGCAGAATCGGTACAGATGTCTCTCGTCTTTCTCTCTCATCTCACTTTATTTCTTTATTTTACAACGGTACTTACTTTCTTTTTTCTTAATATTTTTAAAAATGTAAGTTTAATTAATATAAGGCATTATTTAGTGTTAATTCCAAAATCATCATACTATTACTTTCATTTAGCTAGTTGCCAATTGGCATGTAGGATAGATTTTAATTATAGCATTAAATTAATTCAGATAAAGTTGAATTGAATTAGATTTAGTATAAACTAGATTGCATCCCACCTGATGTGTGGGAACTATAAAATGTAACACAATAATATTTTAATAATTTAACTTATTGGTATAAGATATTGGATGTATTGGTGATGAAAAACAATCATGGAGTATTTCTCTAGATTTATATTAATTTATTGTTTTAAGGAAGAAATCTATTCTATACTTATAATAAGGCCGCATGCAACACTATATAATATTAGTTCATATTCAAAAAAATATATATAAAACAATTATATAAAAGAAGATATAAATAAAAGAAGAGCAAATGCTGTTCGTAAAATCCAAATTATAATACAAATAGAAATCAATGGCTGAAATATTATCTTTATCTTCAATTTCTTTTTCTTTTTAATTTTTTTATCTTTATCTACAATTTTCGATTTAATTTTTTTTTTTTTTTTGAATTACCTTGTTTTCTATGCTCAATCTAAATTATAAGATAAGTAGATAAAATGATGAATTGATATCCATAAAATTTAAATTATAAGATAAGTAGAAATTAAACAGCTTAAACTTTTATAAAAAAATTTATCCTTGTCTATAATTTTTTTTTTTTTTTTGGTGATTTCTTTATTTGTTTATTTTGTAATTTCTATGTTTTATCTATTCCAATTAATATCAAGAAAATATTGTACAATATTAGTAAATATTTAAAAAAAAAAAAAAACTGTAAACAATGTTCTCAAGCTTTTTTATATATATATATATAATTATTTTCTGTTTATATCATTTTTTTTTTTTTAAAGTAGAAATCTATTCTATATTTATAATAGGGCCGCATGCAACACTACATAATATTAGTTTATACTCAAAATAATTTCAAAACAATTATATAAAAGAAGATATAATAAAAGAAGATCAAATATTGTTTATAAAATCCAAATCAACGGCTGAAATATCAGTAAGTGTTTAAAAAAAAAAAAAAAACCGATCTCTAACTTGTTTTTTTTTTTTTTTTCTGTATAAAGTATTCGTTTTAGGAAAAAAAAAAAAACGTAAAACTAACCTCTAACAATTATATAGGTATTATTAAATAGGTAAAAAAAAATATTGAAAAACAATTATACAATTATGAGCATATTAAATAATGGAAACAAAACAAAATCAAAAGAATATGTACCTTTATACAAAAGAATATATCATTCTATTCTAGCATTGACACGTGTGATGGCTCTTTATAGAAAACGGTGGACATTGAAGAGTTATTAGTGGAATTTAAAACTTTAGAAAATAGGGGAAAATGAAGAGTTATTAGTGGAATATGAAACATTTTATTTGAGATTATCATGTGTGATATATCTATATAATCAATTGAATATGTGCATTGATCATATTAAGTGATATAAGAAAATTAATATAGTTAATAATAGAAAATTAGTGGATATTAGAACAATACAATATATATTGGTTAGAGAAAGATGGGGAATTATAATAATATTTTTATTAGAAAGATACAATTGAACACCAAATAAGTTGATTTATATGTATTTCTAAAAAGATGCTTTCAATTCATCAAAAGTTTCGTTAGTCAATTCTCAATAACATAAAATTTAAAATTTGATAAAGTTTCAATTTTTTTTTATCTAAGCAAGCTAATTCTATCACCTTAACCGAACGCCATAGACATAGCATAACGCCATTGGAAAAAAAAAAACAACAATAGATAAAAACAAAATTACCTTAAAAAAAATTGACTAAAAAATGAACTCTACATATCAAAACAACAACAAAACTGAACAAAAAAGGATTGAACACAAAATCGCAAAAAAAAAAAAAAAAAATTTAAAAAATCCACTTACTGTGATGGCAAAAACAAATGTTTTCTCGGACCCAATTTTGGCGGCACCTGAAATATACCTGTGATTAATTGCATGAAAAGAACATAAAAAGAACTTATAGGCAAACAAAAGCAATTAATTGATGGAAAAATGAAGAGTTTTTGTGAATTGAATTTACAGGCAAGCAAAAACAATTAATTAACTGAAAAATGAAGAGTTTATGAGATATGAAATGTTAGGGGATTATTATCAGAATTAATTATTATTTTTAATTAATTTGATAATTTATTCATTATCCCATTAATTATGGGATTATCTATCGAAAAATGAAGAGTCTATGTGAATTGAATTTATAGACAAACAAAAACAATTAATTTGCTGAAAAATGAAGAGTTTATGAGTCAAATAATGGAATTGGACAGCTAAAGATTTCCTAAACTAACTCAAATAATAACTATGTAAATTAATGCAATAATTGGACAGTTAAAAAATTCATAAATGGACTCAAATAACAATAATTGGACAACTAAAAATTAAAAAACTGACTCAAATAACAATAATTCTTATTAGTATTTGATATGGCCAAATCTCCTCCTATTTTACACTTACTAATCAATAAAAATTAAATGTCAAAGCCTCCACACAACAACGCGTGTAAAGGTGAGGTTCCATTTACTATATTATATATAATCCGAGTTAAGAATAATAGTATGTATTGTTATATATATATATATATATATATATATCGATTAATTGAACCTATAATATTACCAAATTGAATGAACATCATTTATCGAATATCGATATAAAATCATATATTTAATATAATTGGATTTTGTTTTTTAAAGTATTACATTATTATATAAATTCAAGATTTTTTAGAGAGGTGGGACTCGAACCTGCAACCTCATAGTATCTTAATTGAATTTACAAATAATGTGATAGTACATAGGTTTGGTAATTAAATATTCTACTTTCAAGTTTTAATAAACAAATCAAATCTGTCCCCGCTAAAGGAAAAAAAAAAGTGTCACATCTAATCATATCTTGACCGCTTAAAAAAAATTGAGATGTTCATCTACCATGTTATGAAGCTAGGGGGGTGTATTCAATTAGAATTTCGAAAGACTTTTAATGACTTTTTTTAAGTGGATGACTTTTGCAAATTTTATGAACTTTTATAAACTTTACAAAATTATGAAAAACTTTCATAGACTTTTATTTAAAAGACTTTCATAGATTTTCATTTTAAAAAAATTCCATAGACTTTCATTTTAAAAGACTTTCGTGGACTTTTATTTTAAAAGACTTTTATAAACATTTATAAACTTTCATTGACTTCTAAATATAATGTATAATTTGTTTTAGCAAAATTATATATATTTATCATGTCAATAAAAATAATTTTTCAAATGAATAAAAGAAAATCATTGTTAATTAAACTTGACAAAAGTATTCATGTCTATATATGTGATTTTAATTTTTTTTTAGGGTGAAATACATTTTAGTCCCTCTAGTTTGACCTATTATACAAACTGGTTCCCCGGTTTTCAGCTTTATCTTGACAGGTCCCCCTAGTTTCCAAAAATACGTATTTCAGTCCCAACCGTCCAATTCTGTTAGGGTTCCATTAGATCATTAAGGGTATAATGGTAAAAGCATGGTTAAAATTAATAATTTCAATTAAAAACAATTAAAAATTGATTTAAAAATAATATTTAAAAAATCAAATTAAAAAAATAATCATTCAACAAATAAAACAAACATCAAATTAAAAAATAATTAATGGTATATTAATAATTGTTAATTTAATTAATTAATTAATTTAATTAAATTAAAATTATTAATTTAAGTAAACCCTGATGTTATCCAATCTAATAAAAATTACTATTTTCACGAATGAATTACAATTTTCCAATCTAAATCCTAATTCTCTTCTCTCTCTCTCTCTCTCCCAGTCTCTCTCTCAATCTATTCTATCTTTCAATCTCCAGTTCTTATCTTCAATTCTAGAATTCCTCACAACCTGTAACAACTCAAACCAGCAAGAATCAATTAGATAGAAGAGAAATTTGATTTGGGAAATAACCAGATCATCATACATTCAACAAACAAACCTCAAACCACTAAAAACAGCCCCAAATTGCCAGAAAATAGCCTAAAAAATCCACCACCAACAGCGAGCCAAAGAACCTAATTTCAGCAATTGATCCAATCTCATCAAAGCATCAAACACAATCAACAAGATTTTTACAAGCCAATTAGCTTGACCAAAATACACATACCAGAGAGTATCCGTCGGTCCAATAATCGTAACACTTCATTCGAAGATATTGGGCTGTCTCCATTTCTCAAATCTGCTCACATCCAAAGTAGTTGGTTCAACAAACATACACTAGAGCTATTAATTGATGCAATCTTTAAGTAAATCAACTCAAAATCCTAGAACAAAGTTGCAATTTGAGCAAATTCTGACCTATATCAGAACAAAGTTGCAATCTTTAAGCAATCGCAGACCTAAATCAGAAAAAATTGGGGACAAAAAAGAAAACCCGGATACCTTAGAGAGAGAACTGACGGCTAATTCGTTGGAAGCTTGTGTGCCGACGAACGCACGATGGCTTTAGCCACACGACAGTTACAGTCGAATCTCTCGTCGTCATCTCCTACCTACACCAAGTTCGATAAGAAGTCGACGGCCAGATCGAATGGTGGTGATGCTCCGGAGGACGACAGAGGTCTCGGGTGGTTCATCGTACACGACTGTGATGAGGTCTTCAATTATTGAGAGCCATAGCCATCGTTAAATTCTTCAACAACAGCAATTTCTTGAACATGGGTTGTGGTGGTTATCTCATCCCTTGGCTTCAATGATGATGGATGAAGAAGATTTAGGCTTCGATGATGATGGGTGAAGAAGATTTAGGTTTTAATTTTAAATAGAGAAAATTTTTTTTTTGTTAGGGTTGGGCGATGATTAACGTGTGGGAGAGAGAGTTTAATTAGTTTTTTATTTATTTTATTTATAAATTGTTTTTGTTTTATATTTTATATTTTATATTTTATATGGTAAATGAATGGTGGATGAGTGATGATAAAAGCAGGGGCAGCTTGACCCTCTGTCCCTATCAAATGTTACTTTATTGACGAAAACCGTGACAGAAAGACCAAACGAGACAATATTGAAAACCGGGGGACCAGTTTGTGTAATAGCTCAAACTAGAGGGACTAAAATGGATTTCACCCTTTTTATTTTAATTATATTTTGCATTATAAAGACATTATGCTCCTTTTTTTTCAATAATATTATTTGTTTTATTTGTTTTTTATAATTAGTCAAAATATTATAAATTTTCTTTTAGAGTAAATGTAGCAAACCGACAATAATATTAGCGTTTACATGTCTTTACGAAAGTATGACAATGAGTATAAAAAATCAACCAAAAGTTCATTCAAGTTACTAAAGATAAAACATAAAAACGGCACCTAGTTGTTGAATAAGATCCATGCCTAAAAGTGGGTAGTTTGATATTGATCATAATTACATAGAGTCACACTCATAGGCAACTTTGATTATGGTATATTGACATGGTTAAGTAGTGGTTTTTGTCTTTTATTATTTTTATTTTACATAAATAAAGTTCATTTAATTTGTTTCGGTGTTGTTTAGTTGCTTTTAAAAATATAAGTAAAAAAATATGAACTCGTCCTTAATTGCATAGCCGATGAAGAGTTGTTTTATATTATTTTTTAGTTTTTTTTTTTTTTTTTTTTTTTTTTTTTTTTTTTTTTTTTTGTTATAGATCATTAATGTTTGTATGGTTTTTTTTTTATATAATATTTATTCATTTTAAAGTTATTCGTTTTATTTTATTTATGAAATATGTTAAGAATGAGTGTGCTTTTATTTGAAAATAGAACATATATTTCGTTGTTGATGTTTTTTAAAGAGTTTTATATTTTTCTTTTAAAGTGAAATTCTTTCTTTTAAAAAAAAAGGGGTCATTCAAAGTCTTTGGTAGGAATAAAAGACAAATTGTGAGATTTGTTATAACTAAAAATCATTAAAAGTCATTGATATTTTAAAGTCGTTAAAAGTCATTGAGATTTTGAATACCTCATAACTTTCATAAACTGTTAAAAAATCTTGATTGAATGCCACATGACTTTTAAAAACTTTTTAAAAGTCTATAAAATTCTGTATTGAATACCTCATGACTTTTATAGAGTCGTTAAAAGTCTACATTGAATACACTTAAACTTTTTAATTTCATAAAAGTCATTAAAAGTCTTTTAAAATCCTAATTGAATACACCCTCCTTAAACCATGTTTGCTAGTCTGCATTGTATTGTATTAACCAATGAAAACATACTAAAATAATATAATATAGTGTTTAGTGCAAACAATATATTATATTATTTTAATATATTTTAATTGTTTAATACAGCAAATACCGTATTAGTTAATACATAATATTTGGTGGTATTAGGTTGTATTGTATTAAAAAAAAAAAAAAACACTTTTCTTTTCTCTTTCTTCTCAACAAATATATAATATTGATGAAACTATATGTTATGCTCTTAATTGTTTTTAAATAATTTCAAACTTATATTGGAAATATTTATTTTATTTATAAAAATATTATTATTTAAATTTTATATCAGTAAAAATAAATATTTATTGATTTTTTAATATAAAAATAGATTACAATAAAGTCGTATTGGAATAACTTAATAAAATATAATACAATTGAAAGTATACAAACGTAGTTAAATAACTTAAAGCGTATCTAGGGGGGGGGGGGGGGTGAATAGATTTTTACGCCTTTTTCAATAATTTGAACAAACTTACGTTTGTCCCTTAAGGTAGCCTTACATGCAACACATAAACCAAGAAATCATACATAGACAATTTAAGCATATGATCATTTAAGCATAGTCTATGAATATCAATTAGTTGTATGAGGTATAAGAACACATAGACTCAACAACAAAGAATACTTGTATTTCAATATTTGTTCAATGTATTACAAGTATACTCAAATAACACTATACACAAGAATTACAATATACAAAAGAATTATAATTACAATAAAATCAAATGAATAAGTTCACAAATCACACTTTACAAAATCTTGTTTCAATATACATTATATGCAACAAGATAATATGCAACAAGATAACAACATACACATATACAAATATAAGAGATAGAGATAGGAAGAATTAACATAAGAGATTTTTTAACGTGGTAAAACCTCCAAAGAGGAAACATCCACGGGTTGAACTACAACCATTGGGTACTATATATATTGGATGGTAAATTAGAAATTCCTTAAAAGTGACCAAACTTGACCAACTTCCTATTGGAGTCTATGTTTACCCAACCCTATTGGAAAGTACGAAATCCCTCAATGATGTGAAGCCACCATATATTGGACAACATACAAAACTAACATTGATGGTAGATTAGAAATTCCTTAAGAGTGCATACACAACCTATGTACCCCGCTCTTTTAGAGTCTATGTCTATCCATACGCCTAAGCCTACCAATATACAAGTAAACTCCCTATCCAAGACACTCATGTCTCTAGGGAGCCTCCCATGCATGACTATCCGAGTCCTACCGACTCTAGCCATAACTCATTGCTTGCCTATCCGAGTCCTCCCAACTCTAGACAAGACTTCTTGCTTGGCTATCCGAGTCCTTCCGACTCTAACCAATACTTCATACCTTTTACAAAAACTTCCTAGTGTGATCATGTGAATGCAAATGATGCAAACAATCAATTCAACATAAAACATGTGATCAATACATTCCATGGAATAACTAAACCTAAACATGTGATAACACAAGTAATAAAAGTCTAGATGCAAAACTTGAATAAAAACCTAAGGCTTGTGAAAACACCTAACACATAAACTCATAGTTTCATTCACATAAATAACACTTGAACAATTCATATACATGAAGCACAAATTCAAGATGTTATAAACATACATAAAAATGCTAGAATCATAAAATGTGTTCAATGAATATTCTAGCTAACAAATAGAGCAAGGATATATTGAATAATCAATTAAATCCTATTTGTCTCTAAATACACATACAATTGAATTAATCCTAGATTTTATCAATCAAAGGATCAAAACACATTTCAAGGATTATTAATCATAAAATGATTCAATCAAGTCACAAATAATCTTAGATATTGATCTAATCACAATACAAATCTCAAACATGTGAAAAACCTAGAATCTAAGAAACTAGTTCACATATGTCTCTAATTAGACTTTTGATTAAGATTGATTATGAAGCTATCTTTCTCAATAGCATTCATCATACATATACATACATATAGAAGAAGAAACCCCAAGCAAATTGAAGTTTATAAAAGAAGAAATCTCAAAGATATGAACACTATCTTGCAATCACAAGCTGGTTCGTTTTTCTATGTAAAACCACCATGAAAATCAATCAAACAGCTACAAGACCACTTGGAAAAGGTAGATGACTCGATTACAAACAATCTCCAACTAGAATCAACCAATTTCGACTTTGTATGAGAAAGTTATGGTATTTGGAAGGTGAGAAAAATTGAGAGAAAAATTATGGTGAGAGTTCAACTTTTTCTTCTTGAAAAGAAATGGAGGGAATTGGAAATATTTAAAAGGAAGAGAGAGAGGGAAGGAAACCGGCCAACCAAGAGCTGCCACATTAGCTCCTGGCCATGTGGGGCACGTGTGCCACACGGGGCCAGAGGGCTGGTCTGGCCGTGTGGCTCACGGCCTCCACACGTGGCCATCAAGGCATGGCTGATCTGACCAAATATGGTACGATTTTGGCCCTCATTCCCGTCTCCTTATGCTTGATTCTCGGGCATTTCCCCGTGTTCTAATGATTGTTAATTGAGTATTTTCAAGAATTTACAAGTTCAGGGGCATTGATGTAATTTGGAGAAACTGAGGGCAAATATGTAAAATTATGGAGAAGATTGAAGATTCCGTAGTATTGAAAGAAATGAGGGGAGCGCTCTGTAATTCGCTAAGAAAATCAGCAACAACACGCCACGTCAGCATATTTAAACGGTGCGTTTAGGCATTGATTTTGGGCCTCTGAGTGCACCCCAATGCACTTCTAAATGAACCCTAAAGAAGCCTAGCTGTCCACGTCAACAATACGTGATACAGTGCGTTTTGAGGCAGGCTTGAGCTTCTAAACGCACCCCACATGAAGCAAAAGAGAAGAAGCCCGTTTGCACCCCTTGCCCTTGCTGAATGTCCCCCATCTTCTTCAATCCTTCTTCTTCCTCACGCGTCCAGCAGCCATTGTTGAAGCTCCAAAACCCTAGCTTGCAGCCGCCGCCGTTCGAACGATCTCCGACCTACCACTGATCGGTTTTCGGCCTAAATCAGTGGCGAGATCAAAGCTATCCAGTTGGTCACTTTCCGGTCACCCAAAACGCTGGGATCCAAGCCTTCCAACTCACGCCTATGTCGCCCCCAATTTCCAAAACCGCGACATCTTGTCGCCATGGTGACAGGGAAGTGATTTCCACGCCTGATGGTGTCGCCCCAATGTCGCCTTACTGTAGCTATGAGACCCAAATAGCGACCTCCACTATGTCAATCTCTCATTGGTCTGAAAATTACCAAAAGTCCCCTTAAGGGGCCAAAATGGCAATATTGCAAAGTTTAGGGGATCTTTTGGTAATTAGCCATTCGTGACCTAATTCAAAATCACTATAAATTCATCCCTATTTTCAAATTGAAAACCTATCCTATTCTCTCCTACCTATCTCTTCTTCAACCTAGGATCACCATCAATCATCTCCCCAACTCCTCCATTTCTATACTTGAACTAATCTTTCCATCCAAAAACTCACACCAAATCTTGATTACTTCCCTAAATCATTCCTCCCTTACCATTCTCTACATCCCAATACATTTTTCACTCACTATTAGCCATCCACTTATCTAGACACATCCTCTTTTACCACTCTTTGCACTAGGAGCACTCTTGGAAAGGAAGGAGCAAGCACTAAAGAAGGAGACCTAAGGGTAATTTCCTTATATATTACTTGCTTTCTGTTTGAGTGTAACTATGTGTAACTAAACCCCTAATTTAGGGGATGGATTTGAGGAACATTTGGTTGTGGATATTTGCTTAAGCTTTGTAATGAATCTCTATATGTGTTCTATTTATTTATTCATTATATTTTATTCACTATGTGATTGACTTGTATATCCACTTGTTAATTACAATCTTGTTAGAATAACATGTTATGCAATCATCCTTGGATTGACATACTTGTGTGATTAAGAACCCAATAAGTAGGATAGATTAGTGGAGGGTATATCAACCACACTAATCTAAACCTCAAATGGTTAACATGTAGAGATTGGCTCATTAAAGTGGCTTAAAAAAACACTATCCATACCCACTTGCTAATCCATCTATTCCCTAATATCTATATTAATTGTTTACATCCACTTTTCTTATCATAGATTGTTGAGCTTCTATTTTCCCTATCACATTTTAGTTACATTTACTTTTTATGCATTTTTGGTGGTTTATCAAACCACACACTATCCACCTACTATGATTTTCTTGATTGCATTTAGGACTAGTTAATTTATTCAACTCACTACTCCGATTCCCTGTGGAACGAATCCTTACCTACCGTTATACTAATGTTTACATCCTAAAAGGATTTTCTAGTGGTAAAAACATTGTTTTCTAAAGATCACATTTATACATAAATATTGTATTTTGTTGAGTGCCAAAACAACCTCATCAATGGCCTTTGGCCATGCTTGACTCTTTCATGCACTGCTCGCGTTCTTCGATCGTATTCGGGCCTTCGAACTCCGATTTTGAATCCGTCTTCAGATTATGAATCGTGACTCCCTCACGCACAACGAAGACTACGAAACTTTGACAAAAGGTTGAGAAATCATCTCGGAATATAACGACGAAAACAACTCAACAAATGAGAATGAAAAGTAGCGTAGCTACATTGTTTGGACTCGAAACCTAATGAATGAGTAACCAAAATGACCGGAACTCAATAAGGAATCATAAGAGATCATGATCAAGTCCAAAACAAAAAATATAGAAAGATATATGTAAGGATTCCCATATCTTGATTGGCTTATTTCGTAGATAAACCACATTTGGGGTTTTTGTAAGGGTAGATTAGGCTCTCAAGACCTCAAGAGAAGAAACACCAAAGGTAAACTTCTAGTACTTAATTTGCTTTGAAGAGAAGTAGTTGCACATACACACAAAACTTGCATATCTCTTTTCTTGAATGTTGTGTGTTTGTATTATGTGTTCATTATTGATTATTTAATCTCTCTTCTTGCATAAGTATTGACTGCATCTTGTGATTATAATGAAATACCATAGTAGGCATTAGGATGCATTTTTCTTTACCTTTTTGCCCTTGCACTTGTGTATGTGAGCACAACACTTGCATATCTCTTTTCTTGAATGTTGTGTGTTTGTATTATGTGTTCATTATTGATTATTTAATCTCTATTCTTGCATAAGTATTGACTGCATCTTGTGATTATAATGACATACCATAGTAGGCATTAGGATGCATTTTTCTTTACTTTTTGCCCTTGCACTTGTGTATGTGAGCACAACACTTGCATATCTCTTTTCTTGAATGTTGTGTGTATGTATTATGTGTTCATTATTGATTATTTAATCTCTATTCTTGCATAAGTATTGACTGCATCTTGTGATTATAATGACATACCATAGTAGGCATTATGATGCATTTTTTTTTACCTTTTTGCCCTTGCACTTGTGTATGCGAGCATAAAAGGAGTGTGCTGGTCGCTGGTCTTGCGCGGTCGTCTAGCGTAGGCACACCAGTGCAGATTACCCAGTGGTCTGTCGTTGGTCCTACGCTGGTTGTCCAGCGTAGGCACACCAGCGCAGAACGCCCAGTTCTCTGTTACTGGTGTTGCGCCTCTCACCTGCGTTGGTCGACCAGTGCTTAGTGCAAATTGTGTTCATGCGTTGGTCCTGCGCTAGTCTTCCAACGCAGGTCACCAGCGCACAAGGCTAATTTTGGTGCAATTTTTCAAAACGACCACACTTTACTTATGACCTGTATATATACATCTCTATGTTTTTAGGTCAGTTTGCTGAGTTCAAAATATCATATATTTTCCTTAGAATATTTTTCAAGTGAGAAATCACCAAATAACTCTTCTTTAAACACTCAAATACACTCCTTTGTGCATCAAAGATCATCTTGCATTCATCCATGCATGGTTTTGCATCATCACAACTTGTTTGGTAAGATTTTGTTTAACTTCATCTTATTTTAGTATTTTTACTATCAAGCCATCTCTTTAAATTGCTTGTATGTTTTAGATCATATGCTAAATACAAGAATAGAGAATTGCTTGAGTATTGTATTGTGATAGCTAATTAGGTTTTTGCTTAATCTTGATTAGCTAAGCTATTTGACATGTCATTTAGCTCTTGATATTTAGGGTTGATTTAATTGATTATATCATCATCCTAGATAAGCATCTAAGGTTCCCTAGCCTTGTTTGTTATTTGAATATCATCATATATTCACATAGGTTGCATAATCTCTTCATTGAGAATTAAGACTTGTGGCTAAGAGTGCTTAGGCCATAAGCAAATTGGACTAGAGCCACTTTTAAAGGCCCGCGTGGTAGAAGTGGGGGGTTATTGACCGGAGTGTTAGACGAGGTCTACATAGGTTGTAAACTCTATTTCGATTAGTGGATTTCGAGGTTCGAGTGTGGCGCACTAAACAGCCTATGGTTTTTCCTAATGGTTGGGTTTCCACGTATATATCAAGTGTTATTTAATTTCCGCACCATATTACACTTGCTATATAATATTGACTATTAGGGGTATTTTTGTAATCTTGACTATATGCGAAAATTGGGTAATATTAGTTAAATCTATTCACCCCCCTCTAGATTAATATATAGAACACACCGAGTATTTGTTTCAATTGGTATTAGAGCGGGTTCCTAGATATACTTAAGTGATCCTAGCTCATTTTTGGTGTGTTTTGTATTTGTGTGATTTTTTGCTCATTCATACATTTTGCATACATTTCATTTCATTCATTATATACAATGAGTGGATATAGTGGCAACCACGAGGGTGCGTCAAGTACACGACCTCCTTTTCTCACCGGTGTGAATTATGCCTCATGTAAAGGCAAGATGGAAGCATACGTGTGCCAAATCCTTGATAGGGCATGGATGGCTATTGAAGATGGGTATGCGCCTCCTAAGATAACTCCCACGGGTGGAGGAGAAGTGAAACAAATTATAACACGGTGTGTATAAAACTATCTAGAGGGGGGGGGGGGGGGGGTGAATAGATTTTAAACTTATTACCCAATTTTTCGTGTTAAGTCAATATTACGAAATTACCCCTAACTAGATAAAGCAATAAATCAAGTATAAAATGCGGAAATTAAATAACACTTGATTTTTACGTGGAAACCCTCACGGGAAAAAACCACGGGCTAGTAAGTAAGCCACACTCGAACCTCGAATCCACTAAATGTGTAAAACGATTACAACCTAATCCCGGAAGTAATCACACACCTACCTAATCCCGGTATAAGTGAACCTAGTCCAATTTGCTTGCGATCTAAGCAACCTAATCCCGGAAGCTACACACAAGACTTACTTTCTCAATGAAGAGAATAACACCCTAAGTGAATATATGAATATCCAAATGCAACATAGAGCAAGGGAAACTCTATATGCTTATCTAAGATAATGAATTTGCAATTAAAGCAATCCTAGATATTAAAAACTAAATGACATGTCAATTAGTTTAGCTAATCAAGATTAAGCACAAAACCTAATTAGCTATCACAAAACAACTTCTCAAACATACATCACACTAATCTCAAACTTGTATCAAAAGATATATGAAAATCATACAAGTAATAAATTGAGATTGCTTGTTAAGAAAAACATAAAATATGTAAGATATTAGTGAAAAGCTTACCAAGCAAATTATGATTTTTGAATCCATGCAAGATGACATCTAGATGATCAAAGATGATGCTAGATGATGATTGATGATCATGAAAAAGTGTTTGAGTAATTAAAAATGAGTTCTTGGAATTTTTCTTCTCTTTGAAAAATATCCTAAGTATGAAATCTGAATATGAACTCTCTTAATTGACCTAAAGACAAAATGGCATATATATAGGGGGCCAAATCAAAGTGAGGTAGTTTTGAGTAAGTTGCAAGAAACGCGCCGATCGACGGTTTCAATCTGCGGCCAGGCCGTAGATTTCAACCGCCGAATGGCTCCCGTGAAAGGCAGGGGAGTAATAGAGATGCACATTTTTCCCCGAGGCCCCAATTCCCCACGTCCCCATCCCCATCCCCATCCCCATCCCCATTTGGGGAGTTTTTTTTTTGGGAAAATGGGGAAATAGGGGGGGGGGGGGGGGGGGGGGGGGGGGATGGGGATGGGGATGGGGATGAAAATCATCCCCAAATTGAAACGGGGATAGGGATGGGGGGACCCCTCCCCATCCCCATTTCCCCATTTCCCCCACAATTATGTTGAAATGGGGATGGGGATGGGGATGGGGATGGGGATGGGGATGGGGGGGAGGTCCCCCATCCCTATTTCCCCATTTCCCCCAAACATATATAAATATAATTATAATATATATTTTTAATTTTTTTTTGTTTATTCTTTGAAAACTCTAACTCCCTAAGTATATATACACATTTTATATAAAATGCACTAATGAATTTTATTTTGTATTTGTAATGGAATGTTTATTTTTTTAGTTTAATTTGTAATTTTTAGTCAAATGGGGAAATGGGGGAACAGGGGAAACGGGGAAATGGGAGAAAACGGGGAAAAACGGGGAAATTGGGGAATTGGGGATGGGGATGGATATAGGTCCCCCCAAAATTCCCCATCCCCATTTTCCCCAAATGGGGAAATGGGGGGGGAGGGGGGTATGGGGGAAGGGTATGGGAAGTGGGGATGGGGATGGGGGGACCTATATCCATCCCCATTCCCCAAACGTGCATCTCTAGGGAGTAACGGCGGTTTCAATCGGCGGTTTCGAAACCGCCGAACCAACCGCAGAATCAAACCCGAGAATTAAAAACCATCAGGTATGAACGGCAATCGGTGGCCACCGATCGTAACCGTAGAATTGCTCCAGACACTTCTGGAAACAAACGGCGGTTTCATTCGGTGGTTAGGCCGCCGATCATAACCGCCGATCACCAACAAAGGTGAAAACCAAGGAGAAGCCAAGGGCATTCTCGGTAGGCGGTCTTCGCGTAAAACCAAGCACATTCTAGTGCATGCGCGGACGTTTCCGAATACTACCGGGAAATGAATTACAAGGCACAAAAGCACACAACAAAATACAACATCAAGGTGCAAATGTGAAATGTGACATGTGAAGAGTATGCACACCAAATGCAAGAATGCTAAGTGAGTGTGTGCAACTATCTCTTCAAGGCAAATAAGCACATAGAAATTTACCTTCGGTACTTATCAAAACGAGGTCTTCAAAGGGTTTCGAACAATAAAACCAACTCATAAGCTACCCTTACAAAGAACCCCAACATGTGGTTTGTCCACGAAATGAGCCAATCAACAAATGAGAACCTTACAAGAAGAAGTACTCAAGCCTAAGGTTCAGTGGTCCACTGAAGAGTTTGAGACTTCAAAATGGAATAGGAAGGCATGGCACGCTCTTCTATGTGTAGTGGATGAAAATCAGTACAAACTGATTCAGAACACTAGGATAGCCAAGGAGGCATGGGATATTCTAGAAGTTGCACACGAAGGAACCGATGTCGTCAAGGATTCCAAGCTACAAGTCCTTCAAACGCAATTCGAGTTGCTTAAGATGGAGGAGGACGAATGCTTCAATGACTTCGAAGTCAATTTGATAGATATTGTCAATCAAAGTCATTAACTCGGTGATCCTTATTCGGATAGAAGAGTTAAGCAGAAAATTATGAGGTCTCTCCCCGCTAGGTTTGAATCAAAAGTCACGGCTTTAGAAGAAAATTATGGATATAAGGACATGAAGCCGAGCGAGGTAATTGGAAGACTCCTCGCCTATGAGTCTAGGAAGGCTCATAGTACTACACCTCATAAAAAGGAAAAAGGGATTGCTTTGAAAGCTTCTAAGGTTGAAAAGGTGGACTCGAATGAAGACATGGCTTTGTTGCTAAGAAGATTCAAGAAATTCGTCAAGTTCGAGAAAAAGGGCTTTGGATCCAAATGCCAAGACTTGAAGAAAAAGGCTCCCTTCAAGAGTTTTGAGCCTAGGCAAGAGAATAGTGAAAAGAAAGGGGTCCAATGCTATGAGTGTGGTGGTATAAGACATATCTCACCCGATTGTGGGAATTTGAAGAACAAGATGGCAAAAGTGATGGCCACCACTTGGACTGAAAGTGATGACTCCGGAGAGGGAGATAAGTCATCAAGTGATGATGAGCTTACCATCAACTACACGGCATTTGGAGCCACTTGTGTAGAAGATAAAGTTGTTGGTAAGAATGCCTTGACTAGTGATCCCATAGAAGAAAGAGATAAAGAAGTAGCTCTAGAAGAGATAGGTGTAGCTACTCATTAGGACATGGCTCTCATTAACTCAAGAGACCAAGGTGAAGGTCTTAATGAGGGAAATGACTCCATAGGTGAGATAGAGAGTGTAGGAGATAACTCAAGTGAAGATGACTCCTCATCTAACTCTACAAATGGAAATGTAGAGAAAATGGATGTTCATGACTTTATAGTCAAGTGTGAAAGTTCATTGAAGAAGAACAATAGAAAATTGAAGATGTTAGAGGATGAAAATCTAGAGCTTTCAACACACAATGACCACTTAAGTAAACAAGTGGAAAGATCTAAGATGATTGAAAACAAGCTAAGGGATGAACTAGCTATGTCTAAGAGGAATGAAGAAGGGTTGAAGAGGGAGCTTGATGAAGCTAAAGAGCCATTGACTAGGATGACTTCAAGCACTAAGAAGCTTGACCACATACTTGGTGTTGGAAAGAACCCTTGTGACAAGAGAGGTATTGGGTATGAAGATAGCAAGAAGATCTATACTCCAATCAAGACCATCTTTGTCAAGAGTTTGGGCAAGATAGAAGCCTCGCTGGTGCACACTCCTAGGAAGAAAATTGATCTAGGATAATGTTCAAGAAGTGCACAAGTGAAGGAAGCCCCAATGAGACAACCTCAAGCTCAACGCATTAGAGTCTCTCAAGTCAACATAAATGACTATAAATGGAAAGAGACCAATCATGCAAAATGAACCAAGGAAGCAAGCTAGACCGGTTCAACAACGAAGGAGGATTGAACCCAATCAACCACAATGTCATGGGAAGGCTACTATGCATGCACAAGAACATGGAATGGTTTCTAAATTCATCCCTACATGTCACTTTTATGGTATTGATGGTCACATTAGACCAAATTGCTTTCATTTCATTAAATTATGTAGAGTCAAAAGCATGATTGAAAAGAGAATGACAAGAGCTAGAATGCATGTTAATAGGAAGGAAAAAATTCATACTCATGATCCTATAATTTCTAGAACTCTTGAACCATTAACCACTAGGAAGAAAAATGTTATACCTAAGTGGATAAGGAAAAATGAACCCTCCTGCTACGAGACAAACTTGTCTCACATAGGTTCAACCAAGTCCAATGGACTTGGGAGGTCTATAGGACCTCATAACTTTCTTTGATGAAGGATGGTGATGACCCCATATGGGGAACTCAAGCAAAGAGAGCTATTACATACTTGTTGCATGCAAATATTTGAAAAAATCTTATGCTTCTTTGTTGATTGCTTGAGTAAGCTTGGTTGTACATATGTATATATGTTTTCTATTCAATAAGTGTGAACCATGCTTGTTTACAATCCATGTCATATTTATGTTCAAACATGCATTTTTGGACTAGGAGATTCTCATAGGAAGTATGATCTGAATGACCTATAATTATCTCCATGACATGATGATTCTTTTATAACATGCTAATGTCAAATAAAAAAGCATGAAATTCAAATGACATGCTCAACTGAAAAAAGCATGAATTGATGATTGCATATTCTTAAAATGCAAATCTTGTGTGAAAAAGCTTATGAGACTAAAAATGAATAAAGGATCTTGTATCCGTTTAAAAGAATTTAAATTCCAAATGTCTCTCTTTCTTTATTAGTTGAACATGGCTACTATCATACGGGTTTCATTCCCGAAAAAATCAAATAGGGTGCAAGGTCGCTCATGCCATGTTTCGCTTATAAAGTTGGATATAGTTGCTCTTATATTGAAAACAATAAATTCTCTATATCCTTGCTTCTCCTATGACAATGGTGAAATTGGTTTGAATTCTTATTAGAAACCTTTTTCATTTGCTTTGCCAAATACCATTATATTTTGGACTTGAATGCTACATGTCTTGTATGCAAAGCATTTTTAATTCACACATTTTCAATAAAAATAAATCTCCTTGTTTGTCTCTAATTGATTGAGTTGCATAAAGTGCATTTTATGATTATGCAAATGACTTGTATGCTACAATCTCTCTTTGCTAAGTAACCCGGTTGAGAACTACTCCTTTGCCTATATCATGACAAAAAGGGGGAGTAGAATGGTGGTAAGGGGAGTTACAAATTGTGGTAGCAATTGTGCATGTTGGGGAGACAATACATTGATGGGGAGTAACCCTTTGAGGGGAAGCATTGCATTCATTATACATTGCATGATGTTGTACTTAAATTTCTAGAATGCAAATGCTTGTTTATGCTCTCACTTGATTAATCTCACATTTTACTTGTATTGGAAAGTATAGAAACTTTGCTTTCAGGGATTGATTGTTCTACAAGAGATTGAAGACTTCAAGATTTTTTTATAAAAATATCTTTTTGTAAAGTAGATAATCATTGTTGACCTGTAGTTTCTACTATGTTGTGAGGAATCAATGTGAGTAGTGGTTTTGTCACGAAATAGCCAAAGGGGGAGATTGTAAGTGTTGACGGTGATTTTTGGATCGTTGAAAAGTCAACCGTCAAACAATAACACGTAGGCAGATCGAAGCTTTAACTAGTCTAGGGTTGAATAATCAAAGCCTTTTTCTCCACGTGGATGTGATACGATTCGTTCGTATTTGAGAATAGTAATGTAGAAAAGCAGGAAATAAATAATAAACCAAACATAACACATGTTTTAAGTGGTAAAACCCCAAGGCGGGGAAACATTCACGGTGTCGGTGACGGCGAGAAGAGATCCACTATGAATATAATAATTACACACTCAATACTCGCTTTCTCTCAGATAATTGCTTATGTTTCATATATTTTTTCTCATGTAAGTGTAAATTGCTCATGATGTCGATCCCCTTTATAATGAATACATGGTTGTATTTATACAGTTCGATTTAGGGTTGCCCTAGTTCCTGTCGTATAAGTAGTGGACTCATTAATTAGAGTCTTTGTAGGATTCTGGTAGAGTAGACTGATTAGGACTCGTTTTCCCGTTTGGTGTTTATCCTTCTGGAAGCTTTGAGTTCTTTCCTGATTAGACTTTTGACACTAGATAGGAAATAGGGATATTTCCTTACTTGGAGTGTGATTCTTAGATTTCGTATTTGAGTGGATCTCCGCTTGATAAGACGTATCTTGATAGGATTGTATTTCTTGTTTTGGCTAAGTAGTTCCTGTTTTGGCTGAGTAGATCTCGCTGAGTAAAGATCTTCGGTGAGCAAGATCTTCGCTCATTAATATTTCTTTAACTAGACGACTTTACTTGGCGCATACGCTTCTAACTTCCATATTTAGCTTTCTTGATGACGTGTCTAGACTTGATGATGTGTCCTCGGTCAACGTTCCTTTCATTGACTGTTTGACTTTGGATGACGTGGAATTACTGTACTTCTGTATTAATCGCTATCTTTGTTGACGTGTCATGCTGACGAAAATATATATACAACAATACCCCCATAAATACTTCAAGCCGAACAAGCGACTTGATCTCTTCATTCCTTCGTTTTGGCGAGTAGTATTTATAATCATACTTGGCTTCTGGTTTTTAGGGAAATTCTTTCCCTCCTTTCTATCTTTAACCCTCATGTTCCCCTTTGAGTGCCAACTTCAGTATTTAATGCCTCTTTGCATGACCGCTTCTTCTGTTTTTCTTCGCATCATTTTTTTTAGTACTTCTATTACTTTCCGTTTGTGCGAGTGCTTTCTTCTGACCGAGAAGTATTCCATTGTTCAATGCTTTTCATTGCCGTGTAAATAATCTCCTTAAATGGCGAAGTCACTGATTGTGAGACAATTGTGATCGATGTTGCTGCTCTTATGAAGTGTCGATTACTTTCAGTGTGTATTTGCCGTTTATTTGTCGTTATCATCTTTACCAACGTGGTTGGCTGTGGAGATGATGTTGTCATGGCGAGTAAAGCAACATGATAAATAGCTGGTCAACCCGAGAGGGCTGCCAGTCGTGTAGTTTAGTTGTCCCCTTTTTTGCATTTATTTTGTTAGGGCCTTTCGGCTGATATTCTTGCAAAAAGAAAACACTTTGTTTGTATAAAAATAATTTTAACTTCTTACTTACTTGCATTTGGCTCTGATCGTGTTCGATGAACTGCCTTGCTTCACGAGCCCTGATTTTTGAGATCTTTTTTAAAAAAAAAAAAAAAAAATTGATTTCGTCATGCATCGGGATGAACTTGGCATTTTTTTATTTTTTATTGAAGAGTTGAAGAGCTAATGAGCTGAATGGACCCGCTAAGCTATTCTAGCTACGGCGAGTTGAATTGCCATAGTAAGCCGAATAGGTTGACACCTAAGATTTGATGCTCGGATGCTTTTAAGTTTCTTCATTCCGATGAGGTCCTGGCTTTTTGATACTTCACTCGGTCTTGTTAAAACAAATTTTTTTTTTCTTTTAGATTGAACATTCCAAGCGCTCGGCCTAGTTCTTTCTTGCTTCTTTGAACCTTTATTTTTTTTTATTGGCTGATCTTTTTTCGTAGGTTAGATTCTTCCTTTTGGCCGATCTTTCTTATAGACCGGTCTTCTTTTTGGCCAATCTTCCATATAGATCGGTTATTATTGTTTTTTTTTAAAACCTTCTGACTAATATTTTTGTAAAAGAAAAAGACATTTTATACGTATAAATACAATTTAGACTTTTGACTTACTATCTTTTGCACTTCTTGAGAGCCGCTCCAGAGGCTTGCTCGGCTAACAGACAAGAATTTGGGCTTTCCGGCTCAAGGCAGCCTGAGCGCTTATTTTGTACCACAGGGGGTCTTGACCGTATCTAAGTTTCTACCCACTTTCGGGGTTTTTACTTGATTTTTAGAGAGCCGAGCCAACCTCAAGGTGTTTGGCTTAAGTGGCCCGGATCTTGTATTTGAAAGCTTCCCAGCTGCTTTTGTGTGCACTTGCTCATTAGAGCTTTGTACTTGCACATTTTAAACTTGACATAAATACAATTTAAGCAAAAAGGTATTTACCCCCTTTTCTTTTTGCTCAGCTACCATTGCTGAGTTTTCGGTTTAGGCGCAGGGCCCTTTTTTTTTTTTTTTTTTTTTTTTTTTTTTTTTTTTTGTGTTGTTCAACTACCATTGCTAAGTTTTTGGTTTAAGGCTTAAAGCCTTCTTTGTTCAGCTGCCATTGCTGAGTGTTTGGCTTAGGCACAAGGCCTTTTTTGTTGTTCAGCTGCCATTACTGAGTTTTCGGCTTACTCAGTGTTTGTAGAGACGTATCTGACCGTACACCAAGTCTTTAAGCATACTTTATGGGATGTCTCCCTCTTTTGCTTATATAGTTTTTAAGTGCTAGTTTTTCCAACCCCCAACGTTTCTTTCGACCACTGTCTTTTAAGTGCTTATCCTGCACTTCGAAGGGTCACGCTTGCCAATGGTGGCGAGCACCAATTGGTCTTTTTGCGTTTTCTAGCTTAGGCCGCTATGACTAGTCTAGAGCCTGATATGTTTGTGGGTACCCATTTGCCGGCGTTTACATTGTTATTGTTGAGAATGTTCTACCTTCGTTTGAATTTCTACATGCACCGAGAAGAAACTCTTTTTGCACGCATTGATACGAAGCTCAATTCTTGTGCTAAGGTTCTCATCTTTTCTTTCTATGCCAAACATATGAATAGCATTTGCACAAATAACAAATATACATGTATATACTTTAATAATGCTGAACAAAAATAATTGGATCCAAGTACGGTATTGGTTATGGTCATCGTTCGGGATACAATATCCATGGATTCATGTTGGGTGCTTTGCTTATAAAAACACGTGGCATAATAAACAAGAAGTGTATATTTTAATAGAAAAGCATACAAAGTGCATCTTATGATTTTAATTAGTTAGCAACAGAAAAATAAGCATCGTGATATCCCATCAAGTTATTGAGGTGTAAGATAATAACAAGTAATAATAATTAAACCAAAACGTACCTCCAAGCCCGACCAATTTTGATAATGTCATTAAGCGCTTTCGAAAACACTTGGTTACTTACCGAACTTGAAGTTTAGTTGTATTGCTTTCAAATATTTTGTCTTTTTTCTTTTTAGTTGCCAGGGCAGAAAAGGGACTTTCATAAAAACTACTTTCACAACTGCGAATTTTCCTTACGGTTACATCTTCTGCTCCCATAGCTCCCCATCAGTTGTTGCAAGTAGGTTTAGGCTTGTTGGAGCGCTTTTAACATCGCATCCACCCCCTCTTTAAAGAGAAATACAACAAGTTCGTGCATGCTGCGGATTTGTATATGACAATATAACAATATGAAGAAGTAGACATAGTTCAATATATCTAGATTAAGGAAATTATATGTTTCAAGTATCATAGACTCATCTTCGATCTCACCAATGTATTAGGCATAGCAAATATTCCGAGTGTTAAATTTGGCAAAACTTATGCTCAAAATACCGAATTTGGTTGAACTAAACTGTATTCAGTCAATCCAATATGGATTTTTAAATAACGGTTGACATAATATATTTTAATCATCAATAATAAAGATTGTGGCATACTTGTTGCCGATTGAATTTGCTTTGGTGAAGGTAATAGTGCATCTCCAAATCAAAGTGATCTGTACACATATTTAATGAGAATATATATTTACAGACTATGCCGCTTCTAATTACCTATTAGCTAATTCACATTATTATAAGTGAAAGTGAGAGCGTACCTCTTTGCCCGAACAATTCCAGTACTGCATTTAAACGCTCTTGGAAGCGCTTTTTACCAAGATCAAAGCCTTGGTTAAATTCCAATGAGTTTTTGGACAATTTTCTTTTATTTTTACCATATACGACTATGTATATTCTCTGTTTGCACAATAGAACGACAAAATCATAAAATTAAACAATGTATAAATTGGCTTACCTTGGCCACTTACCAAACCTGGTGTGTAGTTTTTTTATTCTTGGATCCTTTGTTGTTGGATAAGTCAGTAACGAAGAGCCGAATGGGCTTTAGCTGAGAATTGACTTTGGGTCCTTTCTTTCCTTTTTTTTGCTGAACTGCAACATTCTAGAGGTCGTCAAATATTCCTCGAGCTGAATTGTGTCGCGGACCACATGTCCTTGGAAGGCTCCATGCATCTAGTTTGCAGCAAAATTCATGGTTCGTGATTCCGTGGTTTCTGGAGGGAGTTATCTCTGTTTTAGCGACCGGTGGTCGGATTAGAAAGTTCTTCGCAAGTGATTTTCTTCAATATTTTGGGAGCCATAAAAACTTTCATAGGTCGAACTAGATTGTGGACCATATATTTTTGGAAAGGTCTGGATGTCTAGTTTCCAACGGTTTTTACGGCTCATGGTGTCGATGCTTGTAGAAGAAGATATGCTTGTTTTAGTGCTCGATGGTCAGATCAGAAAATCTTCCACGAATTGCTTACTTTAGTGTTGCGGGGGCCACCAAAAATTGCACGAACCGAACAGGGTTGCGAACCATACATGCTTGGAAAGGTTTTGAGGTCTAGTTTCCAATGGTTTTTACGGTTCGCAAATCCAAGTTCTGTAGAGGGAGATATGCTCACTTTAGTGTCCATTGGTCAGAAATTCCGTGATTCATGGCAACTCTTCTTTTTTGTAAGTTGTCGGAAAGGGAAAGAAATTCCTCGGACGGCTTTTGACACTTTGAAGCTTTGGAGATATTCTCCCTTCGAATTTGGTCGCAACCGGGCCTCCTATTGGGGTATTGTTGATGATCCACCCCCTAACGCTTTTAGTAGCCATTCACTGGGGTGCTTCAGATGTTGCATCTGCTGGTGTTGTAATCGCTAGGGTGAGTATCTCTGAAGAGAGTTGTAGGGAGTTGGTTATCACCTTTGTTTAGATCCACATCGGATCAAGAAGCTTTCGGAAAGCAACATTATCTGAGTCAAACTTGATAGACTCTTCATTGGATTGATGAAGGCAGTTGTTAGCAATGTGAGGCCAATGCTACCCTTCCATCTCTATGGTTTCTTTCATTATTTTTTTTGAAACATTTAAGCGCATCGAGATGAAATTCGATTCCCATTCGCCGAGGCAAGACTAGATTCCTGAGCTAGCATTTTCAACTTGTTTTCTATACCAAGTATGCGAGTAAAGTTTGCACAAGTAATAATAATCATGCATTTAATGAGACCAAATAATTGGAAGTGATAAACTCATACATGGTACTATTAATGATTAGTGTCAAAATTTGACACCTATAAATCTATGATAGACAACTTGCGTGTAAGAGCCATAAAAGTTGTCAGACATACTAATTAAGCATGCATTATATGTTTGTAGACTTATGCACGCGTATTATGTATTGTGTACAAGAGAGACATGCATAGATAACATGTGAATGCAATATAACATAAAGAGAATTATAAAAAAGTTACGCGTGTTGTATATTTGTATGTGATCAAAGTATAACAATATGAAGAGGTAGATACAATTTAATATATCGACATTACATAAATTCAATGTCACCAACATACCAAATACTTCTAGTCACATTCTTCAACACTCATGCTCATTTGATTTAAATAATAAATTGGTCGAACCTAATATTGTTGAGTCCAACCACTATCATGAATATTTAAACATCAATCAGTATGTTTCACTCTTATTAATCTAGAATAATAATCATGTGACATACTTGCTGCCGACTAAATCTATTCGGCAATGCACTCCCAAGTCAAGGCAACCCATGCAAATATTTTAATAGAAAGGCACTGTTTGCAACTTCTAATTTCAACAAATTAGGTGTATTCATAGTATAAGATTTAAGCATCCTGACATTCTATACGGTTATCGATGCAAGACGATATCAATAGTAATAACAATTAAGTGAAAACATACCCCCGAATATGAATGATTTTATCAAGATCGAAGTCCCAATTAAATCTCGAATGATCATTATTTGGTCAGTTTTCACTTTTATTTATATGTAACTATGCATATATTCTTTGTAAATAAAATCATAAAATTAGACCGATGTGTAGATTGACTAACCTTGGCCACTTACCAAACCTGGAGTCTAGTCGTTTTACTATTGGATCCTTTGCAGGTGAATTGATGAGTAGCCAAGTAGGTTCAGTTGAGAATCGCCATATATTGGGTGTTTTATACCAAGATGGGCTTGGTTTCTAACACGTCAAGGTAAACTTTATGCTGAACCGCAACGTTCCGGAAGTGGTCAAATATTCCTCGGGATGAGCTGTGTTGAGATCCTCATATCCTCGGAAAGATCTATACGTCTATTTTACAGCAAAATTCACGGTTCGTGATTCCATGCTCTCTGGAGAGAGTTATCTCTATTTTAGCATCTGGTGGTCAAGTTTGGAAAATCCTCCGCGAATCGCTTCCTTCAATGTTTTGGGGACCATAAAATATTCCATAGGTTGAACCAGATTGCGAACCTTATATTTCTGGAAAGGTCTGGATGTCTAGTTTCCGATAGTTTTTACCGTTCACAAATCTGACTTCTGTAGAGGGAGATATGCCCACTTTAGTGAGCATTGGTTAGCAATTCCGCGATTCTGGACAACTCTCTTCTCTTTTCTTTTGTAAGCTGTCGGAATGGGAAAGCAATTCCTCAGTCGAATTTTTGATACTTTGAAGCTCTGAGTATTGCTTTCGCAATATTCGTCCTTCGGATTTGGTCACGGCCGCGGCTCCTGCTACGGGTTCTATAGTTAATCCACTCCCTAACACTTCCAATAGTCATTTGTTGGGTGCTTCAAGTGTTGGATCCATATCGGAATTCCTTCTGTGGTCTATTCATGAGGGTTCCTCGAAGTTGAGTTCTCGCCCCTCCTTTTAGCGCCAATTGTTGACGGTGATTTTTAGATTGTTGAAAAGTCAACCGTCAAACAATAACACGTAGGCAGATCGAAGCTTTTACTAGTCTAGGGTTGAATAATCAAAGCCTCTTTCTCCACGTGAATGTGATACGATTCGTTCATATTTGAGAATAGTAATGTAGAAAAGCAGGAAATAAATAATAAACCAAACATAACACATGTTTTACGTGGTAAAACCCCAAGGCGGGGAAACATCCACGGTGCCGGTGACGGTGAGAAGAGATCCATTATGAATATAATAATTACACACTCAATACTCACTTTCTCTCAGATAATTGCTTATGTTTCGTATCTTTTTTCTGATGTAAGTGTAAATTGCTCATGATGTCGATCCCCTTTATAATGAATACATGGTTGTATTTATACAGTTCGATTTAGGGTTGCCCTAGTTCCTGTCGTATAAGCGGTGGACTCATTCATTAGAGTCTTTGTAGGATTCTGGTAGAGTAGACTGATTAGGACTCATTTTCCCGTTTGGTGTTTATCCTTCTGGAAGCTTTGAGTTCTTTCCTGATTAGACTTTTGACACTAGATAGGAAATAGGGATACTTCCTTACTTGGAGTGTGATTCTTAGATTTCGTATCTGAGTGGATCTCTGCTTGATAAGACGTATCTTGATAGGATTGTATTTCTTGTTTTGGCCGAGTAGTTCCTGTTTTGGCCGAGTAGATCTCACTGAGTAAAGATCTTCGGCGAGTAGGATCTTCGCTCATTAATATTTCTTTAACTAGACGACTTTACTTGGTGCATACGCTTCTAACTTCCATATTTAGCTTTCTTAATGACGTGTCCAGACTTGGTGATGTATCCTCGGTCAACGTTACTTTCATTGACTGGTTGACTTTGGATGACGTGGAATTACTGTACTTCCGTATTAACCGCTATCTTTGCTGACGTGTCATGCTGACGAAAATATACATACAACAATAAGGATTCTCATATCTTGATTGGCTTATTTCGTAGACAAACCACATTTGGGGTTTTTGTAAGGGTAGATTAGGCTCTAAAGACCTCAAGAGAAGAAGCACCAAAGGTAAACTTCTAGTGCTTAATTTGCTTTGAAGAGAAGTAGTTGCACACACACACAACACTTGCATATCTCTTTTCTTAAATGTTGTGTGTTTGTATTATGTGTGCATTATTGATTATTTAATCTCTCTTCTTGCATAAGTATTGATTGCATCTTGTGATTATAATGACATACCATAGTAGGCATTATGATGCATTTTTCTTTACCTTTTTGCCCTTGCACTTGTGTATGTGAGTATAAAAGGAGTGTGCTGGTCGCTAGTCCTACGCTGGTCGTCCAGCGTAGGCACACCAGCGCAGATCGCCCAATGGTCTGTCGCTGGTCCTGCACTGGTCGTCCAGCGTAGGCACACCAGCCCAGAACGCCCAGTTCTCTGTAGCTGGTGTTGCGCCTCTCACCTGCGCTGGTCGACCAGCGCTTAGTGCAAATTGTGTTCATGTGCTGGTCCTGCGCTGGTCTTCCAGTGCAAGTCACCAGCGCACAAGGCTAATTTTGGTGCGATTTTTCAAAACGACCACACTTTACTTATGACATATATATATACATCTCTATGTTTTTAGGTCAGTTTGCTGAGTTCAAAATATCATATATTTTCCTTAGAATATTTTTCAAGTGAAAAATCATCAAATAACTTTTCTTTAAACACTCAAATACATTCCTTTGTGCATCAAAGATCATCTTGCATTCATCCATGCATGGTTTTGCATCATCACAACTTGCTTGGTAAGATTTTGTTTAACTTCATCTTATTTTAGTATTTTTACTATCAAGCCATCTCTTTAAATTACTTGTATGTTTTAGATCATATGCTAAATACAAGAATAGAGAATTGATTGTGATGAATTGATTGAGTGTTGTATTGTGATAGCTAATTAGGTTTTTGCTTAATCTTGATTAGCTAAGCTATTTGACATGTCATTTAGCTCTTGATATTTAGGGTTGATTTTATTGATTATATCATTATCCTAGATAAGCATCTAAGGTTACCTAACCTTGTTTGTTATTTGAATATCATCATATATTCACATAGGTTGCATAATCTCTTCATTGAGAATTAAGACTTGTGACTAAGAGTGCTTAGGCCATAAGCAAATTGGACTAGAGCCACTTTTAAAGGCCCGCGTAGTAGAAGTGGGGGGTTATTGACCGGAGTGTTAGACGAGGTCTACATAGGTTGTAAACTCCATTTTGATTAGTGGATTTCGAGGTTCGAGTGTGGCGCACTAAACAGCCCGTGGTTTTTCCCAATGGTTGGGTTTTCACGTATATATCAAATGTTATTTAATTTCTTCACCATATTACACTTGCTATATAATATTGACTATTAGGGTATTTTCGTAATCTTGACTATACGCGAAAATTGGGTAATATTAGTTAAAATCTATTCACCCCCTTTCTAGATTAATATATAGAACACACCGAGTATTTGTTTCAATATACACACAAAATCACACACGTATGCCATTTCCTAGACATAGTCCTACAACATGCAAATTACAATGTTTATCAAATAAAATCTAATGCATGTGCATACATTACCAAGTATGTGAAAGTGATATAAAAATGATGTTCAACCCTGTAGGGACACAAATGAATGCCGTGTGTGTGTGTGTGTGTGTGTGTGTGTGTGTGTGTGTGTGTGCATGTGTGCCTAGCCTTGTAAGAGAAATGAGGTCTTATATATCTTTATAGATCGATGAAACACATTTCTCTTTGAAGCCGGCATCTTGCATGAGTTGTGGCCAAGTCTTTCTTTGACAACTTGAATCTTCAATTCTTAGACCACTAAACATTATAAGAGAACATCGTTTTGATATGAAATACATGCTAAGACAAACCAAAAACCTAACAACAATGCATCACCAAACACACGTTTGTATTAATAATAATACAGTCAAATATGATACAATACAATACAATTCAATCCAATGCAATCTAATACAATGTACCAAATGAGCCATTAATGTGCTATAAATACTTCCCCGTTCCAGATAGTCTTTAAGGCCATCTCCAATCATTGAACATTTTGGAGACTGAAAATGGAATATTTTAGGAATATTTCACCTTCATAAATTTCCTACTCCAACCATTCTCTATTTTATGATCTCCAAATAATAAAGTATTATTACTTTACTTTATAAATAATATTTCAAATTTTCTTTAATAAAATTGTTTTCTTTTAATTATTTTATATAACAATTTACTCGCCCCCAGGGGTCTGTTGGTAGATGGACGAGTTTGGGGCTTGGGTAAATGACTCCCAAGTCAGCGGCTCGAATCCTATCAATGGCAAAAAGATTCAAAAATATATCTGGCATAGATAGGTGACTAGATAGATCCTGTCAATATATATATATATATATATATATATATATATCTTAGTGTAGGTATAAAGAGCATACCAATATACCACTGGACCAACCTCATTTTATAAAAAAAAAAAAAAAAATTGATGATTTGGAAATAAATAAAATAATTTAAAATAATTAAAATATAGTCAATATTATATTCGGTTGGATGATTTCAACAAAATATTTCTAATGGTATAATTTTTATAGTAATTAGTGAAAGTATACAAACGTAGTTAAATTGCTTAAGGCATACCTAGGGGGGGGGGGGTGGGGGGTTGAATAGGTTTTTACGCCTTTTTCAATCCCTTGAACAAACTTTCGTTTGTCCCTCAAGGTTGCCTTACATACAACAAATATACTAAGAAGAGACAACATACATAGAAAATATGAATAGGTAATCATACAAGCATGGTCTACATACATCATCAAGTTGTATGAGGTAAACAAACAAATAAGTACAATAACAAAGAATACTTGTATTTCACTATATGTTCAATGAGTTACAAGAGTGATCAATTATCACTATACACATATACAATATACAAAAAGAATCATAGAAATAAAATTGATCAATAAAATGAATTCACTAATCACACTATACAAAGACTTGCTTCACAATACATCATATGTGAATATTATGAATCAAGATAATAAAATATACAATTAAAATATAAGAGAAAGAGATAGGAAGAATTAACACAAGAGATTTTTTAACGTGGTAAAACCTCCAAGGAGGAAACATCCACGGGTTGAACTACAACCATTGGGTACTATATTATTGGAAAGTAAACATAGAACATTCACAAAGTGACCAATCTTTAGCTCACCCAACCTAGTGAAGTCTAAGCCTACCCAACCCTATTGGAAAGTGTGAAATCCCTCAATGATGCGAAACCACCATATATTGGACACCACACAAAATCATCATCGATGGTAGATTAGAAATTCCTCAAGAGTGCATACACCTCCCGTGTACCCCGCTCTATTGGAGTCTATGTCTAACCATACACCTAGGCCTACCAATACAATAGCCAACTCCCTATCCAAGGCACTCTTGCCTCTAGGGAGCCTCCCATGCATGAATATCCGAGTCCTCCCGACTCTAGCCATGACTTCTTGCTTACCTATCCGAGTCATCCCGACACTAGGCAAGTCTTCTTGCTTGGCTATCCGAGTCACCCCGACTCTAACCAAGACTTCATGCCTTTTACAAGGACTTCCTAGTGTGATCATGTGAATGCAAATGATGCAAACAATCAAATCAACATAGAACATGTGATCAATACATTCTATGGTACAAATAGACCTAAACATGTGATAACACATTCAATAAAAGTCTAGATGCAAAATACGAGAATAAAACCTAAGCATGTGAAACACTAAACACATAAGCTCAAAGTCTCATTCACATATACAACACTTGAATCAAAATATATTCATGAAGTACAAGTTCAAGATGCAATCAACATACAATAAAATGCTAGATACATGAGATTTAATCAATCAATATTCTAGCTAAAAACATAGAGCAAGGATTTGAGATTTACATCAATCAAAACCTAGATTTCTCTAAATCACAAACAAATACACAAATCCTAGATTTCATCAATCAAAGGATCAAATCAAATCTCAAGGTCATTTATCACAAAATTGATTCAATCAAGTTCCAAACAACCTAAGATGCCATTCTAATCACAATACAACTCACAAACATATGTAAAACCTAGAATCATAGAAACTAGTCAACATTAGTCTATAAATTGACTTTCAATTAGAATGTTAATCAAGCTATTTTTCTCAATAGCTTTTACCAAACATAAACATAGATATAGAAGAGGAAACCCCAAGCAAATTGAAGGTTAAAAAGAAAGAAATCCCAAAGATTAGTCCAATACCTTTGATTCTATAGCTGGTTCGGAAATCAGAGTGGAACCACCAGAAATCTCGATCAAACAGCTACCAAACCACTTGGAAATGATAGAGGACTTAGATACGAACACTCTCCAACTTGAATCGCTCAAATCCGACTTCGGATGAGGAAGATATGGTGTTTTGAAGTTCTGAAATTCTGGAGAGAAATTCTGACGGGAAAACTTAATTTTTTCTTCTTAAAAATTCAAATGGAGAGAGAGAGGGAAGATATAAGGAGGAGAGAGAAGGAGATTGAAGACCAATCAAATGAGGCCACGTCACCCCCTGGCCGTGGGGGGCGCGTGGGCCTCACGGGGGCAGAGAGCCCCCTTGGCTGTGGGGCCCACCGCCTCCCTCACGGCCAGCAGCCCCTCTCGCGCGCTCCCTCGGTTCTTCAGCCCGTATCTTGGGCATCCGAACTCCGATTTCGAATCCGTTTTCGGATTACGAACTGTGACTCTCTTACGCACGATAAAGACTACACAACTTTGAAAATTGGTTGAGAAATCATCTCGAAAAACGATGATGAAGTCAACTCAACAAATGAAAACGAAAAGTAGCGTAGCTACATCGTTTGGACTCGAAACTACATGAATGAGTAACCGAAACGAACGGAACTCAATAAGACATAAAATAAGAACATGTTCAAGTCCACGTACAAAAATACGAAAACAAACAAGCACAAATACACACACATATGCTAATTTCCAGACATAGTCCTAGAAAATGCAATAAACAAAATATTACCTATATTGTATGAATGTATGAGCATATTTTGTCAAGTGTGTGAAAGTGAAACATAAGTGATGTTTAATCATGAAGGAACACACAAGAATGCTATGTGTGTGTGTGTGCCTAGCCTTGTAAGAGATATGAGGTCCTTTAATACCTTTGTTGAACAATGATGCACGAATCTCTTAAAAGCCGGCTTCTTGAATGAATTGTGGTTGAGACATCCTTCGTCTTCTTAATTCTTCAATACGAACCACTAAACATTACAAGAGAAACACATTTTGATATTGAATTTATGCCAACACAAACTATAAACCTTACAATTAGATTTATGAATAAAAAGGTTATAGTAAATTAATGGAGTTGTTAAAAATGTAAAAAGGATATGGGGGGAATATAATTTGATTGAAGAATGAATAAAAGGGTAAAATGAGATTATAAAAAGTGAATAGTAAAATAGAAATTGAGGTTTTGGATCTCCAAATATGAAGATCAAGTTTTGATCTCCATTTTGATGCTTCTCGGTCTCCGTGATTTGGAGACCAATTGGAGAAAGATGAGTCTTCATTTTGACAAAATGGAGACCCATTGGAGATAGCCTAAGGGTATGTCCGGTGTTATTTTCAAAAACCGTTTTCATGTTTGGAAAAACGAAAAGAACATGTCATGTAGAGATTTTGGAAAAGAGTAATGCTATACAACTCAAATAATTAACCCAAATTTCAAGCCAAATGATATGGCAAGTGATTTGTCATCACAACACACAACATGGGATGACATGGTTAATGAAAAAAACCATTTGCCACATCATTTGGGTTGAAATTTGGACTAAAATTTTGGATTGTCTAACATTAGTGTTTGGAAAAATAATTTGAGAAAACATTGAAATTTGTTTTTACATTTAAAGTTGTGACCCACTTACCACATATCAAATTTCTATTTTTTTTTTTAATAAAGAAATCTGGAAAATTTTCCAGATTTCCTCTCTTCAAGATTTTTTTTTTTTTTTTTTTGTTTATTTTGTTTGAGAAGAAGAGCCGATTAGAAGAAGAAGAAGTAGATCGGAAGAAGAAGAAGAGGAGATCAATGGGTCGATTTGTGTTTGCAGGAGTAAATGGTATGTGAAGAATGAGCATATCGGAAGAAGAAGAAGAGATCGGCGGTAACAAAGAGAAGAAGATCCGTTGAATGATGAAGAAAAAAAAAAGAGTTTTTTATTTGTTGAAAAACAAAATGGAAAACATCTTTTAGTTGTTTTTCAAATTTTTCACGTTTAACACTTGTTTTGTTTTTCATTTTGTTTTTGTACTTTAAAACAAAATGAAAAACGGTTAACCAACACAAATTTGAAATCGTTTTCAGATAACAAGTTAACAATGGCAACTTGGTCTAAAAACTTTTGAACGGTCAGATAACTTAGGGCTACTTTAATTAGATTTTTTCCTTTATATTAAAAAACTATATATACTCTTTTAATAAAGTATTTATAATCTTTTCATAATTTAAAAATAAACATATAATCTCAAAATACAATTCGTCAATCATTAACATAAGAAAACAGAAAGTTGTGGTAACTAGTGATGGCAAAATTATCCGCAGATACGGATATCCGTAAGAATCCGTTCCATTTAAAATAGAGATGGATAGTATTATTTCGGGGGCGGAACGGGAATGGATGTTATCCTAATATTCATTTTATTTTCAGGGATGTGGATGGATATCGTCTATGGATATCCATCCCCATCCGGATCTATTATAAATTCTAATATTTTAAAAATATAAAAATATATTATGTAATTATTAATTCTAATTATATAAGTTTTTATTAATTTTTATATTTGAACTTTATTGGATGTATTTGTTTCTCTTTAAATAGGATAAAATGTACCGTTACATATATTAGTTATATTTTATATAAATGGAGCAATGATGGATATCTTTATGTTAATAAACGGATAATACAATAATACAAAGTAGAAAGTTGAGAACTCTTTTTTCCTTAAAATATAAATGAAGTTTACGATTTTTAATTAATATAATTTAAATTTGCATTAAAATATTCCATGCCAAAAATCTTTGTTTTTTTTTTTTTAATTTTATTTTATTCTCTCGTTATCTTTTTCTTTGTTTCTTTTCTTTTTCTGCCTTCTCTTTTGAAGTTTTTGTATCTTCCCTTGAATTCTTACTTTTTCCTTTTCTTTTGTGTAGTATATACGTGATCAATATAGTTGATTGTTACTTGAGTTAGGTGGCGTTTGTTTTGTTTTTTTATCTGAAATCTAAACAGGTCTGAAATGTACTGAAATCTATATAAAAATGAAATTTGGAATCCAAAGAACATGTTTGTTTTTTTGTATCTGAAATCTGAATTATAAAGTTAGGTTGTTTGTTTTTTCAAAACACAACATCTGAAAACCTTATTATGACATTTATACCCTTACACTATTAATGGTGATTTGCATTATAACACTATTAATAATAAACTTTAAACTATAATTTAGCTAGTTTTCCAACCCGAGCGTTGCACGAGCTTTGTATTAAAACTGTTTGTAAAACTGAAACAAATTATGTACGGTGTGTTCTATATATTAATCTTGGGGGAGGGGGGTTGTATAGATTTTATCCGATTTTACCCAATTTTCGCGATTAGTCAATTTTCACGAAAATTCCCCAAACTAGTTAGATTAATAAATCAAGCATATAAGTGCGGAAATTAAATGACGCTTGATTTTTACATGAAAACCCTCAATAGGAAAAAACCATGGGCTGGTAAGTGCGCCACACTCGAACCTCGAATCCACTAATTGTGATAACGTTTACAACCTAATCCCGGTTTACGATCTAGTCCCGATCAATAACCCGTTACCACTACCCACATGCCTATAAAAGTGGACCTAGTTCAATTGCTTGTGGCCTAAGCAATCTTAGCCATCAAGTCTTAATTCTCAATGAAGAGATAATAAAGCCTATGTGAATATGTATGAATATTCAAAGAGCAAATAAAGCTAGGGAACCTTAGATGCTTATCTAGGATGATAAAATGACAATTAATACAATCCTAGATATCAATAGTTAAATGACATGTCATAAAGTTTAGCTAAACATAGATTAGACAATCCTATAAAGCTATCAAAATACAACACTCAATCATTTCAACACAACAATCTCTATCTTGAATATTAGAAATTAATCTAAGAACATGCAAGTAATCTAAGAGATGTTTTGTTAAGTAAAACACTAATTATGTAAGATAATAGTGAAGAACTTACCAAGGGATGTGTGTTGAGCAAAACCCATGCAAGTAAGCATCCTAACTATGCTAGAAAATGCTTAGATGATGTTTAGATGCATATGAGGATGGTTTTTTGATTTGAGTGATCAAAGATGAGTTCTTGATGAAAAAGCTCTCTTTGAAAATGCTCTCAATTAAAAATATGAGTTTTTTGAGTAATTGAGATGACCTAAGGATATATGATGTCCAATTGAAGTTATGTCGTTTTGGAAGGCGAGTGAACAGCGGTTTGGGCGCGATAGTGCATCAACTTCAACTTCAAGCACCTCAAAACATGACCAAACGACATCGAAACCTTTCGATATATCGTTGGAAAGGTATGGATGTCTACTTTCTACTCAAATTTACAGAATGACATTTCAATATCTGTAGAAAAAGTTATGGTCAATAGAGTGACTTAAGATCAGAAACGGACAACAACTCAAAACCAATCCAAACAGTCATGAAATATTACGAATAATATACCGTTGGAAAGGTATGGGTGTCTAGTTTGTCTAGAATTTTATAAAACTCAATTTAAATCTTTTTATGAAAAGTTATGGTCACAAGAGCATACAAAGGTTAGTTTTGAAAAACATTTAAAACATTGAAATCCAATCTTTTGAAACTAGACACTTTACTCCAAACAACCAAACCAAAACTACCACTTATCCAAGAGAAGAATGAGACATTCTCAAGTGGTCAATCATCGCGCTAAGACATGCACACCATCGTGCAAGCGCGGTCGTTTCCGATCACACAAATGGAAACGAATTACACCACACTTAAGACTAATCATGAAGTGCAAGTATGGGAAGTGAATGCATCATAATGCCTAAACATGTTATGGCATTTCAATGAACAAGATGCAATCATTTATACATGCATGAATAGAATTCATGGCTTTGCATCCTAATGCCTAAACATGTCATGGCATTTCAATAAACTAGATGCAATCAAATAAACATGCATGAAGAGAGATTAGTGAACATTAATGAACACATAATAAGAACACACAACATACAAGAATAGGAATTATGCATGGGTTGTGGGTGTGTGCAACTACATCTCTTCAAAGCAAGTAAGTACTTAGAAATTTACCTTTGAAGTGCTTGTCACCTTGAGGTCTTGAAAGGGTCTTTGAGCTTGATCCTCAATCACCTAAACTACCCTTACAATTCAAACCCCAACATATGGTTTGTCCACGAAATAAGCCAATCAATGAATGGGAATCCTTACAAAAACAATGTGTTGTTTATACCGAAATTTTTTATGCAAATATATTTAAACATAATGAACATATAATTGTTCCTTTATTACCTAAGTCATGTTACCTCAATAGGTTATATTTTGTTGTTAGGTGGTAGGAATGTTCATACTCCAACCGTTTGTAAATTTTTGAGAGTATATTCACATCTATATAATATAAAGTATACAATCGGAAAAAAAAATGAGCTAAGTTTAATTATATAATAGAGGGAAGAAAAAAGAAATTCAATAAACCATTATAGTTTAAGAAGTTTGATATTTTTGTAAATAAATTGGAATGTGTTTATGAAGGTAGATGGAATAATCTGGAGGTTGAATTACTTTGTTGTATATATGGATTGCCTCCTCCCAAGCATTATCGCCTCTCAAGCATTTCACTTGTTTTCTTATTTTTTCTATTTTTGCTTTCAATTTCTTCAAGTGTCTCTTATATCAAGATTATAACTTGAATTTTGACATTTTTTTTTTAATCATTTGGTTTTCAATTTGGAAATTTGAAATTAAAAATAATAATTAAATTTTGATAACAATTCCAAGCTAACCTTTCTATTCTAGAATTAATTAAAAAAAAAAGGGTAATTATCCTGGTGGCCATCAATTTTTGCCACCACTATCAAAATGGCCACCAAATGGAGAAATGGATGGAAAATGGTCATTTTTGGCAAACATTGTTACACTAATGGCCATTCCATCCATTTCCATCAAATTGCATCCAATGAATGACATTTTGGTAAATAAGGGGATGACATTAATTTATTTTAGATGTTTTTTGGAAATTAATTTTTTCTTTTGTTTTTTGAAACAAATAATTATATTTAGTCTGTATATACGTATAACATATCTCAAACATATATATATATATATATATATATATGTATATGTATATATGTATTTCTTTTTGAGAAGATTAAGGCTACAAAATCAAAAAATTCTAAAAAATATATTTGAGATACGTTGAAAAGAAATATATATATATATATATATATATATATTCTTTTTTGAGAAGATTAAGGCTATAAAATCAAAAAATTCTAAAAAACATATTTGAGATAAGTTGAAAAGATATATATATATTTGAAAAGATTAAGGTTACAAAATCTAAAATTCTAAAAAATATATTTGAGATAAGTTGAAAAGAAATATATATGTATATATATATATATATATATATATATATTTGTTTGAGATATGTTATATGTATATGTGTATATGTACACACTAAATATAATTATTTGTTTCAAAAAACAAAAGAAAAATTTGATTTCTAAAAAATATCTAAAATAAATTAATGTCATCCTCATATTTACCAAAATGTCACTTATTGGATGGAATTGGATGGAAATAGATGGAATTGGATGGAATGGCCATTAGTGTAACAATGTTTGACAAAAATGGCCATTTTCCATCCATTTCCCCATCTAGTGGTTATTTTGATAGTGGTGGCATAAGTTAATGGCCACCGAGGTAATTATCCCTAAAAATAATAATGAACTCTTAATAAAAAAAACAAAATGACTTAAAAAAAAAAAAAAAAAAAAAAAAAATCTTTCCTATTCAAAGGTTAATTCATTCATAATGGCATCCCGTTAACAAAAAAATGAAAATCAAATAAACAATGATTCAATGAATCAATAACCAATCCCATTAATTTATAGAAAATTTTGATAATAATCTCAAGCTCACTTTTCGTAGTTCAGAATTAATTAAAAATAATAATAAACTTTTAATAGAAAAAACTAAAAAACTAAAAAAAAAAAAAAAAAAACTCTTTCCTATTCAACGATTCATTAATAATGGTATTGTTAAAATGGTGGAAAACGAAGAGTTATGAGTGGAATAAGAAACATCTCAGTATTGAGATTATCATTTGATACTATTGAATCTTAAAAACCATTGAATCCGGTTGAATCCGGTATTGGTCACATTAATGGATATTAGAAAATTAATATTAGAGGATAATAATTTATATATATAGTCATTATATAAAATTTAATACCAAATAATTAACATCTTTAAATTACACCAACAATTTTCTCCGAAGCATGATGCATATGTTCAATTCAAGAACAGTACATTGAAACACTCCTTTTTTAATCTTTTCTATGTATGTTTTAATGTCAATTTCATTATATGGTTTTAAACGGGATCTAGAAATTCAATTTCATTAAAAAAAAAATTCTTAGAAAGTAAGGAAAAACAAAACAAAAAGAATGATAGTATATTAATATCTCAAGTCATGTTCAAAATTGGCCAAATTGAAATGACAATCCTGTTCGAGGAATGTCATTTTCCAACCCCAACCACATTCATTGTAGTCATGTAATATGTATTATTATTTCATTGTTTTGTTTTCATATAAATGATCTTAAATTATTATTGATATATATCCTTTTGAAGTAACACTAAGTGACCAGAAAGACATAGGAAACCATACTTTTTTCTTTTCAATTCTTATAGATTTAGAGCTGTCAACAGCCAGATTTTGATAATCATATTAATATATAATTATATATAAAGAAATTTTATTTCATCACAATGCAACCCAATGTAAATTTCAATGTCAACTTCATCTTCGATATTATTAAAACAACAATATCCATGCCTACCTCAAGAAAAAAATCACCGAAACAAAATGTATCCTTAACCTCCACCAAAATATCATATTTGGGATCACTTGCTTTAGATATAACGAATTTCAGAACCTTACTCTGTACACGATAAGAAATTTGGGTATCAACTACCATATATTCGGAGACGAATTGATATTTGGTCTCAGAATGAAGCTTTCAGCAACGAATTGATATTTGGTCTTTGAAGATGACATTTTGTGATGAACTCATTTTGGTCTCCAAATGATACTCTTCATAGATTTTGGTTTTATTTGGATGGACATTCGGAGACGACATAATTTGTCTCTGAAGATGACATTTTACGACGAACTGATTGTTGGTCTCGAAATGATGCTCTCCATAGATTTTTTTTTTCTTAATTTGGGTGGACATTCGAAGATGACATAATTCGTCTCTAAAGATGACATTTTGTGATGAACTCATTTTGGTCTCCAAATGATGCTCTCCATAGATTTTGGTTTTATTTGGATTGACATTCGAAGACAACATAATTCATCTCTGAAGATGACATTTTGCGACGAAATCATTTTGGTCTCCAAATGATGCTCTCCATAGATTTTGGTTTAGAGGTGGCCATAGTTTCGGTTAAACCGGCGGTTTTGTCCGCGGTTTGACCAAAACCGTACGGCCAAAAACCGTACCAAAACTGAAACTAGAACCGACGGTTTCAAAACCGGCAGGAAATCGATTGAACCTGTTAAACCGTTGGTTTTTTTTTTAAAAATTTAGACGAATCAGAAGGTGCCACGTGGCACATTTAATATTATTTTTTTTGAAAAACCGCACGAAACTGAAACTGAACCGAAACCATGACCAAAACAGAAGGTTTTTTAACCAAAACCGAAATCAAAACTGTAAAACTGGCGGTTACAAACCGCCCCCAAACCATTGGCCACTGTTTCGGTTTTGGTTTTGGGTGGCTACAAAACCGAAACCGAACCGTGGCCACCACTATTTTGGTTTTTGGATGGACATTCGGAGACGACATAATTTGTCTTTAAAGATGACATTTTTTGACGAACTGATTGTTGGTCTCGAAATGATGCTCTCCATAGATTTTGTTTTTTTTTTTCTTTCTTAATTTGGATGGACATTCGGAGACGACATAATTTGTCTCTAAAGATGACATTTTGCGACGAACTCATTTTGGTCTCCAAATGATGCTCTCTATAGATTTTGGTTTTATTTGGATGGACATTCGGAGACAACATAATTCATCTCTGAAGATGACATTTTATGACGAACTCATTTTGGTCTCCAAATGATGCTCTCTCCAAATGATGCTCTCCATAGATTTTGGTTTAGGGGTGGCCATGGTTTCAGTTAAACTGGCGGTTTTGTTCGATGTTTAACCAAAACCGTACAGCCAAAAACCGTACCAAAACCGAAATCGGAACCGGCTGAACCGGTTAAACCGGCGATTTTAACCGTGGTTAAACCGCTGGTTTTTTTAAAAAAAATTATACGAATCAAAACAGTGTTTCATTCATTTTATACATTCTTGAATAAAAAATTATATGATTTCATATTTTAAAAAATTAATAATATTCTTAAAAATATATACTTTTATACTAAATCCCTATTTCATTCCCAACTCAACTTTCATTTCTCAACTTTTCACTCATTTCTAAAATCCCTAATTTCATTCCCAACTCATTTCTCAACTTTCACTCATTTTTTCCCACCCAAATCCCACATCCATCATCTTTGCCCTCACCAATCCAACGCAACTTTCGACATTAGCCGCTCAATTCCAACGCAGTTTACTATATTTAAAAAAATGTTATTTACTATATTTTTTTGCTTTATTTATGATTTATTGATTTATTCAAGGCTCCAACTCTAAATTACGTTTAGTTTAGTTTTATGCATTTAGTTTTTGTTTTGTACATTTAATTTTTAAAATTAAGCTTGATGAGTAATTCTTTTCATTCTTTTCGTGGCTCCAGTGGAGTTGTCAAGCTTTAATTTTGTGTAATTTAGGTAAGAAAACATGTGATGAACAATGGTTTGAATGTTTTCCATAATATTTTTGTTTATATTGTTGTTTGTAATCAAGTGTTATATTGCTATTTAGTTGTAAAATGATTTGTCTATGAATAGTAATATATTTTTTTCAGAAGGATTGAAATAACCGATTAGTGAAAAAAATTTGAAATTAGAATATGCTTATATAAAAGAAATTAGCTTTTATGTGACAAATTTATTTTCTAAATTTGTCTATTTATGTCAATATTATATGGTTTTTGTACTTGTATATACATTAATATTTTCTATTTAATTTTGCAGTCACAACATTATAATATTCTCATAACTCAAGGCAACATTATAATATATTCTCATATTTTTATGAATGTTTTATAATTAGGGGTATTTTGGTCAAAATACAGTTAACTTCATTCCATTTTGTTGTTAACCAAACAAAATAATACTGATTCAGAGACTAATTTTAAAGTTCCAACCAAACAAAAAAAATTAGATTTCCTTTTCTTTCCATTCTCATTTCCATTACTATTCCGATTACTGTTCCACTATGTAACCAAATGTGACCATAGAGTATTAACTAATAACTCGACTATATATGTTTAAAAAAATATAATTTTATAAAAAGTTTCAATAAATATTTTTTAATATATATTTGTCGTAGAAATTAGAATTTTGATTAATTGAATAAATTTAAATTTATCAAACTAGGTTTTTTATTTTATTTTTTATTTTATTATTTTATTATTTTATTATTTATTTCCAACAACTTATATAGGTTATATATAAATATTGTTCAATTATTATCATATTCTATGTTGTAGTCAAGTGGTAAAGATTTATAACTTTTAACTTGATGTCTCAAGTTCAATTCCTAATAATGACAATTAATTGACATTATTTTCAGAAGTAAGGCAGGTCCGGGCGGCAGGGCGGAAGCGGGTGCCGACGGCGGTGGCCGACAGTCCGGCGGCGGCGGCTGGTCTCCGACAGGGGCTGGTGGTCGGAAATATTAAATAATGACAATTTTTAATTAAATATTAGAGTTACTTTGATTTTAGTCCCTCACATTTGCGTTAATATGGGTTTAGTCCACGGTTTATTGGAGACCATATATTTGGTAGGCAAATATCATCCCCAATTGTTGTATGACTTGATATCTAAGACAATTCTTTTGGGAATTTACTACCAAATAGTTGGTCGCACATTATCAACATTGGAGACGAATTTTTAATTGGTCGCAGTAGCTATTCTGGGACGGGGATTTAGCTACCACCGCACGACCAACTTAATTTAGTAGCGAAAGACATTCTGTGACGAAAAAACTTGATTTGGAGACGAAATGGATTCGTCTCAGATTGTCATTTTTCTTGTAGTGGTAGGAAATGGTTATACATGGACATATATCCATTGATTGAAATAAATAAGACATTATATTTAGAAGCAATGCCACAAACCTTAATGAAATCTGTTTCAATGACATTATCGGTATGTTGAGGAAGTTTCAGAAACGAAATCAAAATGTAAAATAGATTATATTTATATATATATATATATATATTCTCATAAAATTCTATATATATATTTTTAAATAAAACTAAAACAAAAACCTCATTATTGTAGTAGCCAAAAATGGTCCAATGGCCCAACATGCCAAGGCCCAATCTTTACCAGCCTAACCCAGGCCCATTGTGTTGGGTCGACCCAAACTAGTTGCCAGCAGAAGCTACCGTTGAAGACTTATTCAAAATGAGCAGTTACGAAACAAGATGTAACTGCCCATTGAGAGGAAATCTCTCCTAGAATCACGCCCACTATCAAGTGCAGATAGTGGACGTTGGAGCAAAGGTGCCTAGTATAAATAAGAGAGGCCTCCTTCACTAGAGCTCTCTGATTTTCTCTGAACTAAAGCTTATTAATCGCGTACTAAACCTCTGATTCTAGGATTATTCCGATCAGTGAGATTCTCAAGTCACGATTGCTCAGCCCAAGCATATCTAAGGCTAAACGATCCAAACCCACCACCTTCGTTTTTACTGTGTTTTATCTCTGCCTTTAACTTATCTTGCAGGTTCTTGAGGAGACGACATCCCTTTATTCGACAGACTAACATCTTTTGCAGGTCTTCAAACGAGACGACATTCCCCCATTCGACAAGCCCGATCAAGTTGCCTTGGGCCTAACACAAATCCGACCCGATCCACATCGATCGTAGGTCGACCCCCTACAGTTTGGCGCCCACCGTGGGGCCCATTGCAACTATCTTTGAATCCAAATCAATCAATCCTAACTACGACTCAACATGGCTAGAAATGGATCAAACCCAACCGTCGAAGAGCAGATCGCTATGCTGAACGCCCAAATGGCCGCCAGTGCTGAGAGGCTGCAAGCACTCGAAGTAGAAAATGCGGCAATCCGGGCGGCAAACGAAGAATTGAGAACGCTGGTCGACGGAGTAGTTCCAGATTCAACCACTTCGGAGCATCCAGTCCCGACGTCGAACGATGAACATGGCGTCGACCGACCTATTCGGAGAGTTCCAGGCAACCCCATCGCACCAGAAGTAAATCCGGTCGACCATCAGAATCGACCAACACTTCAGACGGCAAGGGTTGAGATCGACCTCAACGACTTACCCGCCAGAAACGATGCTGTGAACGAATACGAACAGCCAGTAGATCAACAACCGGACAATATCCCAAAGGCGGTTATGTCTCTCCAGTCGACACCCGGATTGGTAAAACCGGGGCCAGACTTACATTTATCTGCTAATCTAGAATTCTCTCGCAGGTTTGCAGAAATGGAAGCTCTCATCCAAAGAATTCCAGGAGTCCCAGCTCCTATCAAGAAAAGTACCGCAAATAGCTTCGCTGACTCGCCCTTCGTCGATGCAATAGCTCTGATGGAGATGCCTAAGAAGTTCAATTTCCCAAATATGAAGTAATACGAAGGAACGACCGATCCGGACGACCATATAGCACAATACAAGCAGAGGATGTTCACTGCCGCAATCCCACGCGACCTTAGAGAAGCATGCATGTGCAAGGCCTTCGGATCTAGCCTTAGTGGTCCTGCCCTACAATGGTACACAAATTTACCTAATAATTCTATTGATTCTTTTGCACAGCTGACGGACACGTTCGTGGAGCAATTTGCAAGCAGCCGCAAGTTGGAAAAGTTGTCGGACGACCTCTACACCATAACGCAGAGGACTGGCGAGAACTTGCGAGCCTACGTCTGACGTTTCAACAGAGAAAAAGTGCAGATCCCGCACTGCAACCAGGCGACTGCCATCTATGCCTTCAGAAAAGGTCTCAGGTTTGATTCCGATTTATACAAAGAACTTACCAAATACCCTTGCAGGACAATGGAAGATGTATTGGCCAAAGCATGGGCTCAGATCAAGTGGGAGGAAGATGAGGCGAACTTCGTTGGAAAAGCCAACAGCAGTTACTATGGAGGTCGTCGAAACGAGCGAATCGATAGAAAGTCTAACGACAGACGGTCGGAACCATACCCGACAAGCGACAGGAGAAACGTCCAGTCGCGGCATGAAAGCTCTGGTGAGAGAAGCACCTACGGGCGCGGTATTCCAAGGTCTAGTCGACCAAAGGTGGAAGCACCAGAATACCTCCTCAACATTGAACTAGTCGACCTCGTTGCCGTTATGAGAGAGATGGGTAAGTCGATCAAGTGGCCGCGGAAAATGAACGCCCTTCCCGAACATAGGGATCCAAAACTTCGATGCGAGTTCCATGGCGACCATGGCCATCGCACGGAAGATTGCATCGCCCTAAAGTTTGAAGTAGCAGAACTGCTGAAACAGGGGCATCTACGAGAATTCCTAACAGACAAGGGTAAGCAAACATATGCGAGACGCGACGACCATAGACAAACCGGTTCAGTCGACAGCCCTCCAGAACCTCTGAATGTACACAAACGAAGTTAAATTGCTTAAAGCATACCTAGAGGGGGGGTGAATAGGTTTTTACACCTTTTTTCAAACCCTTGAACAAACATCCGTTTGTCCCTCAAGGTAGCCTTACACACAACACAATAAGCCAAGGTAGACATACATAGACAATACGATGACACAATCATAATAGAAATGTCTAAGTATATCAACAAGTCATGTGAGGTAAAATATCAAATAAACATAACAACAAATAAGCTTGTATTTCATAAGATGTTCAATGTGTTACAAGAGTGAGCAAAATGTCACTAAACAAATATTACAATATACAAAAGAATCAAAGATACAAATTGATCTATAGAATGAATACACTAATCACACTATACAAAGACTTGGTTCACAATACATCACAAGTGAATATTATGAATCAAGACAATAAAATATACAATTAAAATATAAGAGAAGAGATAGAAAGAATTAACACAAGGGATTTTTTAACGTGGTAAAACCTCCAAGGAGGAAACATCCACGGGTTGAACTACAACCATTGGGTACTATATTATTGGAAAGTAAACATAGAACATTCACAAAGTGACCAATCTTTAGCTCACCCAACCTAGTGAAGTCTAAGCCTACCCAACCCTATTGGAAAGTATGAAATCCCTCAATGATGCGGAACCACCATATATTGGACAACACACTCAACCAACATCGATGGTAGATTAGAAATTCCTCAAGAGTGCATACACCTCCCGTGTACCCCGCTCTATCGGACTCTATGTCTAACCATACGCCTAGGCCTACCAATATATTAGCCAACTCCCTATCCAAGGCACTCTTGCCTCTAGGGAGCCTCCCATGCATGACTATCCGAGTCCTCCCGACTCTAGCCATGACTCCTTGCTTACCTATCCGAGTCATCCCGACTCTAGGCAAGTCTTCTTGCTTGGCTATCCGAGTCATCCCGACTCTAACCAAGACTTCATGCCTTTTACAAGGACTTCCTAGTGTGATCATGTGAATGCAAATGATGCAAACATTCATTTCAACATAGAACATGTGATCAATACATTCTATGGCACAAATAGACCTAAACATGTGAAAACACAATTAATCAAGTCTAGATGCAAAAATACATGAATAGAAACCTAAGCATGTGAAACACCTAACACATACACTCAAAGTCTCATTCACACACATAACACTTGAATCACAAAATGTTCATTAAGTCCTAATTCAAGATGCTATCAATATACAATCAAAGGCTAGATATATGAGATTAAAATCAATCAATATACTAGACAAAAATATAGAGCAAGGTTTTGAGATTTACATCAATCAAAACCTATATTCTCTAAATCACAAACAAATACACAAATCCTTGATTTCTTCAATCAAAGGACCAAATCAAATCTCAAAGTCATTTTAACACAAAATTAATTCAATTAAGTATCAAACAACCTAAGATGCCATTCTAATCACAATACAACTCACAAACAAATGTAAAACCTAGAATCATAAAATCTAGTCAACATAAGTCCACAAATTGAGTTTCAATTGGAATGATAATCAAGCTACCTTTTCAAATAGCTTTCATAAAACAATAACATATATATAGAAGAAGAAACCCCAAGCATTTGGAAGGTCAAATAACAAGAAATCCCTAAGATGAGACCATTACCTCGGATTTTGAAGCTGGTTCGGAATTCAGTGATCAACCACTGGAAATCACGATCAAACAGCTACCAAACCACTTGGAGATGTTAGAGGACTCAAATACGAACACTCTCCAACTTGAATCACTCAAATCCGACTCCAGATGAGGAAGATATGGTGTTTCGAAAATCTAAAAATTCAGAGGAGAGGGCTGACGGGAAAACTCATTTTTTCTTCTTGGAAATTCAAAATGAGAGAGAGAGGGAAGAAATAGGAGGAGAGAGAAGGAGATTTTCGACCAATCACGTGGTGCCACGTCACCCCCAGGCCATGGGGGGCGCGTGGCCCACACGGGAGCAGAGGGTGCTCCAGGCCGTGGGGCCCACGGCCTCAACCACGGCCAGCCCATGTGGCCCACGGCCTGGGCTGTCCTCTCCCGCGCTCCCTCGGTTCGTAGGCCCGTATCTCGGGCGTCCGAACTCCGAATTCGAATCCTGTTTTCGGATTACGAACCGTGACTCTCTCACGCACGAAAAAAGACTATACAACTTTGAAAAACGGTTGAGAAATCATCTCGGAAATCATCGATGAAGTCAACACAACGTAAGAGAACGTAAAGTGGCATAGTCAACACGTTTGGACTCGAAACCTTATGAATGAGTAACCGAAACGACCGGAACTCAATAAGGCATTGAATAAGAACATGTTCAAGTCCTAAACACAAAATACGGAAACATACAAACACAAATACACACACATATGCTAGTTTCCGGACATAGTCCTAGAAAATGCAAAACACAAAGTTTATTAACTAAATGTGAATGCATGAGCATATTTTGCCAAGTGTGTGAAAGTGAAATGTAAATGAAATAAAATCATGAAGGGACACACAAGAATGATATGTGTGAGTGTGTGCCTAGCCTTGTAAGAGATAAGAGGTCTTTGAATACCTTTGTAGACCGATAATGTCCGAAACTCTTAAAAGCCGGCAACTTGAACGAATAATGGTTGAGACGTCCTTCGTCTTCGAAATCCTTCATTTACTAACCACTAAACATTACAAGTAAAACACGTTTTGATATGGAATTAATGCCAACACTAATTATCAACCTAACAATCTCCCCCTTTGGCAAATTCCATGACAAAACCCCTAAACAAACACTAAAACAATTACAAAGAAAATTTGGTCACAATGAGTACAATGAGTTACACATATAGACACAAATTATAAATCAAGTCTTGAACTTCATCTTGGTCTTCTCTTGATATCACCTAAAAAAGAACTTGAAAGCACAAGAATATCCAAGAGACAACAAGTATGGCAATATCCAAGTATCCAATCATAGGCAAGAAAATAATAACATATAAGTTCAAATGGATCAAGTATGCTCCCCCTTAATACATACTATCCATCAATATATTCTAAGCCAAGATTCAACAAAAATATTACATGCCATATAGTTCAAGCTAGATACCAAATATACAAAAATATAAAACAACTAACATAAGACTAAGTAAGCTAGATATCTCCCATGTGTTTCTCATATTTCTCCCCCTTTTTGACATGATATGAAGCCAAAGGGAAAGAGTAAGAAATTATACCTCATGAAGCTCTCTAGCCACTTGTGCCACCAAGGAAAGAAGAACGGTGTGCGGATCTCACATATTGCCTTGTTGGAGTTGATTTTCCTTCCAACTCTTTGATCCTCTCATCTTGAGCAACAAGCTTTGCACTAAGGTCTTCAATCTTCCTTTGTGACGCCTCAATCAACCTATGAGATTCTTCAACCTCTTTCCTCAATTTTAAAGCCCAACTAGGAAGAGCGGGTGAGTTAGGGACATGGTTAGAATCAAGAGAATCACCAAAAAGCCTAAGTACATCATTAGACTTTCCCTTGTCCTTGTATGACATGGTTGCCATACGTTTCTCACTCAACTTCTCTAAGGGAGGAAGCATAACATCACCATCAAGATTCCTCACACCTTTAGCTAAGCACAATTGAGTTATAAACCCCGGAAAAGCCAATTTCTTGTCCAAACGACTAGTACAAGCCGCACTTTGAATTTGCTCCACAAGCAATTCACCAAGGTTTATAGGTTGGTTAGTAACCAAGGCATACACAATCTTAATCTTGTCTCTATTAAGCTCCGAAGCATTAGTAGAAACAATAAGATTGGAGCATACAAATAAATGCCAAAATGCACTAATTTTTGTTAGCTCACCTTGCCTAATAAAAGCACGTTTCCCCCACACAAAATCATCATCATCACAAAGAGTCTTACCCATTAAATCAAGGTTTTCCAAGACATCAACATCAAGGAATTCCGATTCAATGTCATCGGACAAGTTAAGAAATTCATTAACCTTCCTAGGGCAAACTCTAAAGACAACTTTCCTTATGCTAAGAGTAGCACTAGTCACAGTAGAACCGGATTTGTAAGCATTATAAAATTCTCTAACAATGGTCTCATTAGATACTCCTAACATGTTGACCCATGAAATCCAATTCCTACTCTTAAGCACATCATAGACATATGATCCAATACAAGAGTCCAAGTCAATACCCCTTTCTTGAATTATCTTTTTACACCCAAAAATTCCCAATTCATCAACTTTGTTACCTTTGGAAATTTTGGAAGACATGGTAGGTTTGGACTTGGCAATGGGAGATGAAGAAGTGTTTCCACCAACCTTCTTTGCTTTACCCATGATCTTGCAACACAAAACAAACTAAAAACAAAGTGAGAGGAAACAAAGAAACAAATAAGAAACCAATAAACATATACAAAGGCAAAACACTATATTTAATAAATCACCATGCAAGTAAGAATTTATCATAGCATCTTCATGATTTATCAAAAATAAGAATAATGCCAACAATTAACAACCTTGAAGAACATGTGAACATGTCATAAAAGAGAACAAGAATTTAGCATATTATGCTCCCCCTTGACAAGTGCCTCATCTAAAATCAAGATAGACAAATGTTCACAAAAATCACCACACAATCACATCACAAGCAATTTTTATTAGATTTGCAAATAAGCTTCACATATCTAAGAGAGTTACATCAAGATTTTCAATCACTCTCATATGTCATCAAAAATTGCTAAAGTATCACAAATACTAATTAAGCAAAAGTGAGTGTGTGAAGATTTTGCTTCAAGTATATGAAAAGAAGTAGTTTGATAATCAAGCATGCATACAATTTCAACATCTATTCATCTTAGGCCTTTCCATAAAAAGGTCAAACCGGTTATCATCCGAAATTTTGCTTATAAAGAGAATAGATTTCAACATGTGAGCGTGTGTGTGCATGTGGCTCGTCAACCCATTTCTATTTGTCAACCCGAGCTCATTTGATTATTCAACTATACTCCAAAAGCCTTTTATTTTTATTTATTTATTTATTTTTTATTAAGGCTTGAATCAAAGAATTTTTTTTTTTATGATTCAATTCAACACTTCTTTGATTTTTCTAACATAAACATATACACCTCATGGCGGCTTTCACTCATCACAATGACGTAGCCCTTTCCAACATTGGGTGGCTTCACAACCAAGGTGTGTAGCCCTTTCCATGAGGGTGCTCGTTGAGTTCTATGTTGCCGAAGCAAATGGATACCAACCATTGGTCATTTTTAAATGTACTAGTCCTTAGGACTTCAAGGTGTATCCAAAGCGAACATCAATCAAGCTCAACATACTTAACAAAACATACAAGAGAAGCAAAGTGCATTTTTGAAACCAATTTCAAGGCTTAAAAGCACATGATCTAGAAGCAAGTAAAGAGACTTACTTAAGATCTCTACTTCTCAAGAGAGTAGCTATCAAAGAATATGAAGCTCACATTATTCAAAAATTAGCCACTCAACAATCATACAAATAACAACACACTTCATGAAATAAGATCAATGTGAACACTTATCACCAAAAGATCTTAAACTAGCAAATGTCAAAGAGTACCATATAAACACTATATTAGTTCTCAATTATGACATGCTTCATGAATGTGATACAAACAATGAGTTGATAGATGAAAAATCAAGTAAGCAAGCAATATGATATAGAGATACCTTCGCAAGCTATTTTCACCAAATACAAAGCCTTCACCCTTTTTATGAGTCCTCTTGGCTTGTGAGTCCTCATGACTACAAGTTATAGGTGTGTCGATTCCAAGAGACTAAAGGCAATGTAATCCAACTCAAACAAACAAAAAAAATGACTTTCTCTAAAAGCCATAACAATAATGTTATCATATAGATTCCAAAAAAAAACTTCTCAAAAGTTAATCAACAAATTTTGACTATCAAAACAAACAAAGTGAGATAGCTAAGTTCATGTCAAGTTGTAAAGATACAAAGCAAAAAGCTAAGCTTCTTATCAACGACACTAGTCTTAAAGCTAACTCACATGTGCAACTTACACTAATGGTAAGAGCACTCACCCTTGACAAATTTTGTCTTGGGTGGACATACACGAACATCATCAAGATTCTCTTTGACCACAATGTTGAACCTAGAGTAAAGTTCTTCCACAACTTGATTCACAATAATATCATTAATACTCTTCTTCTCAACATTGTTAGCAACACATGCATGGTCAAACTTTGTAGGATATGCATTCTTCACCTTCCGGACATTCTTAACATGCTTTGACAAATTATCATGCTTTCCATATTCAAAAGCTTTAGCATGCATAGAATTAGGTCCAATCTCTCTATTCCTAGATGCATTTTCTAAGTTGCAATATTCAATGAATTTATAGCACTTGGGCTTGATATGGCCTAAGGTATTGCAAAAATGACATATGGGAACAAAAGGAGAGATTTTACCTTCCGGTGGTGGTGGAGGACAAATGGGAGTTTCAATGGGTACCTTGTTCTTCAATTTGATCTTGGTCTTGGAACGTCTCTTCTTAGGAGCTATCTTGTCAACAATGACATGATCTTCGCTTTGTAGGAAGTGATACTTCTATGAGAATCTCCTCAACTACAAAGTCGCTTGAGCCTCCTAGAGTCAAACTAGAGATGATCCTATCCCTTTCAAGAACAAACCCTTCAACTTCTCTAAGCTTCTTGGCAAGAGCATTCTTTTCACCTAAGAGCCTCCGAGTCGTTGAGACAAACTCATCCACTTATAGCTTAATCAAATCATCTTAAGCACTCCTAATGATTTGGATCAACCTCCTCATCCAATGAATCTTGACATACATCCTCTAGGATAGAGTGAGAGGTCATGAATGCAACAAAGTTGCTTACCAACTCTTCTTCACTAGAAGACTCATCACTTGAGCTCTCCTCATCACTAGAGACATCATCACTCCATGTGGATTTCTTCATTATGTTGCTTGAGTAAGTGATCAAATCTAAATTGATCAACCTTTGGAACACAAGAACATCTTCTTCTTTGCTTTTGTAACTAACACTCTTTCAAGCTTATCAACAAATTTGTTAGTAGACAAATGCAATGAAAAATAAGAAGAACCTTTTCCACAACAAATAAAGGAGGACAACTATGACACAAAAACCTAAGCAATTTACACGTAAGTATAAACCGGATCTCGTCGAGTGCCGTCCGACGACCCGCTCTGATACCAATTGAATGTACACAAACGAAGTTAAATTGCTTAAAGCATACCTAGAGGGGGGGGGGGGTGAATAGGTTTTTACACCTTTTTTCAAACCCTTGAACAAACATCCGTTTGTCCCTCAAGGTAGCCTTACACACAACACAATAAGCCAAGGTAGACATACATAGACAATACGATGACACAATCATAAGAGAAATGTCTAAGTATATCAACAAGTCATGTGAGGTAAAATATCAAATAAACATAACAACAAATAAGCTTGTATTTCATAAGATGTTCAATGTGTTACAAGAGTGAGCAAAATGTCACTAAACAAATATTACAATATACAAAAGAATCAAAGATACAAATTGATCTATAGAATGAATACACTAATCACACTATACAAAGACTTGGTTCACAATACATCACAAGTGAATATTATGAATCAAGACAATAAAATATACAATTAAAATATAAGAGAAGAGATAGAAAGAATTAACACAAGGGATTTTTTAACGTGGTAAAACCTCCAAGGAGGAAACATCCACGGGTTGAACTACAACCATTGGGTACTATATTATTGGAAAGTAAACATAGAACATTCACAAAGTGACCAATCTTTAGCTCACCCAACCTAGTGAAGTCTAAGCCTACCCAACCCTATTGGAAAGTATGAAATCCCTCAATGATGCGGAACCACCATATATTGGACAACACACTCAACCAACATCGATGGTAGATTAGAAATTCCTCAAGAGTGCATACACATCCCGTGTACCCCGCTCTATCGGAGTCTATGTCTAACCATACGCCTAGGCCTACCAATATATTAGCCAACTCCCTATCCAAGGCACTCTTGCCTCTAGGGAGCCTCCCATGCATGACTATCCGAGTCCTCCCGACTCTAGCCATGACTCCTTGCTTACCTATCCGAGTCATCCCGACTCTAGGCAAGTCTTCTTGCTTGGCTATCCGAGTCATCCCGACTCTAACCAAGACTTCATGCCTTTTACAAGGACTTCCTAGTGTGATCATGTGAATGCAAATGATGCAAACATTCATTTCAACATAGAACATGTGATCAATACATTCTATGGCACAAATAGACCTAAACATGTGAAAACACAATTAATCAAGTCTAGATGCAAAAATACATGAATAGAAACCTAAGCATGTGAAACACCTAACACATACACTCAAAGTCTCATTCACACACATAACACTTGAATCACAAAATGTTCATTAAGTCCTAATTCAAGATGCTATCAATATACAATCAAAGGCTAGATATATGAGATTAAAATCAATCAATATACTAGACAAAAATATAGAGCAAGGTTTTGAGATTTACATCAATCAAAACCTATATTCTCTAAATCACAAACAAATACACAAATCCTTGATTTCTTCAATCAAAGGACCAAATCAAATCTCAAAGTCATTTTAACACAAAATTAATTCAATTAAGTATCAAACAACCTAAGATGCCATTCTAATCACAATACAACTCACAAACAAATGTAAAACCTAGAATCATAAAATCTAGTCAACATAAGTCCACAAATTGAGTTTCAATTGGAATGATAATCAAGCTACCTTTTCAAATAGCTTTCATAAAACAATAACATATATATAGAAGAAGAAACCCCAAGCATTTGGAAGGTCAAATAACAAGAAATCCCTAAGATGAGACCATTACCTCGGATTTTGAAGCTGGTTCGGAATTCAGTGATCAACCACTGGAAATCACGATCAAACAGCTACCAAACCACTTGGAGATGTTAGAGGACTCAAATACGAACACTCTCCAACTTGAATCACTCAAATCCGACTCCAGATGAGGAAGATATGGTGTTTCGAAAATCTGAAAAATTCAGAGGAGAGGGCTGACTGGGAAAACTCATTTTTTCTTCTTGGAAATTCAAAATGAGAGAGAGAGGGAAGAAATAGGAGGAGAGAGAAGGAGATTTTCGACCAATCACTGTGGTGCCACGTCACCCCCAGGCCGTGGGGGGCGCGTGGCCCACACGGGAGCAGAGGGTGCTCCAGGCCGTGGGGCCCACGGCCTCAACCACGGCCAGCCCATGTGGCCCACGGCCTGGGCTGTCCTCTCCCGCGCTCCCTCGGTTCGTAGGCCCGTATCTCGGGCGTTCGAACTCCGAATTCGAATCCTGTTTTCGGATTACGAACCGTGACTCTCTCACGCACGAAAAAGACTATACAACTTTGAAAAACGGTTGAGAAATCATCTCGGAAATCATCGATGAAGTCAACACAACGTAAGAGAACGTAAAGTGGCATAGTCAACACGTTTGGACTCGAAACCTTATGAATGAGTAACCGAAACGACCGGAACTCAATAAGGCATTGAATAAGAACATGTTCAAGTCCTAAACACAAAATACGGAAACATACAAACACAAATACACACACATATGCTAGTTTCCGGACATAGTCCTAGAAAATGCAAAACACAAAGTTTATTAACTAAATGTGAATGCATGAGCATATTTTGCCAAGTGTGTGAAAGTGAAATGTAAATGAAATAAAATCATGAAGGGACACACAAGAATGATATGTGTGAGTGTGTGCCTAGCCTTGTAAGAGATAAGAGGTCTTTGAATACCTTTGTAGACCGATAATGTCCGAAACTCTTAAAAGCCGGCAACTTGAACGAATAATGGTTGAGACGTCCTTCGTCTTCGAAATCCTTCATTTACTAACCACTAAACATTACAAGTAAAACACGTTTTGATATGGAATTAATGCCAACACTAATTATCAACCTAACAACCTCCTATGCAAGATCGACTAATCAATTGCATTTCTAGTGGGTCTGAAGTCAGTGGAGTGAGCTATTCAGCAGCTAAGAGACACACTCGACAAGTGTCAAACGCAGAGATTCAACCAAATCGAGAACACCCATCCAAAGTCGACGAAACCGTCACCTTTCGGTCGACAGATAAATCAGATTTGTTCTCTCCCCACCATGATGCTTTAGTTATTTCTTTGCATATTGCCAATTGTTTAACTAAACGCATTTTAATTGATAATGGCAGTTCATGCAATATTTTGTTTAACAGTGCTCTAAGAGAAATGCAGGTCGACGAATCGAAACTCAGTCGTCGAACGACGATGTTGACCGGGTTCAGTGGAGAACAAAAGAGTACTCTAGGCGAAATTGTGCTACCGGTCTATGCCGAAGGAGTCAACCTATACATCAACTTCCTAGTGCTCGACTGCCAATCCCCTTACAACGCAATACTCGGCAGACCCTGGATACACGAGTTGAAAGCGATCCCATCGACTTACCATCAGCTGATCAAGTTTCCAACCAAGTGGGGAGTTAAAGAAATTAAAGGAGAGCAAAGAGCCGCTAGGGAGTGCTACCAAAACGCTTTAAAAAAGAAGAAACAGGAATCATAGCAATTACAGGAAGCCACGGTCGAGTCGACTCCAACCAAGCAGAAAATGGAGGAACTCGACGAGGTATCTATCGACCCAGACCAACCAGATCGTAAAGTATTCATCGGGTCGAGGTTACCAGACGACATCCGAAAACAGTTAGTCGAGTTCTTGAGAGAACGCCGCAACAGCTTTGCCTGGTCGCACGAAGACATGATCGGAATCGACCCAGAAATAATGGTTCACCGGCTACAAGTTGACCCAGACCATCAGCTGGTTAAACAAAAGAGAAGAAAATTCGCCCCCGAAAGGAACAAAGTGATCAACGAAGAGATACAAAAACTGTTCGACATCGGTTCAGTGAGAGAAGTAAAATATCCAGACTGGCTTGCAAACGTCGTCGTGGTAAAAAAGAAAAACGGGAAGTGGCGAGTCTGCATCGACTTCACTGATCTCAACAAGGCATGTCCCAAGGATTCATTTCCACTTCCACACATCGACATGCTGGTCGACGCAACTGCAGGGCACGAATTATTGAGCTTCATGGACGCTTACTCCGGTTACAACCAGATTCTGATGCATCCAGACGACCAAGAAAAAACTGCCTTCATCACCGAAAGAGGTATCTTTTGTTACAAAGTAATGCCCTTTGGTTTGAAAAATGCAGGTGCAACGTACCAGAGGCTAGTCAACAAAATGTTCGCCAAGATGCTTGGATCGACGATGGAAGTCTACATCGATGACATGTTGGTCAAGTCGTTAGTCGCCCAGCAACATATCGACCATCTACGGCAGTCGTTCGACGTACTCGACCAATATGGTATGAAACTGAACCCTACTAAGTGTTCTTTTGGTGTGTCTTCAGGAAAATTTCTAGGTTACCTAGTCACTCAGAGAGGCGTCGAGGCAAATCCAGATCAAATACGGTCGATCAAAAATATCGAGTCGCCCAAATGCATGAAGGACGTTCAGAAACTAACCGGTAGAGTTGCAGCGCTGAACCGATTCATATCAAAGTCGTCTGAAAAATGCCTCCCATTCTTTAACGTCCTCAGGAAGAACAAAGCGTTCGAATGGAACGATGACTGTGAGAAAGCATTACTGGAGTTGAAAAACTATCTGAAGTCACCCCCATTACTGTCGAAACCAAAGGACGACGAAACACTGTTCATATACCTGGCCGTGTCTGACACAGCCGTAAGTGCAGTCTTAGTCAGAGAAGAGGGTAGCAGTCAGCATCCAGTCTACTACGTAAGCAAGACTCTGCTCGACGCCGAAACCAGATACAGCCGACTGGAGAAACTAGCTCTTGCCCTTGTGATGGCAGCCCACAAACTCAGACCATACTTCCAATGCCACTCGATTAAGGTATTAACTACTTATCCCCTCAAAAATATACTTCATAAACCTGAACTTTCAGGTCGATTGACGAAGTGGGCGGTAGAACTCAGCGAATACGATATCAGTTTCCACCCACGTTCAGCGATGAAATCACAGGTATTAGCCGATTTTATTGCGGATTTTACCCCTGGTGAAAGTGTGCAGGCCGAACAGGAACTAGTTGCGCTAACAGAAACAGTTACACCCGGTATATGGATCTTGTTGGTCGATGGATCAAATAGTATCAAAGGAAGCGGATTAGGATTGGTACTCGAATCCCCACAAGGGGACATACTGGAGCAGTCTGTCCACTGTGGATTTCATGCAACGAACAACGAAGCCGAGTACGAAGCCTTAATCGCCGGGCTCGACCTCGCAAAAAGCCTAAATGTGAAAATCATTAAAGTACGAAGCGACTCCCAATTAGTCGTTCGACAAGTGAATGGCACATATGAGGCGAGGGATCAGAGAATGTCGGCCTATCTAAACAAAGTCAAACAGCTGCAGTCGACTTTCGACGAGTTTTCAATTGAGCAAATACCCAGATCCGAGAACACACGGGCGGACGCGCTAGCAAGCCTAGGTTCGACGACAACGAACAATTCAAAATCGGTTCCAATAATCCATCTGATGTCTCCATCAATTCAAGAATCAGAAACAGTGGCACCGGTCGACAACGGAAAAAGCTGGATAGAGCCGATCTTCGACTACCTCCAAGCAGACATTCTACCAGATGACAGGGCAGAAGCAAGGAGAATCAAGGCAAAAGCAGCCAAGTTCTGCATCCTGTATGGTAAACTTTACAAGAAATCATTCACAGGCCCATATTTGAGATGTGTGACCCCTCGAGAAGCGTACGACGTTCTGAAAAGTTTGCACCAAGAGGAATGCGGAAATCATTCTGGCGCCCGTAGCTTGTCGAACAGAGCCATCACAGCAGGATATTACTGGCCGACTATGCGAATCAACTCTCAAAATCACGTCAAATCATGCGACAAGTGCCAACGCTTCGCACCGATATCACATCTCCCCCCAGGTATGTTAAATTCAATTTCGGCCCCTTGGCCTTTTATGAAATGGGGAATGGATATTATAGGTAAGCTACCAGCTGCGCCAGGCGGTGTCGTCTACATGTTAGTCTTGACAGACTACTTCACCAAATGGGTTGAAGTAGGAGCATATCAACAAATACGCGACATTGAGGTACGCAATTTTATATGGAAAAATATCATATGCAGGTTTGGGGTCCCAAAAGAGATAGTGACCGACAATGGGTCCCAATTCATTTCGTACGACTTCAAAAATTTCTGTGACAAATACGCAATCAAGTTAAGCTTCTCAACTCCACGATATCCTCAAGCAAATGGACAAGCGGAGTCGACCAACAAAACAATTGTCAACACACTGAAGAAACGACTGGAAGCTGAGAAAAGCCAGTGGGCAGAGAAACTTCCAGAGATCTTATGGTCATACAGAACTACCCCACGGCGGTCGACAGGAGAAACTCCCTTCTCACTCGTCTACGGGTCAGAAGCAGTGATCCCAATTAAAACTAGGCTGTTGACCGCCCGCAGCGAAAATCCCGATGAAGTGCAGAACAACTTGGAACTCAGTTTTGAACTTGACCATCTCGACGAACGACGAGATCGTGCAGCCTTAAGAACTCAGTCGTACCAACAACAAGTCGCTCGACATTACAATAAAAAGGTCAACGTCCGAGTCTTTAGACTACACGACTGGGTACTACGACGAGTGTTCCAAAATACCAGGGAAGAAGGCGCCGGAAAGCTGGGGCCAACATGGGAAGGACCATACCAAATAACGGATGTTGTCGGGCGAGGCGCATACAAGCTAAGAGGACTCGACGGTCGAGAACTGCACAATAGTTGGAACGCCATACATCTGAAACAGTACCATTTCTGAACTTCCATTTTACTCCATTTTATTCTGTTAAATCTTTATCATTATTGTTTATTTTGGCTTCTCATTGCTAACAAATTGTGGTCAAGAGCAATGATGACAACTTAGTGCAACTAAGTGCAAAACTGAGCTCAACATACATTTTTTCCGCTGACCTAACTGTCGACGTCGACAAGCAAAATTTTTATTTCAGACAAATCTCCAATGACCACTCTCAATATACTCCAATCGACTAACGCATATCGAGAGTGGGGGAGTAATACTGGGGACAAGTGGCGACAGTAACGAGACAAGTGGTGACAAAATCAAACGCACGCAAGCGAAATTCTATTTAAAGAGTCGTGTCGACCATCAAACGCACGCAAGCGAAATTCTATGTAAAAGGTCATGTCGACCACCAAACGCATGCAAGCGAAATTCTATATAAAAGGTCATGTCGACCACCAAACGCATGCAAGCGAAATTCTATGTAAAAGGTCATGTCGACCACCAAACGCATGCAAGCGAAATTCTATGTAAAAGGTCATGTCGACCACCGAACGCATGCAAGCGAAATTCTATGTAAAAGGTCGTGTCGACCATCGAACGCATACAAGCGAAATCCTATAATAAAAATATTTTGTCGATTGAATGATACGACACCAACGATAAAATTATTCTATCAATTGAATCGTCCTTATATATTATGTCGACCGACTTAGATATGAGCATAAGTTTACAGGCTTATCGTATATATACAAAATCAAGATAACGAATTCAAGTATCATATAATGTCGATCGCCTTACGTTTGAGCATGGGTTTACAGGCTCATCTCATTCCATGCAAAATTCAAAGTTATCATCACGCGAAAGTCAAAGCAAACCAAAAAGAGTCGCCACAAATGCAAAATTGAGGAATAGATAAATTCTATTACGACTATTAAAAAATAGATAAAATAGGTCGAAGTCGACCAAATCATTCGAAATATTACATAACAACGTGAATGAAAAATTTATAATAAAAAATTTATAAGCCATTTTGTGGAGGACCATCGGTAGCAGCAGCTTCATCCATGTCGAGCGACGCATCATCCCCAAGGTTCTCGTCGACATTCTGAATATCTCCGTCGACGCCCGCCCCTTGGGATTCCTCGAGCTTAAGACGCTGCATCTCTTCGTACATATCAATTTCTTCTTGCATCTTCTGAGGAATCCACTTCAAATGGTCGCCTGACAAATACTCCTTGAAGAGTCCTGCTCTGGTTTTGCAGACGGCCTCTACCGCTATCGACAGAGCCCTCTCCCTCAGAGCCTCGATGGTCTTGTCCTGTTGGCCAGCTGCTTCGTTGAGCCTCGCCACCTCGGCCTGGTGTCGAGCCCTCTCATTTTCAGCTCCTCCTCCAGTGCTACCTTCTGCTGCTCAACCAAGCTTTTCTCGGTGGAGAGTTTAGCGTTTTCCGCCTTGAGAGCATCACCCACCTTACGAAGCGCCACACTCTTGTCGTTGATGGCCTTATATCGACCATGCAGATGCAACGTCGCTTGGTAGGCCTACAACATAGGAGAGATGTCGATCAATAAAGAACTTCACCAACAAAGTGAATTACAAAATCAGAACTCTTACCTGGAAGTTCGAGAGCAGCAGCGTGTCGAACACCTCCTCCGTCTTGACTTTTTTCAAGTGCATATCGTCGTCGACCAGAGTAAAGTCGTCCGACCTCTTCAAAAACCCAGCAGGATCCTTGAAGGATGACAACCCCGAAGCAAGAAGCTTCATCGGAGAGTCAGGCTCAAAGTCTGATCCAGTCGACTTGTCTTTCGAATTGGATGTAGCCTTCTTCTGTCGTTCGACAGCAGGAGCCCTCCTTGGCTTCTTTTTCAATGGACTCCTCTCTGGCGAGGACTCCAAAGGTGGCCCTACCACCGACGGGGAACCTCCAGCCGACTTCTCAGCAGCTTGCCTTTTCTTCTGCGCAGCCGCCCGTTTCCTGGCGAATTCCTCTTTATAGCGCCTCAAAGTCTCGGCTTCATCAGGTATGTTAATTTCTGCGCTCGCCATCGTCGTCACTGCGAAACGACGTTCAACATCAGTTAGGGGCTTTAAAAAATGCAAGTTGTACTGAAGGATCTCAAAACTCCTCATAATCCATAGGCACGTTAAAAAATCCTTCACGTGAGGATAGGGGGCGCGCGATCTATTTAACGTCGACCACCTCCACAGTCGACTAGGCCTGAAATTACCTTCCGTTAGCAAATTGCTAACACTCCTCTGCGCTGCTGGGATTTCTAACAAAATCCTAGTACGCTCGGGAGCAACGCCACACTCCGGTGCTTTGCCTGCCCCTCCAACCTCTGCAAACATTTTAAACAAAATATATTCAGATGGTTATCTAAACATGTGTCTACAATCTATTCGACAGTAAAGAAAAACTTACCATAACGATTCCAAACTCGTCGGTATTGATATTCCCCTTCCCCCATCCTCCACGGGCCGTCGACTGGAGGACCCCTTGCAAAAAAGAACGTGTCCTTCCAGTTCCTATCATTCGTCTTGGTGTCGATAATAAGATCCCTCTTTTTATTTCGCGACACTAACGAATAACGTCCAATGTCGGTCAGATGCTCCTTTAGGTAATAATTGTGAAGGAGACACCCTAGCCCGAACTGTATATTATTCCTCTCACATGATATTCCTAAGCCCAACAATATTCTCCAAGTGTTGGGCATCAGTTGACCAGGAGCAAGCTCGTAGTATACCAACATTCGTCGGACCAGCTGAGGGATGGGAAATCTAAAGCCTAAACGGAAGGTGTACTCATAGAGACACGTCCATCCTGGTATATCCCAATCAGCACGTTCGTATTCCTTCGGCGCACGTAGTTCGACGTCCTTAGGAATACCATACATCGCATGAATGCCAGGTAACATGTCCTCAGTGATCACGCTGGCTGGACTATCTTTTAATATACCTAATGCACGACCAGATGTCGACGGCTCATCGATGTCGACATACTCAGGGTGTTCAACAGTCGACGCAATGGCGTATACGGCACCCTGCTCTAAGATACCCCTAGCATCGATAGAGAGAGGCGTAGACAGATCTTCAACCGTGACCCGTCTATCGACATCTCGCGTCCTACTGTCAACTCCTCCATCATCATCATTAGACCAGTTAGTATCCAAGTCAGAGATTGTGTGGTCGCTCGACATCGTATTTCCAAAATCTGACAAATGCGGAAAATGCACAAGTCAGACAAAAGCTACACGCTACAATCACAACCTAAGGAGTTTTTCAGACACCTAGGGTTTTCTAACTTCCTATTAGAAAGCTAACCTAGATCCTGAAATAGGAGTCTACCCTAGAAAGCTACTCTCATCGAGACGACATATACACGGAAACAGAAACAACATTTTGCAAGAAAAGCTAACTTGATATGGATCAATCATGCAAATGTCAGAATCTAACAAAACTTGTGAAGAACATCCTCAGATACAATTTCAGAAAAGTTCAAGAAAACAAAAAAAAAACTTCACTCAAGCATCAGAGATATTCAGAAATAAAGAAAGGTACTTTCTAAACTGATGTTTAACGAGTTTTTCACGCAAAAAGAATGAAAAATAAAATGCAAATGAAAGATTTCACCAACCTGGAAAAGATTCGAGAACAAGGATTCTTCAAGCAAAGGATCGTGGAGAAGGGAATGGAGTTTTTTCAGTGAAGAATGAGAATTCTTTCAAACGCAAAGCAAAATGGTTGAAGGGGTTGGTCGGTTTGGGTTTTATAAAACCCACTAACCCTAGTTGCCACGTGTCGACACCCTCCCAACTGCCGATTCAACTGCTCCGGTTAATCAAACCACACCGGTTAACCTGGGTGAACAACCCAATGAAAATTTTAAATTCAAAAAACTTTTCTAGTTAACTGCGCAAGAAATAAATGCAGCTGACGCCAGCATTGGAAACTCAAACGCCTGTCACTTCTGCTTTTAATATCCATCATTTCAGATTAAATACCCAACCAACAACCGAAAAAAGGATCGACTAAACGTCGAGCCTTTATTAGCGATACAACGCCGCTCGCCCAGAGAACGTTGTTGATCAAAACAGTAACTAAAGAAACATCGCTAAGGTGTGTTCATTCGACAATGGTCGACTCCATCCAGGATCAATGTTGATCCCATTCTGATACGAATATCGTTCGACAGTGGCTGGAACCAATGAAGGTATTTATCGAATTCGAGACAGAAAGTCGTTCGACTCCGGTCGACTCAACGGAAATCACTCTCTAAATTCCATGGATTCTTCTTTAGAGAGTGGGGGACAAACTGTAGTAGCCAAAAATGGTCCAATGGCCCAACATGCCAAGGCCCAATCTTTACCAGCCTAACCCAGGCCCATTGTGTTGGGTCGACCCAAACTAGTTGCCAGCAGAAGCTACCGTTGAAGACTCATTCAAAATGAGTAGTTACGAAACAAGATGTAACTGCCCATTGAGAGGAAATCTCTCCTAGAATCACGCCCACTATCAAGTGCAGATAGTGGACGTTGGAGCAAAGGTGCCTAGTATAAATAAGAGAGGCCTCCTTCACTAGAGCTCTCTGATTTTCTCTGAACTAAAGCTTATTAATCGCGTACTAAACCTCTGATTCTAGGATTATTCCGATCAGTGAGATTCTCAAGTCACGATTGCTCAGCCCAAGCATATCTAAGGCTAAACGATCCAAACCCACCACCTTCGTTTTTACTGTGTTTTATCTCTGCCTTTAACTTATCTTGCAGGTTCTTGAGGAGACGACATCCCTTTATTCAACAGACTAACATCTTTTGCAGGTCTTCAGACGAGACGACATTCCCCCATTCGACAAGCCCGATCAAGTTGCCTTGGGCCTAACACAAATCCGACCCGATCCACATCGACCGTAGGTCGACCCCCTACAATTATTACTTATACAAAATACCAGTAGATATTCAATAACGTAATTTCAAACCCGGAAACTTATATACATATCTGATCATTATATATAAAAATGAATAATTTAAAAATGAACAAAAAAAAAAGAAAAAGAAAAAAAAAAAAAAGAAGAGTCATTGATTTTTATATATAAGTTACCTCTTCCTCAATTGTCTCTCTTTTTAATCTTTGAAACCCAGTTGCTAAAGAAATGATAACAGAGTATTCAATGGAGAATTTAAATTTATAGAAAATGGATTGGAAAATGAAGGGTTGTTTAATTTTTATTTATAAATATTATATAATTAATGGAAGGAATATTAATTTATATATATAGGCCAAAGTTAATGATCAGTACTATATGTGCATGAATACGATTGTATAGAAAACTCAAGCGATCAATTAATATTTATGGCAATGATCAGTTAATGCATAATCATAAAAATAATAGGATTGCTGATGTTTATTAGAGGCTTGCACGTTATGCTTTGTTGGGGTGAAATAAGGGAAATGGAAAGTCACGAATTGAATTCAATTTAAATACAATATACAATTATAGTGGACATAATAATAAATATGATTGATATATATGATTCCATATATTATTTGTAAAGCATTTAAATCAAAAGCTCTCATACGGTGACATATGGCGCTGTGAAACTCTATTATTATATATACTAGTTTTCCAACCCGAGTGTTGCACGGGCTTTTTTTAAAACTGTTTATAAAACATTATGTTGTTTATACCGAAATTTTTGATATAAACATGTTTAAAAAAAAAGGAACATATAGTTTTTCCTTTAGTTACCTAAGTCATGTTAACCTCAATAGGTTATAATTTGTTGTTAGATTGTAGGAATCCTCATACTCCAACCGTTTATAAATCTTTGAGAGTATTTTAACCTCTAATAATATAAAGCATAATGGATGGGTTTTGATTATAAAAAAAAAAAAAATGATATTGCTTTGGGAATGAATATTCTCGTAACAGTCATGGCGCTTCGCGGTTCCTTTTGCACTTGAGAGAACGAAGATTTCTCCTACAAAACTTAAAATCCAAAACAAACAAATTAAATAGTCTCGTAACAGTATAAGCACACAATCTAAAACTCATCCAAAACTGTAATGAATGCATACAAACTTGAAAATTTCATCTCACAGGAAAAGTCTTTAAACCATACAAAATAAATAAAATCATAAAAATGTTGACAACAAAATCAAAATGTGCACAAAACACACATCCGCATAAAAGCTAAATTAAATTAATCAACACAGAAACTTACATCTGCAACAAATGGCCATAATTTGTTTAATTATTTGTTCAACCATTTCACCCGAAAGAAACAATCAAAGTATTACGCAATTACACTTTAACAACAGAGGAACGTCAAAATGCATATCATAAAGCACAAAGCACATGAACTGTATGATTAAAGCTTGAACACAATTTCCTTACATAATACGTTAAGCAAACTGAGTATTCCGAGTATACAATGGAACTTTTCCATTGAGAGTTCTTCAATGGAAAAGTTGCATTGAAATTTGAAACAAAAGCTAATCAACAAAAAAATCAATTTCTTCATGTTAAAAATAAAAAATAAAAATACATAATTCTTGTCTTCAAAGTAACCTACGAGACATATAGGCAATGCTGAAAAAGACAGATTATCATTAATAAAATAATCGAAGAAATATAAACCTTTGATTTACTACAGATTATCTGTTGAAAAAGACAGGGAATGATATCCATTCAGGGAAGTTATCACCATAGATTTTCTTCAAATCATCTCTGTTGAGGGACCCAAGAAGTTTAATGTCGGCTGCCTGTAAAAAATAGTGATACAGTGCTCGTTTAGATTTACTAAAATGCAAAAATATGCTAATATAATCATATAAAATGTAAATGTGAAAATAACATTAACAACTATATAATTCTGTAAGCTTGTAAGATATATCTTCGAAAACTCAAAGCACAACTAATAGTCTTGATTACTTCTAGTCTTATAATTCTAATTCAAACATCAAAAACATAATCAGACGATAGCTTGGAGTGGCTATTTATAGAAATATTGAGAAAGAGAGGACATGGTCATGTGATTAATTGAATTTGAATGGTTTTGAGCTGATTCAATTAATGGGAAAATTAAAAAGTTCAATATATATACGTTTCATTTTTGAATGGTTTTTGAGCTGATTTGATTAATGAGAAAATTAAGAAGTTCAATGTATATACCTATAATTTTAATTGAATTAAATAAGTTTCAATCAATTATTTTGAATGGTTTTTGAGCTGATTCGATTAATGGGAAAATTAAGAAGTTCAATGTATATACCTTTCATTTTAATTGAATTAAATAAGTTTCAATCAATTATTTTTTAATGTATTTTTATCTAGAATTTAATGTCAAAGTTCTCTCACGGCGATATGTGGCACTGAGAAACTCTATTATTATTATTATTATTATATATATATATATGATATGATTTGTTTTTTAGGATATTCAAATAAAATATTTTTTATATTCACTAATTAAAAATCCATTTTTTGAATTTTAATAACAATGAGTCTAAATAAATTAAATCATTTTTTTTAGAATATGAATGGTGAGATATAATTAAAAACAATAGGTGTGTGCAGCAGATCGGATCCAATGGATTTGCTATGATCCAAGATCCGATCCGATTGGATCGAAAAAATTGCAATATGATCCGATCCACTTTTATATCGAGATCTGATCCGATCCGATCCAATTATAAAATACTTAAATTTGATCCGATTTGATTCGATATGATTCGATAAATCGAATTAATATAAAGCCATTCTTAATATATAAAAGTTATAATGTTCTTAAAATTAATAAAATTAAATAATTAGTTTAGACAGTACTAATTAATTCAAACAAACTAACATAAAAAAAATACATTAACATAACTTTAAATGTTAACTTTATATAGTTCATAAGGTTTATAAACATTAAACATTAGCTCCAATTCTAACCAAAACAAATAAATAAAGTACATTCGTCAGTGATTTCTAATAGCCCAACCAGTAAAGCATTTTCACTAGTTGTATTTTTTTACTTTTGTTTAAAGTAAAAAAGTTATGCATTTTCACAAAATTAACTTGATGTAACATTAGAAAGTGACTAATTTATATTTGGGTTGGGCTATTGGTTGGGCCTCACAATAGGTGGATAAAATCAAGAGTGACGATATTTACTTCCCTCAAAAACTGTATGTACACTCCAACTTAATATGTTTTTAAAAATACAATAATGCCCTTGAGTAAAATTACCAATAAGACTAAATAGTTTTTAAGTACACCCACAATAATTATTAATTAGTTTCCTATTTTAATATCTTGTGAAAAAAAAAATGTTTCCTTTTAATGATTTGATATTAACATATATCATTAAAAATTCTTTCCATTTTCTTAAACCCTAGATTCTCTCTTAAAATTTAATTTTAAATATATTTTCTTTTTCTTTAAGGAAATACAAATTGACTACTAGAGAATGAATCAAATTTTTCCAAGTTGGTTGTAAAAAAGCAAGTACTAAATTATTTTTATTAAAAGAACAAAATCATTTAAATTGTTTTCTCTAAAATATTTGTATTTTTTTTTTCTTTCAAACACCCTTTAGACTTCGTTTTTAATAGTTGTTCTTCAATTCCATTAAACTCTACTTCCAAATCAATTGGTACATGACATAAATCTTGCTTCCCTGCAACTTTCACAAACAGAAAGTGGATCTCCAACAGAAAAAACCTCAAAACAAAGTGATTTTGTTGATTGAAAACAGTCAAGAAGAAATGGAGAGAGCAGCTTGACACACCAAGAGAGAAAAAGAAAAAAAAGAAAAAAAGAAAAAAGAAAAATGGAATTTGATTTTTGTTAAAGGAAAACTTGGAAGATAAAAAGAATGGATGGGAAAGAACAATAATAGATTTTTTTTTTTTTGAAATAAGAATGATAGAATTAAAGATAATAATAAAATTTCCAATTTTAAATAATAATAAAGTTGATTAAATAACATAATAATATATGTCGATGGTGTGTACTTACAAAAATGCAATTTCATTATAATTAAAGAAAGGATATTTTTGGCATTAAGTGGGGATTATTTACAAACTATAAAATTTTTAAAAATTTTGATGGGTGTGAATACGAAAAGGGTGTACATACAGTTTTTAAGAGGTGTCATTATCATCACTCTAAAATCAAGAGTGGCAATATTTCCATCTCTAAAAAACCGTATGTGCACCCCCTTTTATAGGTACACCCCATTATAATTTTTTTAAATATGAAATTTTGTAATCACACCCCACACATTACCAAATATACCCTTTTTTTAATTTTAAAAAATTATAAATAAAAAATTATAAAATATATCTAAAATATAAGTTTTTTGTTTTACACCTTTTAAGTCTGTTGGATCTTTTTTTTTTTTCTTTATTTTACATACGCATAAAAAAAAATGGAGACATCTCCTATCCTACGTCTTTATCTTTCCAGAGAGAATGTGTTTTTTTTTTTTTTTAAATTTTTAATGTAAAATATAAAATTAAAAGAGTGAAAGAAGTTATACTCTTAAAAGAGTGAAATGAGTCATACTTTTAAATGCTTTTTTCAAGAATTTAATATTCTCATCGTTTATTATGGTTGTAGCCCACTATCCACCATATGCGGCCAGCGAGACATAACGTGGTGATGTGGTATGCTTTTGATAATATGGTTTTATCGTCACTCGGTGAATAAAACCGTTCTAATAAGATTATACTATTTATCTTGAGAACATAAATATATATTATTAAATTATTAAATTATAGTTTAATACAATCTCGTTGATGGTCTCATTAACCATGGATCGTCCCCAAGATTTACTAGCTTTTGACATTTAGTAAAGAGTGTATTTTTGTTTACCCACATTAACCAGAGGTAACGATTATTCCCCATCCTAAATATTGACACGTGTCTCAAATTTATATTAACTTTGGGTTAACTTTAAACTTTGGATTAAGTTTAGAGCACGTATCAACACTTGGGGTGGGGGTAATCCGATAATGGTTAGCTCTGGTTAATATAGGTGAGCAAAAATGCACTCTCTAGTAAATGCATTTTAATCACAACATCACACATCACGCTCCACATGTTTACACGGATACGATGCCGTATGACAGTACAATTACTTTCACAAAAGTCAGCTTTGCCTGCACCAACTGCAGTACGTGCTTTCCTGGCTTGATAAATCATAAATGATAATGAGTTTCGCTTCCTTTTTGAAAAGCCTTGTCGGTTGATATTTGATAATAACTTCGTCTTTTATGTATCATTGCATCCACTTGCTTTGAAAGTAAGAATATTTGAATGGACCGGATCCTAAATTTTAATTTTTTGGATTAGATTTTGACTTTTCATACGAAAATCCATTAAATTTGTTGAAATATAAGGATTAATTTATGGACAAGGATCCTCTCCTCACCTCACATCATCCTCATCTCACTTAATTTTATGACATAAGCATTGTAATAAATGAATGGTTAATATGTGATTGACACTTTATTAACAATCAATCACATGCTTTGAAAATATGAGAAAAAGATGAGGATGAGATGAGGTGAGGAGAGAATCTTGGTCCTTAATTTATATGGAGTCATTGACACAATTTATTATGTCTTAGACAAATAACCTTCGAGCAACTTTTTAATGCTACTATATTTTATTATCATAAATAGTTATATTTTTGTTTCAAATTTATGTTTGTATTCTGAAATTTTGTTTAAAATTTATAATTTATTAGACTTTTTAAAATGTACAATTTTGAATTGCTTTTATGTTATTTTTATTTGAAGTGCCGTATGAATTAGTTATTAATTTTATTAATTTGAAGAATATTTTAACTTTTTTATATTAAGAATTACTCCATATGAATCTAATATATCGAGATTTGATCGGATTTGATTTATGTATTATGCAATTGGATCAGATCTAATTTTAATTGGATTGGATCGGATTCCGCTCTAAGATAATGAAATTCCCTTAAGCAATATAGTATAGAATATACCTAGGGGGTATGAATAGGTATAGACCTAAAATCTTCCAAATTCAAATTTTACGGAATACAATAATGAAATGCACACTTGATGTGTCTTAACAAATGATTTGCTTTAATCAACACATGCGGAAATCAATATGCAAGTGATGCAATCAATACAATATATGGAAGATAAAGAAAACATAAAAAACGAAACTTGACACATTTGTTTTTACGTGGTAAAACCTCAAAGAGGAAACATCCACGGTTTGATATCACAACCACCGGCAAAGCAATTCACTATGATGAAAATGACTTACACACTCAAGGCTATCAACACATGATATCCACCATAAGCTATTAACTCCTAATCTACCATCAGGCCTAGTGAACCACGTAGCCTACTCCCTATCTAAGGTGTGTCCTACACCTCTAAGAAGCGACTTCCTATCCAAGACTCCTTAAGCCTCTAGGAAGATTTCGGGCTTAGCTATCCGGATCACAAAGATCCTAGTCAAGCTCCCCTAGCTCAACCATCCGAAGTACCACATTCCTAGCTAAGTCTTTTGCTTGACTATCCGGACCACATGTCCTAGTCAAGACTTCTTGCTCTAATCGAAGCTTCACTCACTTTGAAAGAGACTTCCACATATTACAAGGCTTTGATCTAAGTGATGCAAATGATGCAAAACACAATCAAATAAAGCAAGATGATCAATCAAGCTTTATGAACATGCTCAATGATAATATAGAATATGCTTTCACAAACAATCGCAAATGTATCTAGAAGTCAAGGCATGTGAATCAATAAGAACAAGATTAGAATATTCAATATTTCACTAAAAAATCTTAGTTCTTAGATCATGAAATTAAACCTAGAAATCGTCATGAAGCACATCATACAAGATATTTCTAGAATCAATTTCAAGTTTATCAAGTTTAGCTAAAATATGTTCAAATGAGTACACAAAGCTAAAACTCAACAATCAATCGATCAAACAAACCTAGAGTATGAACTAACATCATTCTTAGCACATTTCATCTATCAAATAGGAAGATTAAATGAGATGATCAAAAGAGAAAGTAAGAAGAAGATGTTTCACCTACAAATGATGAGACTCGGATTGAAATCTGCTTGCTGCGAAAAATCACGAAATCATTTGACTCTGAAAATGCTTGGTTTTGTAGCTCTGTTCAAGACCAACATTTTTGGCTTTTGAATCACTTGATTCGGAGTTGAGATGAGAGAGTTATGATCAAAATAAGAAGTCAAAAATCATGAAGATATTTTTGCACTCTTTCTTTTTCAAATTTTCTTCACATGTGTTTGGAGGGAAGAAGGAGAATATTTAAAAGAGAGAAAAAAAGAGATTCGGTGGCCAATCAAAAGAGGCCACATAGCCCACCCCATGAGAGGCATGTGACCCTCACGGGGGCAGAGAGGTGTTGAGGCGGTGAGCCTCATGCGCCCCTCACAGGCTCATCCCAAAAATGGCTTCGGCCATTCTTGCTTCCCTCGTGCTCCTCATGCGTTCTTCAGCCGTATTCGGGCATCCAAACTCTGAATCTGAATCCGTCTTCGGATTACAAATTGTGACTCCCTCACGCATAAGGATGACTATGAAACTTTGCAAAAGGGTTGAGAAATCGACTCGATACACGATGATGAAGACAACACAACGTATGAGAACGTAAAGTAGTGTAGCTTCCTAGTTTGGACTCGAAACCTAATGAATGAGTAACCGAAATGATCGAGAATCAATAAGGAATCAAATGAGATCATGTTCAAGTCCAAGACAAAAAGAAACATAAACAAATAAACACAATATCACACAAGTATACCATTTCATAGAGATAGTCCTAGAACATAAAATTCTACAATGTTTGTCAATATGAGACTAATGCATGTGCATACTGTAGGGAAAAATCGTATGCACGCAGTGGAAGCGAGACTAAAATAAGGTTTAGTATAGTTTAAAATTTTTCCATAATTTGAACCTTAACCCTTAAATTAATTAAACATATATATATATATACTAAAAGTAGAATACCTTTTGTCGCGTGATCCGATTGACTTTGCGTCGATGGTAATCCGCAAGATCTTCCAATCCTATCACAAACGTGAATCACCTAGGAGCGTGGTCTCCCTTTCTTTGAATTGCGTACCTAAGGATGGAAAACAAAATATCTCCTCCTGATCGTTAGTCACAATAAAATCCAAGAAAACTAGAAAGTATGTTCCGGTCACTTTTGAATTTAACAACCGTTAAGATTGAAACTCGCATGAACCTAATTCGAAGTTGTGCATAAAGCCTTTTGATATTCAAGCTTATAAGTGCACTATCGAAATTAGAACTCTCTTTCTCTATTTCTCTCTTGGCTGAATTTTAACACTTGTCTAGAGTATGAATTATTTTTCTAAGTGAGAGAAATAATTCACTCAAGCTTGAAGAAGAAGAAGTGGGTGGCCGAATTCTTCTTCTTTTTCTATTAGGGTTGGCCAAATTCTTCTTGTGTAAAGGATTTAGGGTTGGCCGAATTCTCTCCCAAAGAGGATTTGTGCTTTACCCTAATTCCTATCAACAAACGTGAATCCTAACCCTAATACAACTCATAAGTGTTTAATCCTATTATGACTTATTAAAAGACTTCCTTATTTGATTAAATAAATAAACCTTATTATTTATCTTCTTACTAAATAAGTCTTTTATCTTTAATATACTACTACCAATAGTATAACTCTAGGAAACATATTTCCTAATCAGAAAAAGATTTTGATTCTCAATTAAATGATTAACTAATAAATTAATTAATTTCCATTTAATCAATCAATAAAATAAAATAATATTTTAGACTATTAAACTAGTCTTGCCGCCCACACCATATACATGGGCTTAATATTATTTTCTTATTTTATTTAATCCATTAGACTTTAATTAAAAAGCCCACATGTGAACCAGACCCATTCTTACAAAAAGAAACAAGCCCACATGCCTTTCATTAATATATTAATATAATTGATCAGCCCATTAAATAAATAATGTGCAAATTATATTCTTAATATATTAAATACAATTCTAGATGGACCTATAAATTGGTCCGGTAGAATATATCAAGTGATCCATGCAGGTCCGTGTGGATAGAGGATCTTGGCGGGCTATCTAAATTAAAGCTTCAATAGACATAACCTAATCACAATCAACAAATGATTCACTTAGGTCCGATCTATTAATTTTAACTCATTCCACTAAAGAGCTAAAATTGAACTCTTAAATAAAAATAGAATAAGTAAATATTTCTCATTTGTACCCTAGACAATCTTATTGGAGATGGTGTATCCTCGTGAAGAATATCAGTAATCGCCAAGAGCTTATAGGCTGCCTATTGCTCTCAAAGTTACCATATTTACTCATATGACCACATTTTGAACTTGGATATTTTGACTTGTCCAGAAGCCATGTTTCAATAGACTCTATCGAAAACTTAACGTTAAGATTCAATATCCAATACTTCAAAACATCCATATGATGATATTCTACTCTCATTTAATAAATGGAGCCACGATGTCCATATCTATAAATGAAGTCCTCTATCGATTAACAAATGAATATCACTAAACTATCGAGGATAGACTATGCTATATAATTGTACTCATTGATAACTCAAATGATACCAATTGCAACCATAAGTCCATCATTTATCTCAGGATTAAGATAGACTCTCCGATTGTCCTGATAATGAAAAGACTATTATCTATTGATGGTTCTAGATAAAGTATTTCATTGTGATCAAGTTCAATGCACCCAGTGCACTAGATTCTTTTACTCGAAGACCCTCCGATGATTTCAGACTCATCATAACTCATTTGATCCCACTCAAATGCTAGCAAAAGAATTCTACAACTTTAACAAGATAAAGGTGCCCAACCTTTAACTTAAGTTATGAACATTATTCAAGACTAACTAAAGAATTGTGTCTACCTCATATATATCCAGATGTACGAACAATTCTTCTTTTCTCATAGTCTTTAGACCTTATGATTATTTACTTTGACAATTATAATATTAAACTATAAATGCTATAAGATTTGTTAAACCAGAAATCACTTTATTAATATGAAAAGATTGTCAATTACAATATTACACTCTTGCTATTGAGCATAATCCTAACAATCTCCCACTTGCGCTATAGCAAATGTGTCATATCTCTCATGCCCATGTTCTCTAGATGCCCATCGAAACTCTTTTAAGGTAGAGCATTTGTGAAGGGATCTGCTAGATTTTCTGCTGACGCGATTTTGGTAATCGTCACGTCACCCCTTTGAACAATCTCCCTTAAAAGATGATACTTTCTTTCAATGTGTTTTCCTCTCTTGTGACTTCTTGGTTCTTTCGAATTAGCCACTGATCCACTGTTGTCACAGTAGATAGTGATCTTCTTATTCGCACTATGAACCACTTCCAAGTCCATCAAGAATTGGTGAAGCCAAACAGCCTCTTTGGCAGTCTCGCATGCAGCAACATACTCAGCTTCCATGGTGGAATCAACAATACAAGATTGTTTGATACTCCTCCATATGACTGCTCCTCCTCCAATAGTAAACATAGCTCATGATGTGGATTTTCTGGAGTCAGAATCTGATTGAAAATTAGAATCTATATACCCAACGGGAATTAAATCCCTTCTAGAGTATACAAGCATATTATCTCTCGTTCTCTTGAGATACTTGAAAATATGTTTGACTGCCGTCCAGTGATCAGGACCCGGTTTCGATTGAAACCTGCCAACTATGCCAACAGCAAAACAAATATCTGGTCTAGTGCAGAGCATTACATACATGAGACTTCCAATTGCCGAGACATATGGAACTCTACTCATGAATTGCTCTTCATGCTCATTCTTAGGAACTTGTTCCTTAGAAAGTTTGATTCCATGTCTGAAAGGTAACATACCTTTCTTGGAATCCTGCATGGAAAACCTAGACAAGATCTTGTCTATGTATGAAGCTTGGGATAATGCAATCGTTTTATTCTTTCTATCCCTTATTACTTTGATACCTAGAATAAAACTTGCTTCTCCTAAGTCCTTTATATCAAATTGTTTTGCTAACCATTCTTTTACTGATGTCAATACACTTACATCGTTTCCAATGAGTAGTATATCATCAACATAAAGAATTAGGAAAACCAACTTGTCGCCTTTAATCCTTTTGTATACACAAGGTTCGTCAGGATTCTGAATAAATCCAAAACCTTTCACAACTTGATCGAACCTTATGTTCCAGGATCTGGATGCTTGCTTTAATCCATATATGGATTTCTGCAACTTGCATACCTTTTCCATTTGGCCTTTTCAATGAATCCTTCTGGTTGCATCATATAGATGCTTTCGTCAAGACTTCCATTAAGGAAAGCTGTCTTGACGTCCATTTGCCAAATCTTTAGATCTAAAGATGCTGCAATGGATAAGAGTATCCTAATGGATTTAAGCATGGCCACAGGAGAGAAGGTTTCCTTGTAATCGATACCTTCTTTCTGTGTATAACCTTTAGCTACCAATCTAGCTTTAAAGGTTTCCACCTTTCCATCCATACCTCTTTTCCTCTTGTATACCCACTTGCACCCAATGGGTTTTATCCCTTTAAGCAAGTCTACAAGGGACCAGACTTTGTTATCGAACATGGATTCAATTTCAGATTGCATTGCCTTTTGCCAATGGCGACTATTAACATCCTTCATTGCTTCCTTATACGTGTAGGGATCATCGTCGTTCGGGAGATTCTCCACTGATTCCCTCAGACCGATGTATCTTTCGGGTTGTGTACTAACCCTCCCACTATGATGAGGAATGGTAGGTTGTTGATTTTGTGTTGGTTTGGAACTTACAATTGGGTTAGGTTGTGTAACCTCTCGTAGAATTGTATCTCCTGACATCTCATTCAGTCTCATTCAGGACAATTCTACTTCTAGGTACAAAATCATTCATATAGTCCGTTTCTAGAAATTTAGCATTTGTCGAAACAAATACTTTAAGATCTGAAGGATTATAGAAATAATATCCTTTAGTTTCTTTTGGATACCCTACAAATATGCATGTTTCCGAATGGGACTTCATCTTTTCTGTCTTTCCTTTTAACACATGCGCAGTATAACCAAATATCCTTAAGTGTTGTAAACTAGGCTTGCGCCCAGTCCACAACTCATGCGGTGTTTGAGGAACGGACTTAGATGGTACATCGTTTAGAATGTATATTGCAGTTTGTAAAACATATCCCCAAAAAGAAATAGGAAGTGTTGAATATCTCAACATAGATCTAACCATATCCAAAAGAGTTCTGTTTCTCTTTTCTGATACCCCATTCTATTGAGGTGTACCTGGTGCAGAAAACTGAGAAACTATCCCATTATCAATAAGATATTGCTGAAACTCACCAGATAGATATTCTCCACCACGATCAGATCTCAAGATTTTTATGTGTTTCTCAAGCTGATTTTCTACTTCAGCTTTGAATGCTTTGAACATGTCAAAAGCATCCGACTTATGTCGCATGAGATACATATAGCAAAATCTCGAGTAATCATCTGTGAAGGTGATGAAGTACTCATATCCACCTCTAGCTTGAATGCTCATAGGACCACATACATCAGTGTGTATTAATCCTAAACATTCAGTGGCTCTTGCGCCTTTGGCTGAGAATGACTTTTTGGTCATCTTACCTTCCAAACAAGATTCACAAGTTGGTAGATCATCAACCTTTAAGTCACTTAAAGGTCCGTCACTTACCAATCTTTTAATCCTATTAAGTTAATATGACCTAGGCATAAATGCCATAGGTAGGTTTCATCTATTGATAATTTTACTCTTTTATGATTAGGTTCCGTTAATTCTGTGTCTAACGAGTGAGAGATATTTCTATGCAAAAAGTATAGACCATTTTCCAATGTACCTTCGCAAATAATTTTGTTATTCTTACTAATAATAAAAACTTTATTAAAAGTAACAGAATATCCAAATTTATTTAAACAAGAAATTGAAATTAAATTCCTCTTGAATTGAGGTACATAATAAACGTCTATTAAATCTAAATGCCTTCTAGAATCCAAGTAAACTCTAATATCTCCCATTGCACTTGCAGACACTAACGTTCCGTTGCCCAAGCGCAAATTGATTTCATTCTTATTTAGCCTTCTCCTTTCTTAGAACCCCTGCAAGGAATAACAAACATGGTTAGTGGCTCCAGAGTCTATGATCCAAGAATCTGTAGAATCTGCCAGAAAACATGTTTCAAGATAATTAACATTACCTTCTTCCTTTTTATTCTGGGACTTTGGGCAATTTCTTTTCCAATGTCCCTTTTCACCACAAAGGAAGCATTTCCCTTTGATCTTGGTTACTTTCTTGGTCTCCTTCTTGGTAGGCCCAAGTTGCTTTTTCTTCTGTTGTTTCTTAACCTTCTGACGGGTCTTAACAGTAGCAACTTTACCAACCATATGAATCTCTTAACCTTTGCTTTTCACAAGGATCTTTTCAGCGCTTTGAACATCTTGCATCAGGCCTTGCAAGGTGTATTCCTTTTTGTTCAAAGTGTAGTCCAATTTGAACTAATCAAAGGAATTTGATAGTGAGTTGACAACCATGTCAATTTTTGTCTCACCATCTATCTCAGCGCCATTTAGTTCAGCAATGTTGAGATGTGCTATGACTTTCATCATGTGATCCTTCACAGCCTATCCAGGTTTCATCCTAAGATTCATAAAAGCAGTCACTGCCTCTCTCTTAGTCGTCCTGGACCTCATAGCAAACATCTCCTCTAGAGACATCATTATATCAGCAGCAGACTCCATTCCTTCATGCTGCTGTTGCAACACGTCGGAGATAGTAGCCATAATGTAACATTTGGCCATATCATCTGAAGTCTTCCACTGCTCATACCCATCTCTTTGCATTATATTAGATTCATTATAAGGAGCAGGTGGTTTAGGAGTAGTCAGAACAAACTTATGTTTTTCACTTTGCAGCAACAACCCAATTTTCCTTTTCCATGTGACATAATTATCTGCAGTTAAAGTGTTATCTTTCAGGATGTTTATAAGTGATGGGGTCATGATTTCTGAATAAAACAAAAATATATATGAGTAAATAATCATGATAAAGCACTTTCGAATATTTATCTTGATTTAAATAAATAACTCAATCATAAAAATTCAACGGTGATCCAACACCCATAAATGTTACGCCTCCTTTGGGAGTTCGCACCATTTACTAGTTAGACTAGGTCCCACCTAATTGTTAACATAACAACCAGCGTTTTCAATTTTAGCCTTGCAATTTTACTGACAAGAACTCTTGGGAGGATATCAATAAAATTACATCGAGTGTGTTACCAAGATATTGACCCTCAATATATTCTCTCACGAAAATCCCTCCTTGGGGAGTAGATCTCGTTTGAGTCAATTGTCTAGTCTATCCTTGTAAGGAAGTATGTTGCTAAATTCCATTCATGGACGCCCCTTGGGGGGATTACCAATAAATAATAATGCTCAACTAACCTTGGAGGCCATAGGTGTTGCAAAACACCTTCTCCCACTCAATTATTTAAGGCATGTGATTAAATCCCATAGAATGATTTACCAAGTTATCTAGATGCCAATTTAGATACCTAAATCATTCAATGCATGTTCATACCAAAAGAGATATATGAGTGGCACTCCTATTCTATATGACATGTTATCATACAATAACAAATATTGTAATATTTACGAAAAATAAATAGCCACAATTTTGGTCCATCCTAGAAAAGCAAGTAAATTACATTTGTTTGAAATACATAAACCCTAACTTGGCGATCAAGTCTTCAAGCGGCCATCGTCCACTTGCGCACCCGAAGCCACACATAGCTGTCCCAAACGCACACCTTGGCTGCCCGGCATGGGCATGCGCAGCCCATACCAACTCAAGGGTGCGCACAGGTGCTAGGGTGTGTCATTGCTTCCCTTTTCCGCTTCCAATTTTTCAACTCTTCGAATCTTTGAATCTTTAATATATTACAGCAGATTTTACACAATAAATTACTGCAGTATTTGAAATACAATAAAAACTGCACTATTTGATACAAAAAAAAATCTGCAGTATTTTTAATACAATAAAAAACTGCAGTTTTTATTACAATAAAAATAGAGAACCTAGCAACTACCAAGAAGGAACTTATGGCGATAATAGGCCACCCTTCTTGTTACAATTCTGAAACAAAAATTACATTGAAATTCTAGGACCAAAATCGAGCAACAACAATTCATTTTATAATAACATATATAAATCCATACATTCCAATGTAATTATATATGCGAATACCTAGAGTGCCATCTCTTTCTAAAACATGCATAATCATAATAAAAAGAAATAGATTCACGTATATATATGTTAATTAATTAAAGGGTACAACCAAGGCTCTGATACCAATTGTAGGGAAAAATCGTATGCACGCAGCGGAAGCGAGACTAAAATAAGGTTTAGTATAGTTTAAAAATTTTCCATTATTTGAACCTTAACCCTTAAATTAATTAAACATATATATATATACTAAAAGTAGAATACCTTTTGTCGCGTGATCCGATTGAATTTGCGTCGATGGTAATCCGCAAGATCTTCCAATCCTATCACAAACGTGAATCACCTAAGAGCGTGGTCTCCCTTTCTTTGAATTGCGTACCTAAGGATGGAAAACAAAATCTCTCCTCCTGATCGTTAGTCACAATAAAATCCAAGAAAACTAGAAAGTATGTTCCGGTCACTTTTGAATTTAACAACCGTTAAGATTGAAACTCGCGTGAACCTAATTCAAAGTTGTGCACAAAGCCTTTTGATATTCAAGCTTACAAGTGCACTATCGACATTAGAACTCTCTTTCTCTATTTCTCTCTTGGCCGAATTTTAATACTTGTCTAGAGTATGAATTATTTTTCTAAGTGAGAGAAATAATTCACTCAAGCTTGAAGAAGAAGAAGCGGGTGGCCGAATTCTTCTTCTTTTTCTATTAGGGTTGGCCGAATTCTTCTTGTGTAAGGATTTAGGGTTGGCCGAATTCTCTCCCAAAGAGGATTTGTGCTTTACCCTAATTCCTATCAACAAACGTGAATCCTAACCCTAATACAACTCATAAGTGTTTAATCCTATTATGACTTATTAAAATACTTCCTTATTTGATTAAATAAATAAACCTTATTATTTATCTTCTTACCAAATAAGTCTTTTATCTTTAATATACTACTACCAATAGTATAACTCTAGGAAACATATTTCCTGATCAGAAAAAGATTTTGATTCTCAATTAAATGATTAACTAATAAATTAATTAATTTCCATTTAATCAATCAATAAAATAAATTAATATTTTAGACTATTAAACTAGTCTTGCCGCCCACACCATTTACATGGACTTAATATTATTTTCTTATTTTATTTAATCCATTAGACTTTAATTAAAAAGCCCACATGTGAACCAGACCCATTCTTACAAAAAGAAACAAGCCCACATGCCTTTCATTAATATATTAATATAATTGATCAGCCCATTAAATAAATAATGTGCAAATTATATTCTTAATATATTAAATACAATTCTAGATGGACTCATAAATTGCTCCGGTAGAATATATCAAGTGATCCATGCAAGTCCGTGTGGATTGAGGATCTTGGCGGGCTATCTAAATTTAAGCTTCAATAGACATAACCTAATCACAATCAATCTATTAATTTTAACTCATTCCACTAAAGAGCTAAAATTGAACTTTTAAATAAAGATAGAATAAGTAAATATTTCTCATTCGTACCCTAGTGTAATGTTCATGATTTGTATTGGCATGATTCCATTGCAAAACACTTCATATTTGTATTAGTTGTTGCTTAGGATATTCTTTGAAGAAAGGAAGCTTAAAAGGTGAAGAGCAACGTCTAGTGCAAAAATCGTCTTCAAGAGGTGAAAAGCGTCAAAGGTATATCTTGACTCCTATCCTCTTGCAAGGCATTAGCGCACACACACACAATTCATACATATGTGTCCCTGTATCGTGGTTCAAACATTTAGTATAACACATTCACACATCTCATAGTATGCTCATGCATTGATCTTGTATAGACAAACATTGTAGAATTGCATGCTTTGTGACTATCTCTTTGATATGGCATGCTTGTGTGAATATGTTATTATTTGTTTGTGTATTTTGTGTTTTGGACTTGAACATGTTCTTATTTGATGCCTTATTAAGTTTCGGTCATTTCGGTTACTCATTCATAAGGTTTCGAGTCCAAACGATGTAGCTACGCTACTTTTCGTTCTCATTCGTTGAGTTGACTTCATCATCGTTTTCCGAGATGATTTCTCAACCATTTTTCAAAGTTGTATAGTCTTCGTCGTGTGTGAGGGAGTCACGGTTCATAATTCAAAAACGGATTTGAAATCGGAGTTCGGATGCCCAAGATACGGCTGAAGAACGTGAGAGTGCGCGAAAGAGGTTAGAGCGGCCAAGAGACCACGTGAGCCACCCCGTGAGGGAGGCCGTGGGGCCACGGCCAGAGACCCTCTCTGGTCCCATGAGGCCCACGCGCCCCCCACGGGATGGGTGACGTGGCCTTCTCTTATTGGCCCTGAAAACTCTTCTCTCTCCTCCTTTTAATCACTTCTCCTTCCCTCCAAAACATTTGAAGATTTTCAAGAACACTTTGAGAAATTCTGCAGAAATTCTTCAATTTTAGTTTTAGTATTTTGATCATAACTTTCTCATACGAACTCGAAATCAATCGATTCAAAAGCCAAAATTGTTGGTCTTGAGAAGAGCTACAAACCCCAAGCATTTCTAGAGGGAGCTGACTTCGTCATTGTTCCCAAAAGCTTGATCTTCAGTACGAGGTCTAGGTTGTTTGTTCAACTTCTTCTTTTTCAATTTCATCTTTGATCATCTCTTGATTCTTACTATTTGATTGATGAAATTTGTTGAGAAGTATGTTAGATCATATGCTAAGGGTGTTTGATCATTTGTCAATTGAGTTTTAGCTTTGTGATTTCCTTTGAACATATATGTGCTAAACTTGATTTTGTTTGAAATTGATTCTAGAAAATGTATATATGATGTGTCTCATATTATTTTCTAGGTTCTATTTCATGATCTAAGAACTAGGTTTTTAGTGTGATATATTGAATAATCATACCTTGTTCTTATTGATTTGCATGTCTTGATTTCTAGATAATCTTGTGATTGTGTATTGAAAGCATATTCTAGTTTATCATTTGTTGACGGTGATTTTTGATGGTCACCGAGTCAATGATTTATTTTTGAATTGCTATAGTTTATGAACGAGAACGATTAAAAATCAAGAAGAAATAACAAGCAATTACGTGGTAAAACTCTAATGATTGGAGAAACATCCACGGGTTGTTGCCTTTAGCAACGAAGCCAAATTCACTATGAAGAATTGTTACAAATATATTGCACTATAATTTCTCTTTCTCTCTCTAGCTCTTCCTCGCGTACCCCGTATTTGCGTATAAAGGGGGGTACTTATACATGTTATTAGGGTTTGGTGCTACCACTAGGGTTTGGTACTGTGGTGCCCAAGTCTTGGGCGTGTGTTCTAATCCTAAATGGATTCTGTTTCCTTCTTTGTAGCATATTTCCTGATTTGGCTGAGTCCAAATTCGATTCTGATTCCTCCTCCTTTCTTTGTGGGAAAACTATTTGTTTCCTTATTTGAACTCTGAGCAGCCACACCGCTGCTTATCGTGGAGACGCTGGTCGCTGATTATGTCCTGTGCTTAGAATATGAACGCTGGTGACTATCTGTCTTATTGACTCCCGAGTATGCCCGAGTATGCCCGAGTATGTGCCCAAGTAAGATTTATTGCCCGAGTTGATTGTCTTTGTTTGCGGTCGGGCAACTTACTCTTTTTCCGAGTAAGTTGTCGTTTGGGATTTCTGCTCCATAAGTTGACTTATCTTGTCTCCTGCTTGCATGGCCTTTTATGGTGATGACGTATCCTTCACGACTATTTTTTACCTATAACATCATTGAATATGTACATTTAGCTTGATTGATCATCTAGCTTAATTTGATTGTGTTTGCATCACTTGCATCACTTAGATCATAGCCTTGCATTAGGTTGAAGTCTCTAGCAAAGTGAGTGAAGCTTTGTGGATAGAGCAAGGAAGTCTTGATTAGAGTCGGGAGGACTTGGATAATCAAGCAAGGAAGTCTTGTCTAGGGTCGGGAGGATCCGGATAGGCAAGCAAGAAATCTTCCTAGAGACGTGAGCGTCTTGGATAGGAAGTTGCTTTTTAGAGGTGTAGGATACATCTCGGATAGGAAGTAGGCTTGGTAATTCACTAGCCCGAGGGTAGATTAGGAGTTGATAACTTGAGCGGATATCATGAGTTGATAGCTTGAGTGTGTAAGTCCTTTTTCACATAGTGGATTGCTTTGCCGGTGGTTGTGGTATCAACCCGTGGATGTTTCCTCTTTGAGGTTTTACCACATAAAAAATACTTGTGTTCATTTTGTTTTTACTTTTCTTTATCTTCCATATCTTTCATTGATTGCATATCTTGTAAATTGATTAACTCTTGTATAAGTGAAATCAATTAATTTGTTAAATATAATCAAGTGTGCATTTTCTTTGATATATTCTGTATTATTTTTAAATTGGAAGAATTTGGAGCCTATACCTATTCACCCCCCCAGGTATATTTTGCACTACTTAAGGGAAATTTCACCTAGACAATCTTATTGGAGATGGTGTATCCTCGTGAAGAATATCAGTAATCGCCAAGAGCTCATAGACCGCCTATAGCTCTCCAAGTTACCATATTTACTCATATGACCACATTTTGAACTTGGATATTTTGACTTGTTCAGAAGCCATGTTTCAATAGACTCTATCAAAAACTTAACGTTAAGATTCAATATCCAATACCTCAAAACATCCATATGATGATATTTTACTCTCATTTAATAAATGGAGCCATGATGTCCATATTTATAAATGAAGTCCTCTATCGATTAACAAATGAATATCACCAAACTATCGAGGATAGACTATGCTATATAATCGTACTTATTGATAACTCAAATGATACCACTTGCAACCATAAGTCCATCATTTATCTCAAGATTAAGATAGACTCTCCGATTGTCCTGATAATGAAAAGACTATTATCTATTGACGGTTCTAGATAAAGTATTTCATTGTGATCCAGTTCAATGCACCAAGTGCACTAGATTCTTTTACTCGAAGACCCTCCGATGATTTCAGACTCATCATAACTCATTTGATCCCACTCAAATGCTAGCAAAAGAATTCTACAACTTTAACAAGATATATGTGCCCAACCTTTAACTTAAGTTGTGAACATTATTCAAGACTAATTAAAGAATTGTGTCTACCTCATACATATCCAGATGTACGAACAATTCTTCTTTTCTCATAGTCTTTAGACCTTATGATTATTTACTTTGACAATTATAATATTAAACTATAAATGCTATAAGATTTGTTAAATCAAAAATCACTTTATTAATATGAAAAGATTGTCAATTACAATATTACACTCTTGCTATTTAGCATAATCCTAACACATACTTCAATGAGTGTGAATGTGTTATACCAAATGTTGCATAACAATGCTGGGACATACACGTATGAATTGTGTGTGTGTGCGCTGACGCCTTGCAAGAGGAAGAAGAATCTTGATACCTTAGCATCCAAGTATGTGCTTTTTCTCTTGAAAACGATATTTGCATGAGAAGTTGCTTTTCACCTTTGAAGCTTCTTTTCACTAAGAACCACCTAAGCAACAAATATTACAAATATAGAGAGTTTTGCAATGGAATCAAGCCAATACAAATCAAGGACCTTACAGATAGAATCAGATTGGATTGTAATTTCTTCGATCGTGGTAAATCCAATGGATTTGATCCACCGCACACCCCTATACAACCAAGGATTGAAATCCATTATTAATTTATTTACTTTTTTCATCATTGGATTAAAATAAAAATAAATGGATAAATATTGAGTCAAAAATCTAAGGTGGCGTTTGTTTTTTTGTCTGAAATCCTGAAACCTGAAGTCTAGGTAATATGTTTGTTTTTCTGTATCTAAAATCTGAATGGAAAAGTAAAGTTGTTTGTTTTTTCAAAACACAACATCTGAAAACCAGTAATTTGATATTCTTACCCCTACACACTTAATGGTAATATATATTAAACTATTACTGATAATTAACTTTAAATTGATAGTGTAATATTTTTTTTTTTACGATATTCCAATAATATATATATTTTTTAAATTTAATAAAATTGAATGCTTAAAGAAATTAATTATTAAAAAAAAACGTAAGTCATTTAAGCCCCATTTTCATCAAATTTTTATAAAATATATATAAAGTAATTAAAATAATAATAATAATAATAATAAAATAAAACCCTCTCACTATCACTTTCTCATTCTCATCCTTATCTTCACAAACTCCAGCCACCACTCATCAACATCTATTCATTTTATTCTCTCATCCTTGGTAGAGGTGGCTAGGTTTGGGTCTGGGTCTGGGTCCGGTTCTAGGTTTGGGTGTGGTGGTGGTGGTTGATGGTGGGGGTGGCTGGGTTTGATTTTATTTGGGTTTGGGTCTGGTGTTGATGGTGGTTGACGGTGGTGATGATTTTGTTTGGGTTTGGGATTCCATTTTTCACAGTGGTTGACGGTGGTGACGATTTTGTGTGAATTGAATTGGCTGAAATTAGATTTATATGTGGGTAGTATAATGGGAATTATGTGATTTGTGAGAGGGTAATTTGGGTATGAAATTTTAAAATAATTTCAGACCCAACCAACTTCAAACTTTAGCCAGGATTCCTGACTTTTTGATTTCAGACGTTTTTCCATGATTTTCCAGACATTAGATGACAAAAAAAAAAAAACATGATGCCTGAAAGGGTATTTCAAACCTCAAAAAAAAAAAAAAAAAAAAACAAGCCCAAGTCAAACTTTTAAATTAATAGAGCTTGGCCCTACCCAAAAAAAAAAAAAAAAAAAAAAAAAAAAAAAAAAATCCTTAGTAATTAAAAAAAAATGATTAATTAATAATTTGAATTAATTTGACCATAATTTTAGGGAACATCTGAGGGGTTATTTTTATAAGGTGATTATAAAATAAAATAATCTACTTTGAGAATGAAGAATGTTTTAAATAACCAAATCATTCTCCATAATTTTAACATAAAACACTTAGGGGTCCGTTCGGTAATGTTTTTGTTTTATATTTTTGTTTTATATATTTTCGTTTGAAAATGAGAAATTGATTTCGTCAGAAGCTGAAAATGCGTCTGGTAGAAATAATTGAAAATAATATTCTAAACAAAATAATAATAATATATATTTAGTGAAATTTTTTAAAAACATATTTTAAATATATTGTAAAAGTAAAAATAGTATTGTATGTAGTTAAATTATATATAATATCTACAAAAACATTTTTTTTTTTTTGAAATATTACAATAATTCGGGATTTGGGGGAGGGGGACAGATCGACTATTTAGCCAACCTCATCAAATACGAGTAGTGTCATGCTTGCCAAATTCATTTCCAAATGATATCGCATTTGAGTTGTCAACATCATATCTCTCATCAAAATAATCTCATTTAACTAATAATAAGGTTTATCTATTTTTTTTTTTTTTTTTCACAATTGTAAAGCAATTAAAGATTTGTTGTGCATGAAATCGATTTTCAATATTTAAAAATACTTTACAAGAAAAAAAATTAAAAGGTGTGTGGATTGGTGAATACATTCAGGCAAAAAAGATTGCTAAACTGAAGATAGGTTGAATAAATAATATATATATTTTTAAGAATAAGAAAAGGAAAAAAAAAAAAAAACATTAGAGTGGGATGAAAAATGTGGGATTTTAGGTTGAATGTTTATCATTATTGAAAAAAAAAAAGAGGTTGAACGAAGGAGGAAGAGGAGAAATAAAAAAGTTCATAAAAATTCAAAATAAAGCTTCTTGAACACCGTGCCGTGCTTTCAATTGGATTTAAAAACATTAGAGTAGTTTCGATGTAATGCACCAAACTTCACTCTAATTTGTAGTTAAAAAGGAATCTTTTAAAAATACGTTTATATTAATATTTTTTTCCACTCCAATGAAAGCACCAAAAAATATCTTTAAAGAATATTGTTCTAATAAATATTTAAATTATTATAAAAGTTTAACATTATTTTAATATATTATTAATAAGTAGATTAAATAAATTAAATATGTATATTAATATTGGTGTCATTTTAAAGCTCACAACGCGATCTTTTCGATGGTATATTTTTTTGGAGTACATCTTTTTGGAATTAAGTATAGAAGAGTTAAATTAAAGATTTGAAAAAAATTAAAACATTTGTTTGACAATTAAGTACAGTATTCTCATCAATGCAAAAAGTGAGAAATCAATTTTTTTGTAATTTTTAAAATTTATAAACTCGAAACTTGTGTCGGGAAGCCTTTGAATGTTTTTGGGAAAAGATCGTTTTACCCTTGACCTTTGCCCTATTAGAAAGGTGAGGACATGGTTTGTCCATATGGGCCGGTCTCCCCCTTAAAATGAAACTAATGTAAAATCTCTCCCTTCTGTTACTTTTTCCATCCAAAAAATGTTTGATCGTCAATCCTGATGGTCAAATGACCATTTTATTCTTCAAAATAATCAGAAAATGATAATTTAACCCTCCATATATTTATTAAATAATACAAATATATTAAAAAAACAGAAAACCAAAAAAAAAATAATTTAAAAATAGAATTGAAAAAAAAAAAGATGGATCTCCACCGTCTATCTTTGAGATGGACGGTGAAGATCTCTCTTTTTTAATTTAATTTTAAAAACTAAAATTAAAATATATAAAAAAAATTAAAAACAAAAAAGTTTTGGAAAAGTTTGTAGATCTAAAAACAATTTTTTTTAAAAAAAAAAAACGTTTTGTAGATCTGTTTGGATCTTTTAAACAAAATTCCCCAAACAATCATCATCATCTTCAAAAACAAAAATCTTCATCTTCATCTTCACCTAAACCTAAACCTAGTTGCCTAACTCATCAAATCTTCATCTCTTTTCAAAAACAAACACCAACACCAACCTAGAAACAAGAACACCAACCCTCATCATTTCTAGAAACCCAACCCAGGATCTGAAACCAAAACCCATCGTAAAAAGAAAAGAAAAAAACAAAATTGAAAATACAAATCAAACATAGAAAAATAAAATCAAACCTAGAAACTTACCATAAGTGAGTCTGGATTTTGAGTTGGATTGAGGGAGGGTTACAGTAATGACCATCTTTGTCGTTGTTTGCTCTGCTTTTAACCAAAAACTCGAGGAAATGAAGATTTTGAAGATTCTGGAAGTTGTTGATTAGGTTAGGGTTTAGGTGTTGGGAATGATTTGGAAGATGATGATTATTAATGATTTTTAATTTTTAATTTTTAATTTGTTTAATTCTAGTCATTTACCATTTTGCCCTTTCAATTTTAATGGTCAACGCAAATATGGACGAAATTACTAACAGAAGGGGTTCTTTCTCCATTAATTCTATTGGGGTCAAATTATTTTGTCACTATTTGAACCGGGTTTTGTAAGAAAGTCACCACTTTAATAACTTAAGTTTAAAAGGCACCTATTATGGTGAACGGACAAAAATGCCCCCCATAGTAACCTTTTTCACCATTTTAGTTTTTTTTTTTTTTTTTTTTTTCTTTCAAAATCCTCCATCAATGGACGATGGTGGACCATGAACACGACCACGACCAAGACCAAACACAATAGCGACTTTTTTTATGTCCGAGCCTTTGTTAGTTGCATTTGAGATACAAGCCCTCTTATTAGTTGTGTTTTTTTTTTTTTTTTTTTTTTTTTTTTTTTTTTTTTTTCAATTTAAAACCCTCTTTTGTAAACCTTAAACTGATTGTGTGAAAAAAAAATGATTGTTGAAAGGGCTCGGAGAACAAATGAAAAGGCTCGGAGAACAATTGAAAAGTCTCGGAGACTAATTGAAAAGTCTCGGAGACTAAATGAAAAGGCTCGAGCCTTTTCAATTGTTCCCCGAGCTTTTTCAATTAGTCTCCGAGACTTTGTAAATAGTCTCCGAGACTTTGTAAATAGTCTCCAAGACTTTTTATTTGTCCTCCGAGCCTTTTCTATTAGATTCAAAATTCACATAACCAGCTTAAGGTTTACAAAAGACTCGGAGAACAATCATTTCTGGAACCTAATTTGGGTTTTAAATTGAAAAAACTTCGATTTAACAGTAATAGTAGCAACACGGAACTCCTGAATAAACTCCCCAGCTCATTCAAGCACCTCTGCCATAGGGATCAAAGCCTTGCCATGCAACATGGATTTTCTTCGATACCAAATATTCCACCAAACCACACAAAGTGATTCAAGCTCTTGCAGACCAACTTGCTTGCTAACCAAAATCACAAAATCCATGAAGGATCCCTGGTCTAAACATGAATCACCCTCAGATAAACCATAAGCAACTTTCACACCCTTTAAGCTTGAACATTGCCAAAGCGCATGCAGCGACGTCTTTGCTTTTTTCATACAAATCAGACATATTACATCCAACAACATCCCATGCTTTAGCAGATTGACACGAGTAGGTATCCAATTATTACATGATTTCCAAAGGAACAGCTTGATCTTAGAGGGAACATTCAGACGCCAAAGGTAATTCTACCAGGACTCAGCCTCACTCAACCCTAACCCACCCGCCTTCTCAGACAAGGAAGAAGCCAACCAGTAACCACTTCGAACAGAGTAATTCCCCGAAATATGATAGTGCCATAAGAGGCGATCTTTAGAACCTCTACTACAGGGAGGAATACTCAGGATACCACCAGCCTCTTCCGCACAAAAAATACCCTTAATCAAATTAGAATTCCACCCACCTGAAGACAGTTTCAGAGCATCCACAGTTTCATTCTCACCTAATAGTTGCAAAGAATTAATAGTTGCAGAGAAGAAATTTTAAAAGTGGTGGGCTACGGGACCCATCGATCTTTATAAATTCGGACAATATTACCATCTCCAATCCTCCATCGTGACCCACTCTCAATCAACTCTCTCCCCTATAACAGACCTTTCTAAAGAAAAGAACCGTATCCACTTTTCGCCGATAGGAAAGAAGAAGACCTGAAATAGCAATCTTTAATCACTCTTGCGGCTAGCGACTCAGGAAATCTTATCAACCTCCAACATTGTTTTGCAAGCATCACTTTATTGAAAGCACCTAAATCCCGAAATCGAAGACCACCCTCACTCTTAGGCTTACATAAATTTTTCCAAGAACACCAATGCATCTTTCTCTGAAAGTATACAAACGTAGTTAAATTGCTTAAGGCATACCTAGAGAGAGAGAGAGGGGGGGGGGGGTGAATAGGTTTTTACACCTTTTTTCAAACCCTTGAACAAACTTTCGTTTGTCCCTCAAGGTAGCCTTACACACAACAAAATAAGCCAAGAAAGACATACATAGACAATATGAGAATACAATCATGAGAGCAAGATCTAAGTATATCATCTAGTTGTGTAAGGTATAAGAACAAATAAACACAACAACAAAGTAAGCTTGTATTCCAATATGAAACAAATTATAGCACGGTGTGTATAAAACTATCTAGAGGGGGAGGGGGGGGGGGGGGGGGGTGAATAGATTTTAAACTTATTACCCAATTTTTCGTGTTAAGACAAAATTACGAAATTACCCCTAAATAGATAAAGCAATAAATCAAGTATAAAATGCGGAAATTAAATAACACTTGATTTTTACGTGGAAACCCTCACGGGAAAAACCATGGGCTAGTAAGTAAGCCACACTCAAACCTCGAATCCACTAAATGCGTAAAATGATTACAACCTAATCCCGGAAGTAATCACACACCTACCTAATCCCGGTATGAGTGAACCTAGTCCGATTTGCTTGCGATCTAAGTAACCTAATCCCGGAAGCTACACACAAGACTTACTTTCTCTATGAAGAGAATAAAACCCTAAGTGAATATATGTGTTGTATGTATAAATTCGCCAACCTGACACGTCATCAAAAGAGCTAACAAAAGACTGCCACGTCACTCATTGACCGGGTTAAAGGAGGAAGTTTGACAAGTCAGAATGATAGAATAGCTTAAACCAGAAGGAAGTTAAAGACATGGTCGCCGAAGCTAAATACCTACTCGCCGAATATAGAAGTGTGCTCGCCAAATACGCAATACCCAGAAAATAAAGGTACTCGCTGGACCAGCACACTGGGCTTGAACCGACTCGACAGAAACACAGAAATAAACCCTAAACTTTTAAAAGACCCAGAACAACAAGGAATCATAAAAAGGAAAGTAGACCTGATCCGTGACAAGAAAGGATCCTAGTACGAATCAAAGATGGAAACCTTTCACCCACACGACTGAAAACAAGGGGAAACCCTAAGTAAACATGTATAAATAGAACCACCTATCCCATGAGGAAGGGGTTCAGAAATCTAGGGAGAGAAAAGAGAGCAATTGTAAGAGAGATCTAAGCGTGTAACAAGGCAACGAAAACCTAGTATTATTCTTCTGCCCTCAGGGGCACCGTGGTTTTTTCCCATTCAAGGGTTTTCCACGTAAAATCTGTCTTTTGCATGCGTTCTTAATTTTCTTGTTTTATATTAAATTGATATAATTGTTGAGTGCGTGGCAATCCAAATTTCACCGTCAACAATATGAATATCCAAATGCAACATAGAGCAAGGGAAACCCTATATGCTTATCTAAGATGATGAGTTTGCAATTAAAGCAATCCTAGATATTAAAAACTAAATGACATGTCAAATAGTTAAGCTAATCAAGATTAAGCACAAAACCTAATTAGCTATCACAAAACAACTTCTCAAACATACATCACACTAATCTCAATCTTGTATCCAAAAAATATATAATAACATACAAGTAATTAATTGAGATTGCTTGTTAAGAAAAACACAAAATATGTAAGATATTAGTGAAAAGCTTACCAAGTAAAGTATGATGAAGAATCCATGCAAGATGACATCTAGATGATCAAAGATGATGCTAGATGATGATTGATGATCATGAAAAAGTGTTTGAGTAATTAAAAATGAGTTCTTGGAATTTTTCTTCTCTTTGAAAAATATCCTAAGTATGAAATCTGAATATGAACTCTCTTAATTGACCTAAAGTCAAAGTGGCATATATATAGGAGACCAAACCAAAGTGTGGTCGTTTTGATAAGTTTGCCTCATATTTTGCCTTGGGCACTGTACGTAGAGCGCTTCTGTACAGCGCCCATAAACTGACCTCTCGGGTTTGAGAGGGGTGCTGTACGAACATCGCTTCTGTACAGCGCCCATCCAAAATGCATCAGACCTGATGCATTTAAATGTCCATTTTTGCATCAGGTATGGGGGGCGCTGTTCAGAACAGCGCTTTGAACAGCGCCTTGAACAGCGCCCTTTGCAAAGCAAGACTTCCAAATCTATGCAAGACAAGGCAATGGGCAATGCAAGATGCAATCAAACTAACATGCAAAAAGAGATGTTAATGAGCATTAAAGCACACAAATAAGACAAATAACATACAAGGATTAAACATATGCATGAGTTGTGAGTGTGTGCAACTATCTCTTCAAGACAAGTAAGCACATAGAATTTTACCTTCGGTGCTTATCAAGTCGAGGTCTTCAAAGGGCTTCGAATAAAAACTACCAACACCTAGGCTACCCTTACAAGGAACCCCAACATGTGGTTTGTCCACGAAATAAGCCAATCAACAAATGGGAACCTTACAATCTCTCCCTTTGGCTATTTCGTGACAAAACCACCACCACATTGAAACCTCACAAAGAAATAGAAACTACGGGACTACTATGATATTCTACATTACAAAGAGATAAGAAAATAAAACTTCAAGTCTTCAATCTCTTGTAGAACAATCAACCCCTGAAAATAAGATTTCTATATTTTCCAATACAAGTTAAATGTGAGATTAATCAAGTGAGAACAAAAACAAGCATTTGCAATTTTAAAAGGTTAGGCACAACATTATGAAATGTATGTGTATGCAATGCTCCCCCTCAACGGGTTACTCCCCCTCAATGAATATTCTCCCCAACAAGCATAATTGCTACTACAATTTGCAACTCCCCTTACCATTCCTATTCCCCCTTTTTGTCATGATGTAGGCAAAGGAGTAGTCCCCAACCGGGTCACTCATAGCAACGAGAGATAGTAGCATGCAAGATATTTGCATAATCAATATAAGTCACTTTATGCATCTCAATTAATTGGAGAGAAACAAGGAGATTTATTTGAGAAAAATGTGTGAATCAAACATGCTTTGCATACAAGACATATAGCATTCAAGTCCAAAATACAATGGTATTTGGCAAAGCAAATGACAAAGGTTTCTAATTAGAATTCAAACCAATTTCACCAATGTCATGAGAAAAGCAAGGATATAGAGATTATTGTTTTCAATTTAAGAGCAACTATATCCAACTTTATAAGCGAAACATGGCATGAGCGACTTTGCACCCTATTTGATTTTTCCGGATAAGATATCCGTATGATAGTAGCCATGTTCAACCAATAAAGAAAGAGAAACATTTGGAATATAAATTCCTTTGAACGGATACAAGATCCTTTATTCATTTTGAGTCTCATAAGCTTTCACACAAGTTATGCATTTTAAGAATATGCAATCATCAATTCATGCTTTTCATGTTAGCATGTTATATGAATTTCATGCTTTTACATTTGACATTAGCATGTTATACAAGAATCATCATGTCATGGAGATAACTATAGGTCATTCAAATCATAATTCCTATGCACATCTCCTAGTCCAAAAATGCATGATTGAACATAAATATGACATGGATTGTAAACAAGCAAGGTTCACACTTATTGAATAGAAAACATATATACATATGTGCAACCAAGCTTACTCAAGCAATTAAAAGAAGAGGCATAAGATATTTCAAATTTTTGCAAGTGACAAGAATGCAAAATAGCTCTCTTTGCTTGAGTTCCCCATATGGGGTCAATCATAGATCACATCACTCCACAAGACATATCCCAATAGATCTACTAAGTGTTTTAAATCGAGTAGCATCTAAGGGTTTAGTAAATAGGTCCGCAAGTTGATCATTAGTACCTACATGTTCAAGTACTATGCATTTATTTTCAACAAGCTCTCTAATGAAGTGATGGCGGATGTCAATATGCTTAGTTCTAGAATGTTGCACCGGATTCTTGGAAATATTAATAGCACTCATATTATCACAAAAGAGAGTGAGAGTACCTTGGTTGAATCTATAGTCTACTAGCATTTGCTTCATCCATAGAGTTGTGTGCATCCACTCCCCGCGGCTATGTATTCGGCCTCAGCCGTGGATAAGGAAATCGAGTTTTGCTTCTTGCAAAACCAAGACACCAAGTTGTTGCCTAGAAAGAAGCAACCGCCCGATGTGCTCTTCCTATCATCACAATTTCCTGCCCAATCCGCATCACTAAAGCCTACAAGACTAGCATTAGTGTCAAAAGAGTACCAAATCCCATAGTTGGATGTCCTATTCACATAGCGAATGATTCTCTTTACGGAAGAGAGATGGGACTCCTTAGGATCCGCTTGGTACCTAGCACACACACCCACACTAAAGGAGATATCGGGCCTACTTGCGGTCAAATAAAGCAAGCTTCCTATCATGCCACGATATAACATTTGTTCCACACTTTTACCACTAGCATCCTTGCTTAGCTTCAAAGTGGTACTCATGGGTGTATCACAATGTTTGGCTTTCTCTAAACCAAACTTCTTCACTAGGTTCTTAGCATATTTGGCTTGGGTTATGAAAATCCCATCATTCATTTGCCTAATTTGCAAACCTAGGAAGTAACTAAGCTCACCAACAAGACTCATCTCAAATTCATAAGACATGACATCAACAAATTGTTGGACCTTGGTGTTGTTGGTGGAGCCAAAAACTATATCATCAACATATATTTGAGCTATGAAAAGCTCATCATTGTCTTTCTTGATGAATAGTGTCTTGTCAACACTACCTCTTGTGTAGTTATTGTCAACAAGAAATTGAGTGAGGCGCTCATACCAAGCCCTCGGCGCTTGTTTCAACCCATATAGTGCCTTCTTGAGGTGATAGACATGGTTGGGGTGGTGTGCATCCATAAACCCCTTAGGTTGTTCAACAAACACTTCCTCTTGCAAGAAGCCATTGAGGAAGGCACTCTTGACATCCATTTGATGCAATTTGAACTTGTGCACACAAGAAATGGACAAGAGAAGCCTAATGGACTCTAAACGGGCAATGGGAGCAAAAGTCTCCTCAAAGTCGATACCCTCAATTTGAGAGTACCCTTGTGCTATAAGTCTAGCCTTGTTCCGCACTATGTTGCCACTCTCATCGGATTTATTCCTATAAATCCACTTAGTTCCTATCACATGTGAGCTTTTAGGCCTAGGAACTAGAGTCCAAACCTCATTTCTTTTGAATTGGTTTAGCTCTTCTTGCATGGCAAGAACCCAAAATTCATCATTCAAGGCTTCATCAACCTTTTTGGGTTCAATTTGAGAGGTGTAACATGTAAAGCTAATGAGATTAGCTATTTAACGCCTAGTCCTAACACCCTCATTCACATCTCCAATAACATCCTCTTTGTTATGGAGTCTTTTAACCCATGGAGTGGGTTCATTAGAGTTTAAGAGAGGGACTCTAGTAATAGGTTGTGTGACTTCATTATTGTCATTGGACGTCCCAACATTGGGAGTCACCACAACCCTCTCCAAAGGAGAGTCATCCTCTAAAACTTCCTCCTCCTCTTGGTCATTAGACTTGAGCCTTGTATCATCAATGACAACATTCGATGATTCCATGATGGTTCGAGTCTTCAAGTTGAAAACTCTATAGGCTCTACTATTCAAGGCATAGCCAATAAAGATACCCTCTTCACTCTTAGCATCAAATTTGCCAAGTTGATCACGGTCATTTAAAATGTAGCATTTGCTTCCAAATGTGTGGAAGTAGCTAACATTTGGCTTCCTACCCTTCCATAACTCATAGGAGGTATTTCTAGATCCGGGCCTTAGGAAAACTCTATTCCCTATATAGCAAGCCGTATTGACGGCTTCGGTCCATAGGTTCCTAGGGACATTGTTACTAAGCAACATCACTCAGGCCATCTCTTGGAGGACCCTATTCTTCCTTTCAACAACTTCATTTTGTTGAGGTGTCCTAGGAGCCGAAAACTCATGGGAGATGCCTAAGCTATCACAATAGCTTTCAAAAGAGGCATTCTTAAACTCCCTCCCATGGTCACTTCTAATCCGTTTAATGCTTTTAATATTAGAATTCATTTCATTTTGTAATTTAGTACAAAGCATTTTAAACTTATCAAAAGTTTTGGATTTTTCTCTAAGAAAATATGTCCATGTAAATCTAGAGAAATTATCAACACAAACAAAAATGTATCTCTTTCCACCTAAACTCTCGGTTTGCATAGGACCCATGAGATCCATGTGGAGAAGCTCAAGAGGCTCCTTGGTGGAGAGATACTTGCCCTTTTTGTGCATGCTTTTGGTTTGTTTTCCTTGTTGGCAAGGTCCACAAATACCATTGGCTTTCTTCCCAAGCTTAGGGAGGCCACGCACACAATTAAACTTTCCAAGGGTTCTTAAATCCCTAAAGTTCATATGGTCAAGTCTTTCATGCCACAACTCTATTTGCTCATCCATGGACACATTGTTTGAGACTATTCTAGCTTCAAGACAATAACAATTGTCACTAGATCTCATACCTTTCAACAAGGTTTGTCCATCGGGCTTTAGGATTGAGTAATCATCTCTACTAAACAAGACGAAATATCCTTCATCACTTAGATGTGAAATGCTTATTAAATTGGCTTTCAAGCCATCAACAAATAAAGCATCGGATAAGGAGGGTAATCCGGGAACGAAAATGGTTCCTTTCCCTACAACTTTCTTTTTGGATCCATCACCAAAAGTGACATATCCTCCTTCCTCCATAACAAGAGTCTCTAAGAAACTCTTGTTTCCCATCATGTGCCTAGAGCACCCACTATCTAAATACCAAAAATTAGAAGAATTTGCCTTCAAGGCTATTTGAGCAACATGGCAAACATTTTCATTCTTTCTAATCCACCTAGAAACAATCTTAGTTTTCTTAGTGGTCTTTGGTACATGGGTTCTAGATGTTCTAGGATCATGCATAATAATATTATCATTCCTAGGAACATGCATCATGGCTCTTTTTTTTTCTTCTCTATCATGCTTCTAGTTTTGCACATTTTAATATATCGAAAGCAATGTGGTCTAATATGACCATCAAATCCACAAAAGTGACATATAAGAGTAAAATAAGGAATCATACCTTGTCCTTATCTTTGTGGATGAGTGGGTTCAATTCTTCTTCATTGTTGAACCAGTCTAGATTGCTTCCTAGCTTGAGGTTGCATGATAGGCCTTTTTCCTTTGTGAGCCAAGTGTGGAGGAATGTTGGCTTGAGGGACCCTAGGGGGTTGAGCTTGAGGTTGCCTTCTTGGCCCTATCTTCACTTGTGCATTTGAGCATTGTCCTACTTCTAACTTCTTCCTAGGAATTTGCACATATGAAGATTCTTCGTTCCTCAAACTCTTGACAAACACGGTCTTGTTAGAGGTAGAGATCTTCTTGCCATCTTCATACCTAAGACCTCTCTTGTCACATGGACTCTTTCCAACACCAAGCATATGGTCAAGCTTCTTAGTTCTAGAATCCATCCTAGTCATAGACTTTCTTACTTCTTCAAGCTCCCTCTTTAGACTTTCTTCATTTCTCCTAGATAAGACTAACTCCTCTCTTAGCTTATCTTCTATCTTCTTGAAATTTTCCACTTGTTTACTTAAGTGGTCATTATTAGATAAGAGCTCAAGATTTTCTTCTCTCAACATCTTGATCTTTCTAGTGCTCTTGATGGCTAAATCATTAAACTCGGCATGATATTTAGCAAGCACCTTTTTCTCCACAAAACCATTTATGGAGTTAGAAGAGAAATCACTTTCTTCTCCACTTGAGTCATTTTCCTCTTGACTCATTTCCTCTCTCTCACTAGCACTTTTGCTTCTATGGAAGGAGGCAAAAGCTAGGAGATTAACCATGAGCTCTTCATCATCCGAAGACTCATCTCCCTTATAAGAGTCATCACTACTTCCACTCCAAGTGGCGGCCATCACTTTTCCCTTTTTCCTCTCATTGTGATTTGCACATTCGGGGGCAAAGTGACCTATGCCACCACACTCGAAACATCGGACCCCTTTCCTTTCGGTCCTTTCTTGCCTAGGTTCAAACTTCTTGAAGGAGCCCTTTTTCTTCAAATCTTGACCTTTTGATCCAAAGCCCTTTCTTCTAAACTTCATAACCTTGTTGAACCTTTTTACAAACAAGGCAAGATCTTCATCCGAGTCAATCTTCTTTGCCTCCTTTTCATCCTTGGAGGTCTTCAAAGCAATTCCTTTTTGCTTTTTAGGAGGTGTGGAGATAGGACCCTTTCTAGACTCATAAGCTAGAAGTCTCCCAATCACCTCACTCGGCTTCATATCCTTATAACCACTATTTTCTTCTAAAGCCGTCACCTTTGATTCGAACCTATCGGGGAGAGATCTCATAATCTTTTGCTTGATTCTCCTATCCGAATATGGATCACCAAGTTGATGACTTTGGTTGACTATGTCCATCAACTTGATTGCGAAGTCGTTGAAGCACTCATTCTCCTCCATCTTAAGCATCTCGAATTGAGTTTGGAGGACTTGAAGCTTAGAGTCCTTCACCACTTCGGTTCCCTCATGTGTAATCTCTAGGATGTCCCAAGCCTCCTTAGCTATCATAGTATTTTGAATCAATTTGTATTGATTTTCGTCCATAGCACATAAGATGGCATGCATTGCCTTCCTATTCCACTTTGAAGCCTCAAACTCTTGCGCGTTCCATTACGCCTTAGGCTTCAATACTTCTTCTCCTCCACCACCGGGAGTCATCATGGGTAGATCATATCCGTCTTCCACCACCATCCATGCACGGTCGTGAATTTGGCATATGTAGGATTCCATCTTCCCTTTCCATTGGGAATAGTTCAATCCGGTGAGAAGTGGAGGCCTTGTGCTAGAAGCACCTTTGTTGCCACCGCCATTTCCACCGTTTCCACTCATAGTGTTTATGAATGAATGAAATGAATGCAAATGTATGAATGATCAAAAATCACACAAAATGCAAAACACACCAAAATAAGCAAGGATCACCTATGTATGTCTAGGAACCCGCTTTGATACCAATTGAAACAAATTATAGCACGGTGTGTATAAAACTATTTAGAGGGGGGGTGAATAGATTTTAAACTTATTACCCAATTTTTCGTGTTAAGACAAAATTACGAAATTACCCCTAAATATATAAAGCAATAAATCAAGTATAAAATGCGGAAATTAAATAACACTTGATTTTTACGTGGAAACCCTCACGGGAAAAACCACGGGCTAGTAAGTAAGCCACACTTGAACCTTGAATCCACTAAATATGTAAAACGATTACAACCTAATCCCGGAAGTAATCACACACCTACCTAATCCCGGTATGAGTGAACCTAGTCCGATTTGCTTGCGATCTAAGCAACCTAATCCCGGAAGCTACACACAAGACTTACTTTCTCTATGAAGAGAATAAAACCCTAAGTGAATATAGGAATATCCAAATGCAACATAGAGCAAGGGAAACCCTATATGCTTATTGTTGACGGTGAAATTTGGATAGCCACGCACTCAACAATTATATTAATTTAATATAAAACGAGAAAATTAAGAACAAATGCAAAAGACAGATTTTACGTGGAAAACCCTTGAATGGGAAAAAACTACGATGCCCCCTGAGGGCAGAAGAATAATACTAGGTTTTTGTTGGCTTGTTACACACTTTGATCTCTCTTACAATTGCTCTCTTCTCTCTCTAGATTTCCGAACCCCCTCCTCATGGGATAGGTGGTTCTATTTATACATGTCTAATTAGGGTTTCCCCTTGTTTTTAGCAATGTGGGTGGAAGGTTTCCCTCTTTGATTCGTACTAGGATTCTCTTCTTGTCACGGATCCAAGTCTACTTTCCTTTTTATGATTCCTCATTGTTCTGGGTCTTCTAAAAGTTTAGGGTTTATTTTTGTGTTTCTGCCGAGTCGGTTCAGGCCCAGTATACTGGTGCAGCGAGTACCTTCACTTCTGGGTATCGTATCTTCGGCGACCACATTTCTACATTCGGTGAGTAGATATCTAGCTTCGGTGACCATATCTTTGACTCCCTTTTGGCTTGAGCTATTTTGTCATTCTAACTTGTCACACTCCCTCCCTTGACCCGGTCAATGAGTGACGTGGCAGTCTTTTATTGGCTCTTTTGATGACGTGTCAGGTTGGCGAATTTATACATACAACAATACCCCCATAAATACTTCGAGCTGGGCGAATGACTTGTTCTTCTCACTTCGTTTGTCTCTGCGAGCAGTATTTATATCTATGCTTATAAGATTTTGGCGCATTTTGTAATAACTCCCTCTTTCCTTTTTACCACGCGCTATATTGATTAGTTGATTCTTCCGGTGCAAGCTTTCAATTTGACCCACACAATTTCTGGCGCTTCCACTTGCTTGATAAATGAAGGGACATTCTGACTGCTTGGTTGTCCCCGAGATGCCACATGTCCATTATTTGGTGGTGACTATTGCGGTTGGTCACTGTGGCCGTCATTCTCATTAATTGCGTATCATTTACTTGATTTTCTTTTTGAATTTCAAAGTTCCCTCTTTTTAAGGCCCGATCGTTTCTTCTTCTCCACTTTACTTCTTTCCATTTATTTCTCCATTTTTCCTCTCAAAGCAGAGTTCTTTTATTTTCTTTGGAAATTTCTGCCACGAATTCCTTCTGTTCTACTTCACTGTCAGACAGCTTGCTTTGAAATCGATCGTGTTGATTTCTCGGCGTTCCCAAACTTTTTGCTCATCCTCCGAACCTAGAGTTTTTCTGGTGAGTTTTCATGGATCCCTCCTTACGCTCTTCTCTTTTTAATCGGATGATGCAAGCTATGGAGCTTGGTGACAAATGTACTGCGGATAAAATCGAATCTCTGATTCGTAATTTTTGTTTGGATTCTCCGGTCCCAGTTTCTGTTTATGTTCCATCTTCTGAGGATACTTTTATTCCTAACATCTCTCCTCCGTCTTCTAACAGTGATTCTCCAACAATGCCGAGATCTCCTAAACCAACAAGCAGTAAACGACGCGCCTCTAGGGCTCCCCGTGAGTCCCTGCTGGATGCGCAGACGACTGTCGACTCTGACGTTGAGGATCATCAAAGGGATAGGCTGCATTTCTCGCCAGACCGTCCGTGTTCTTTTGATACGGAGGTTAATGTGGTTGGCGAGGATGAGCTCCGTAAATACAAGAGTCGTTTTGACATTCCAGACTCTGTGACTTTGATGTTACCCGGCGATCGAGCAGCATGGAATCCTCCCGAGAATGTGGTCGCCATCTATGGTGTCATGCTCAGCTGCGAAGTAACCCTTCCTCTTCAGCCTTTTATCACGAGGTTTCTTGCGGAGGCTCAGATTGCACCGGCATAACTTGCTCCGAACAGCTACAGGATACTGATGTGCCTGTGCCTTATGTGGAAGTTGAAGGGTTATGGGCCCCCTACCCCCCGCGAGATCCGCCACTTTTATACTCCAAGGCAGGCGGGCAATGGTGGCACGTACTTCCTTCTCTCTTCGCCTGTGGAGAACTGAAATCCCTTAGGGTGTGGCGAACCCTGGTCAAGTTGAGGTCTCCAGTGATGAGAAGAAGAAAGGTTTCATCTGGGGCTTCCCCACTTCAAATAAAAGGTGGAAAAACAGTTGGTTTTTCGCCGGTGGCGAGTGGGGTCGGGATGTGTCAGCTAGCAGTCGCCGCAATCTTTTGGCGAAGAAAGTTCCCAGGCATTTCACATCTCCTGAAGCCTGGTCGAAGGCAGCCCTTGCTTTGCTGGATAGGGAGATCTCTCACCTCGCCGCGGCGACTGTCCTTCCTTTGGATTCAAGGGACAGATCTTTCCTCTTAGATGAGGAAAAAATGATTTCTCAGTAAATTTTCACACGTTTACCTGCAAGGCTTCCTCGCTGTAAGTCTTTATCCGTTCCTTCTTTTGTTTTACTATTTCGTTTTATTCTGTTAGTTGACACTTGGTTTATTTCTCTTGCAGTGTGTGACTTTGACACCGTTTGCGACTTGCAAGCCCGGACGGTGAAGAATTCCGAGGCTGCCAACAAAAGGCATGCTGCTGGTTTGGCTAAGGAGGGAATTGCTGGCCCGGATGGTGATGATCCCTCCGACGGCGAGGACGCTGGTGATGTTACCAGGGGAGAGGTTGAATCGGGGCAACCCTCTATGCGTGCAGAGGCTGCTGCGACTATTCCTGTTGCTGCTGCTGCTGCGACTACCCCCAATCGTAAGGGCAAGGAGAAAGTTGGTGTTTCAGGAGGGGTCAGTGACATCCCTTTTTTTGACGCAGATGTCCCTGAAACTCCTCTTGATCCTGCGAGTGACCTGGCCCCCAGAGCTAGTAGAAGTAAGCACCCAGCTGGGAGTACACCTGATCATGCTGCTCGACCTCCCAAGCGGGCATCAAGGGTGGTGCAGTATGTTATTTCTTCAGACGAGGAAGGTGCTAAGGAGCCAGCTGTCGCCGAGACCTCTTCTACCCAACCGGCTATTCGTGAGGGGCCTGTTGAAGCAGATAATGTAGTGGCGCCTCCCTCTGAGGAGGTTAATGAACAGACTATCCCTGCTTCTACTTCTCCCCGAACAGCTTCTCCTTCAGTGGTCATAGGCGAGCCGAATGTCTCCTCAGATCAGCCTAGGCCATCTGGTCAACCAGAATCGATTGATCGGCCAGGCCCATCGAAGCAGCCTGGGACCTCTGCTTCTAGTTCGGGTTTTTCCCATGAAACCCCCCCTGTAGGACCAGTTGAAGCCGATTAAGGGAACGTGTCCCTTTTTGATTTTTCGGCTACTGAAATCTGCTCCCACCTGGTTAATAATGATATATACATTGGTGAAAGCTGGGGGCATGTTAAAGACAAGTCCTGCAACAGGAAGATGAAATTTTTCTTCAACTGCCACTCTTTGGTAAGTTCTTCGCCGTAAATCTCTATGTATTATTATTTTGTCATATACTTCCTAAATTCAACTATCCTTTTTCTCAGATGATGTTTGAGCTGGGTGAGAACTACAAGTATGGGATTAAAGCTACCCGTGAGGTTAAACGCTTGCGCGAGCAGGCTTCTGTTTTGGCGGCTGAAAAGCTCTCTGCTGAAGAATTCTATGCTCACCAGCTTGCTCAGTTAAGAGAATCCTCAGATGGTCATCTGTTTGCTCGGCTAGCCGTCGAAGAAAAACTCTCTGCTACTGAAGAGGAGATTCGCTCACTGAAGGAGCTTTTGTCTACGAGTCAAGAGTCCTTCGCAGCACGTTTGGAGGCTGAGCGGGTAGCTGAGGAAGCTAAGGAAAAAGCTGAGCATGAGGCGACAGACTTGCGCAACCAATTGTCTTCTCGCGACCTCATCTTTGATAATTTGAAAGCTGTGCTGGAGGCTGAATCGGTTGATCGTTTCAAGAGATCCCCTGCGCGAATTTGAAAAAGGCATGAGGCAGGCGAAAAAATTCTTTGCCATGAAGGATCATTCTAATGAGAAAGCTCTGAGGCGTTTCGACAGGTCCCTCCAACAGCACATGGCCAGTGGCATGGGCTCGATTAAAGAGCAAATAAAACGATGGAAAGCCCACTGCCGTTATAACAGGACTGAACCTCATCCTATGCATTTAGAAATCCCCATCAAGCATGCCTTCAATACTTACTATTCAGGTCAGAAGGGCAGCTTTTCTGGCTCTGGTGCCGAGCCTGACTTGGGTCTTGTTGCTGGAAGGGATTATGAGCCTTTCATGCTAGTGGAGGATGAGGAAGTCATCTGGCCTTCGAACGAGGAGATTAAAGATGAGGAAGACAACGAGGGCCCTCCTGCAGCAGGTTGAGTTTTGGATCTTTTCTACTGTCTAGGACTGTAAATTTTTATTTCTTTTGCTCCTTCATTTGTAAATGATACAAAGTTATAAATTCTTTTGTTTTTTGTTCAGCTGCCTTTGCTGAGTTTTCGGCTTTACTTAGTTTTTTACCAAGTTTTTTAGCATATTTTATAGCTTTATTCAGCTGCCATTGCTGAGTTTTCGGCTTACTCAGTGTTTGTCAGGACGTATCCGACCATACACCAAGTTTTTAGCGTATTTTATAGCTCTATTCAGCTGCCATTCCTGTATTTTGGCGTACTCAGTATTTGTCAGGACGTATCCGACCATATACCAAGTTTTTAACATGTTTTGTTTTGTTCAGCTGGCTTTCTTGCTTCTAGGGATTCTATTTTCCCGTAATGGCGATCGCTGCTTTTTGCAACTTGGGATTTTGTTTCTCGCCAGTTCTCATTGCTGCGAGTATGAAACTCGTCTTTATGTGACGGTAGCGATATACGATGGCGAATGCCCTTTGTGATTGGCGAGTGAAATCGCGAATTCTCAGTAATAAATTACTCTTTTATTGAATATTTCTTGCAACTTTTGTTAACATAGCCATAAAGAAAATGCTAAAACGAAAAACTATTCTAAGACATAATAAAAAGGTTGAAAAAGCTCTAAACTTTGAAAAAGTTAAGGATAATATATCTTTAAGTACTGTGCATTGCATGGGCGGGGTAGTTCGCCAAAACCTTCTCGAGTAATGCGATATGCCCCGTGGCCAGCTATTCCTGTAATTTGATAAGGCCCTTCCCATTTGTCTGCGAGTGATCTTGCAGCTTTGTCTCTTGTTCCCGGATTCACCCTTTCACGCACATGTGAGTTGTAATATCTGGCTACCCTCTGTTGGTACGCAGTATTCCTTATTTGTGCGCGCTCTCTTCTTTCTTCCAACTCATCCAGACCGCATTTTAGCATATCAATGTTAAGTTCTAGTTGGAAGAGTTGTACCCTTGGTGAAGAGAATGACGTTTCCATGGGAATGACAGCTTCAGCTCCATATGCCATGGAATATGGGGTCTCACCTGTTGAACCCCTATCTGTGGTTCGATACGCCCAGAGCACTTGTGGTAATTTATCTGCCCAGCTGCCCTTTTTTGTTGCCAATTTAGCTTTCAGGTTGTGATTTATGATCTTATTTACTGCTTCAGTCTGGCCATTCGTCTGCGGATGTGCTGGGGAGGCGTAGTAGTTGTTGATGCTGTACTTGTCACACAGCTCCCTGAATTTCCTACCATCGAATTGGGTCCCATTGTCCGTGATGATGGTGTTTGGTATCCCGAATCTGTACAGGATATTTTTCTTTACAAAGCTTATAGTGTTCACTTCTGTTATATGTACCAATAGTTCGGCTTCTACCCACTTCGTAAAATAATCCACGGCTACTATGGCGTGCTTTGCTCCTCCAGTTGCTGTTGGCATTGGGCCGATTAAATCAATTCCCCACATGGCGAACGGCCACGGCGAGGTGATATTTTGCAAGAGTTCAGGTGGTTGACGGATGTTGTTGGCAATTTTTTGACACGCCTCACATCTCGCTGCTACTCTTTTGGCGTCGGCGAATAGTGTTGGCCAGTAAAAACCTTGCCTTAATGTTTTGTGGGCTAGGCTGACACCCCCAGCGTGGTTCTCACAATTTCCACTATGTATGCTTCTCAGGATACCTTCTGCTTCTTCAGGTCCGACACATCTCTGCAGTGCCCTTGAATACCCCCTTTTGTACAGTTCTCCATTGAGTACTGAATATCTTGTAGCTCTGTACTTCAACCATTTTGCTTCTAATGGGTCACTTGGGAGTACATCATTGACGAGGTATTCTTTGATTGGTGTGATCCAGCTGTTCCTCTCGCCAAAGACTGCCCCCACTTCTTTTGATTTGACTATACTCGGCTACAATAGGCGGATCATGGATATACTTTTGGGCCAGATGTTGATTGTGGCAGATGCCAATTTGGCCAAGGCATTAGCTTGCTCGTTTTCTTCTCTAGGGACATGAACAATTCTGTATTCTTTAAATCTCCCTAACAGTTCCTTTGCTAATTCCAGGTAGGTGATCATGCTTTCATCTCTCGCCTGGTATTCATCTAGTACCTGATTGACAACAACTTGAGAGTCGCTGAAGATTTCTACTTCATCTGCCCCTAGGACTGTGCAAACTTTTAAACCTGCTATGAGTGCCTCGTATTTAGCTTGATTGTTAGTAGCTTTGAAGTCAAAACGCAGGGCACATTCGACTGAATCTCCTTTCGGGGTTGACACTACTACCCCTGCCCCGCTGCCGTGCGTGTTTGACAAGCCGTCGACGCGGAGTTGCCATTTGAATATTTTCTTATTTTGCTCCACCATCATTCTCGCCACCTCTATGCTTGGCTCGGTGAACTCTGCTATAAAGTCTGCCACCGCTTGTGCTTTAATTGATGTCCTGGGGAGATACTCTACATCAAATTCACTTAACTCGATCGCCCACTTCGTTAATCGACCGGATACTTCTGGTTTCTGCAGGATTAACTTCAGTGGGCAGCTGGTGTATACCCCGATTTTATGAGCCTGGAAATATGGTCTTAGCTTCCTTGCTGCTGTTATTAGAGCGAATGCCATTTTTTCAGCCGGTGAGTACCTTGTTTCGGCTGGTAACAGTGCTTTGCTGGTGTAGTATATTGGCTTCTGGATCCCCTCTTCTTGTCTTACCAGCACGGAACTTGTGGCTACTTCAGAGACGGATAAGTACATATATAGTGTCTCTCCTGTTTCTGGTTTTGATAGCAGCGGTACCCGCCCAAGATAATCTTTCAAGGCCTGGAAAGCTTTTTCACAATCCTCATTCCACTCGATTCCCTTTCCTTTCCTTAGAGCTTTAAAAAATGGTAGGCATCGGTCTGTTGACTTAGCTATGAACCTGTTCAGCGATGCTAGGCACCCCGTGAGTCTTTGGACGTCCTTCAAAGTTCTTAGTGAAACCATTTTTGCTAGGGCTTGGATTTGTTCAGGGTTCACCTCTATTCCTCTTTGATGTACTTGATATCCGAGAAACCTCCCAGACGGTACGCCGAATACACATTTTGCTGGATTCAACTTCATTCCATACTTGACCAGCACATCGAATGTTTCCCTCAGATCATCTGTATGTCTATCTGCTGTGATGCTTTTTGTTAGCATATCGTCAACGTAAACCTCCATATTTCTCCCTATTTGCCTGGCGAACATTTTGTTGACTAAGCGCTGGTAAGTTGCTCCAGCGTTTTTCAAACCGAATGGCATGACCGTGTAACAGTACAACCCCTGGTCTGTGGTGAATGCTGTCTTCTCCTCATCTGGCTGTGCATCTTTATCTGGTTATATCTTGAATACGCATCCATGAAGCTCAACGTCTCATGCCCGACTGTTGCATCAACTAATTGGTCAATCCTTGGTAGCGGGAAGCTATCCTTGGGGCAGGCTTTGTTCAGATCGGTGAAGTCGACGCACATCCTCCATTGTTTGTTCTTCTTTTTCACTAGAACTGCATTCGCCACCCATTCTGGATACTTAACTTCTCTAATAGATCTTGCGGCGAGCAACTTTGACACCTCTTCTTTTATTGCTGCACTTCTTTCTGGGTTAAAGCTTCTCCTTTTTTGCACAACTGGTTTGCACTTTTCATTCACAGCCAGGTTATGTGAAATCATGCTTCTATCAATTCCCGGCATGTCTTCGTGGCACCAAGCGAAAATCTCCTTATACCCTCTCAACAAGTTTGTCACATCTTTCTTAACTCGTTCAGTCAGCCTTGCTCCGATCTTGACTGTTTTGTCCGGTTCTGCTTCGTTTAAAACAATCGACTCAGTTGGCTCTTCTTTTTCTCTGCTTGTTTCGTCCCTTGGGTCAAGTTCGAAGGTTTCCGGATTATCTTCCTGCACTTCCTCGTCTACTTCGAATATGCTCAAGTTTTCCATCCCTGCCTTATCTTTGAAGATTGATAGGTTGGCGCAGCGAGCCATCTCCTGTGACCCTTTCAATTCTCCGACACCAAATTCTGTAGGGAACTTTACTTTTAATGCATGGGTTGAAGTGACAGCTCGAGCTTTGTTAAGAAACGGTCAGCCAAGCAAAGCGTTATATGGTCAATTATGGATGTCGACTACCACAAAGTCCAGTAGGATCGTTCGCCGGCATGGTGCTGTACCAAACCTTACTGGCAGCTTCACAGTTCCTAACGATCTAACTTCTGCGCCACCGAATCCTTTTAATGGCATATGGAATGGCTCAAGATCTTTTCTGTCCAGCCGCAACTCATCATATACTTTGGCACTTAAAATATCAGCTGAACTCCTATTGTCAATCATCACCCGAAGGACATCCCTATGGGCTATTCGAACTCCCACTACGATTGCATCATTAGGCTTTGCATCAATTCCGTTTGAGTCTTCTGCTGTAAATGTTATGGGATCGTGTCCTTCTCTTCCTTTCTTAGGGTTTCTTTGCACAGAATTGATCTCCATGCTTCTGCTTTCATACATCACTTCTCGGACTTCTGACATCTTTTCTCGATTGCTTCTCCCAGTATGAGGTCCGCCAAAGATGGTGTTTATAGTGGCGTTGGGGCTGTTTCCCCTTGGACTCTTCCTTTCCTGCACGTTTCCTTGGCGGCTGTCTTGGCGACCACCATGCTTGTCCCCTTTCAATGCAAAGTCCTTCAGGTGCCCATCTCTGATCAAGCTTTCAATGTGATCGCGTAGCTGGAAACATTTCGAAGTTTCATGCCCATGGTCTTTGTGAAATCGACAATATTTAGTCGTATCTCTCCTGGCATTTGGTGACTGCTGCCGAGGGTATTTAACGAGTCCTTTGTCTTCTACCACAGACAGTATCTCCTCCTGATCGCCAGTTAAAGGGGTGTAATGGTTGTACCTTCCTCGAAACCTACTGGCTCGAGCGTTTCCTATGCTCTCCCTTGGATGTCCCTTTTGGCCCTTCTCATCTCTCTGGCGATCACGTGACTGCGTCTTTTTGTCATCTTTATGGTCCGATTTTGAGTCAGGCTTGTGTCCATGCACATAGCTACCCCCTTGCGCTACTTCTTCTTCTTCCGCCAGTGTATAGTCGCCAGCTATTTCCATCATCTCCTCATAAGTTTTTGGTCTCTCCCTTCATAGGTCAAAGGATAATCGCCCACTTTGTAACCCATTGGTGAATGTGGCGATCATAGCTACATCACTGGCATCTTCAATTTGAGCAACCTCCTTCCCAAATCTCGCTAGATACTTCTTAATCGACTTATTACGTTCCTGTTTCAAGTTGGATAGATGAGCGAGTGACTTTCTTCTCTGGACACTCCCCATGAATTGCCTTATGAACGCTTTGTGAGATTTGAGAAACTGCTTATACTTCCGGGTGGAAGTCTTCCAAACCACCTAGAGGCAAGGTCGCCGAATGTTACGGGAAGGTGAGGCACAACAGCCCATCATTGGATGAGTACTGGGCCATAATGTTACGGAATCGTCGAACATGCTCCTTCGGATCCCTGTTCTCCTTGTACTGCTCAATGGTTGGCATTCTAAATCTGTCTGGAAATTAGGTGCGAGCGATATTTTCGACGAATGGGCTATCTGACTCATCATCCGAAGATACGTTACGACCATACCTTCGAGCCATCGCTGAAACTTTTCTTGACAGCTCTTATAGGGTGACATCTTGCTAACCAGTTGGTTCTCCTGCCGGATCAAGTCTACTCTTGATTGTCATTCTCCCATGATTGCCTCTACCATCCGAGCTCCTTCGATCTTCTTCGTCGTGCTCTTTTAGATCGTAATTCCCTTCGCGGATGAGGACTCTTATCTTCAGACGAGTTAGAACGGTGTCTCCGCCGGTTCCGTTGATATGTGTCACTGGAATTGACCCCATGTGTTCGTGCATGATCTCGCTCCTCCCTAGATTCTTCATTCATTACACCTTTTCCCTTCCTTTGTTTTCTCCCTTCAAAATTCTCAGGGTGGTCCTGCGGAGTCTCCTCAGTGGATTGTATTGCTTGAGCATCTGGGGTTGCAATGTGAACTTCCGATCGTATCCTTCCGGGCGGATGGACTCCAGGAGTGGTTAACTCGTAGGGAGAAGAAATTCCCAACCCTATGGGAAGCGAAAGCCTTATTTTGCTAGCTTCGCTGATTAGGTTTACCAACTTAGTTTGGAAGTGCTGCAGAACCCCGGGGTCGGCTACCCTTGTTCCTGGTGTTGCCGCCGATTGTTCCCCGATCGCCACTGCCCTATCTCCTGTTGGTGCGGTGGGTTCAACAATTAGATCTCCGCAGGAGTTACCATCTCTGTTATTGTCGTTGTTCATATTTTTCAGTTCGCAAGGGTTCCTCGAAGTTTCTGTTCAAAGCCCCCCCCTCCTTCTAGCGCCAATTGTTGACGGTGAAATTTGGATAGCCACGCACTCAACAATTATATCAATTTAATATAAAACGAGAAAATTAAGAACGCATGCAAAAGACAGATTTTACGTGGAAAACCCTTGAATAGGAAAAAACCACGGCGCCCCCTGAGGGCAGAAGAATAATACTAGGTTTTTGTTGCCTTGTTACACACTTTGATCTCTCTTACAATTGCTCTCTTCTCTCTCTAGATTTCCGAACCTCCTCCTCATGGGATAGGTGGTTCTATTTATACATGTCTAATTAGGGTTTCCCCTTGTTTTTAGCCGTGTGGGTGGAAGGTTTCCCTCTTTGATTCGTACTAGGATTCCCTTCTTGTCATGGATCCAAGTCTACTTTCCTTTTTATGATTCCTCATTGTTCTGGGTCTTCTAAAAGTTTAGGGTTTATTTCTGTGTTTCTGCCGAGTCGGTTCAGGCCTAGTATACTGGTGCAGCGAGTACCTTCACTTCTGGGTATCGTATCTTCGGCGACCACATTTCTACATTCGGCGAGTAGATATCTAGCTTCGGCGACCATATCTTTGTCTCCCTTTTGGCTTGAGCTATTTTGTCATTCTGACTTGTCACACTCCCTCCCTTGACCCGGTCAATGAGTGACGTGGCAGTTTTTTATTGGCTCTTTTGATGACGTGTCAGGTTGGCGAATTTATACATATAACACTTATCTAAGATGATGAATTTGCAATTAAAGCAATCCTAGATATTAAAAACTAAATGACATATCAAATAGTTAAGCTAATCAAGATTAAGCACAAAACCTAATTAGCTATCACAAAACAACTTCTCAAACATACATCACACTAATCTCAATCTTGTATCCAAAAAATATATAATAACATACAAGTAATTAATTGAGATTGCTTGTTAAGAAAAACACAAAATATATAAGATATTAGTGAAAAGCTTACCAAGCAAAGTATGGTGAAGAATCCATGCAAGATGACATCTAGATGATCAAAGATGATGCTAGATGATGATTGATGATCATAAAAAAGTGTTTGAGTAATTAAAAATGAGTTCTTGGAATTTTTCTTCTCTTTGAAAAATATCCTAAGTATGAAATCTGAATTTGAACTCTCTTAATTGACCTAAAGTCAAAGTGGCATATATATAGGAGGCCAAACCAAAGTGTGGTTGTTTTGATAAGTTTGCCTCATATTTTGCCTTGGGCGCTGTACGTAGAGCGCTTCTGTACAGCGCCTGTACAGCGCCCATAAACTGACCTCTCAGGTCTGAGAGGGGCGCTGTACGAACAGCGCTTCTGTACAGCGCTCGTACAGCGCCCATCCAAAATGCATCAGACCTGATGCATTTAAATGTCCATTTTTACATCAGGTATGGGGGGCGCTGTTCAGAACAGCGCTTTGTAGAGCGCTTTGAACAACGCCCTTTGCAAAGCAAGACTTCCAAATCTATGCAAGACAAGGCAATGGGCAATGCAAGATGCAATCAAACTAACATGCAAGAAGAGATGTTAATGAGCATTAAAGCACACAAATAAGATACACAACATACAAGGATTAAACATATGCATGAGTTGTGAGTGTGAGCAACTATCTCTTTAAAACAAGTCAGCACATAGAATTTTACCTTCGGTGCTTATCAAGTCGAGGTCTTCAAAGGGCTTCGAACAAAAACTACCAACACTTAGGCTACCCTTACAAAGAACCCCAACATGTGGTTTGTCCACAAAATGAGCCAATCAACAAATAGGAACCTTACACAATAGATGTTCAATGAGTTACAAGAGTGATCAAATATCACTATACAAAAAAATTACAATATACAAAAGAATCATAGATACAAAAATGATCAAAAGAATGAATCCACAAATCACACTTTACAAATACTTGCTTCACTATACATCACAAGTGAGTAATATGAAGCAAGATAATAACATATACAAATAAAATATAAAATATAAAGATAGGAAGAATTAACACAAGAGATTTTTTAACGTGGTAAAACCTCTAAGGAGGAAACATCCACGGGTTGAAATACAACCATTAGGGTACTATATATATTGGATGATAAAAATAGAGAATCCACAAAGTGACCAATCTTTAGCTCACCCAACCTAGTGGAGTCTAAGTCTACCTAACCCTATTGGAAAGTATGAGATCCCTCAATGATGCGAAACCACCATATATTGGACAACACACAAAACCAACATCGATGGAAGATTAGAAATTCCTCAAGAGTGCATACACCTCCCGTGTACCCCGCTCTTTTGGAGTCTATGTCTAACCATACGCCTAAGCTTACCAATATAATAGCCAACTCCCTATCCAAGGCACTCTTGCCTCTAGGGAGCCTCCCATGCATGACTATCCGAGTCCTCCCGACTCTAGCCATGACTTCTTGCTTACCTATCCGAGTCATCCTGACTCTAGGCAAGTCTTCTTGCTTGGCTATCCGAGCCATCCCGACTCTAACCAAGACTTCATGCCTTTTACAAGGATTTCCTAGTGTGATCATGTGAATGCAAATGATGCAAACATTCAAATCAACATAGAACATGTGATCAATACATTCTATGGTACAAATAGGCCTAAACATGTGATATCACAAGTAATAAAGTCTAGATGCAAAATACAAGAATAAAACCTAAAGCATGTGTAACATCAAACACATAAGCTCAAAGTCTCATTCACACATACAACACTTGAATCAAAATATATTCATGAAGTACAAGTTCAAGATGTAATCAACATACAATAAAATGCTAGATATATGAGATTTAATCAATCAATATTCTAGCCAAAAATATAGAGCAAGGATTCAAGATATAAATCAATCAAATCCTAGATTGTTCTAAAACACAAACAAATTCAATAATCCTAGATTTCATCAATCAAAGGATCAAATCAAATCTCAAGGTCATTTATCACAAAATTGATTCAATCAAGTCACAAACAACCTAAGATGCCATTCTAATCACAATACAACCTCCAAACATGTGAAAAACCTAGAATCATAGAAACTAGTCCACATTTGTCTATAAATTGACTTTCAATTAGAATGATTATGAAGCTATCTTTCTCAATAGCTTTTACCAAACATAAACATACATATAGAAGAAGAAACCCCAAGCAAATTGAAGGTTAAAAAGAAAGAAATCCCAAAGATAAGTCCAATACCTTTGATTCAAGAGCTGGTTTGGATTTCTATGTGAGACCACCAGAAAACTCGATCAAACATCCACCAAATCACTTGGAAATGATAGAGGACTCAATTATAAACGTTCTCCAATTCGAATCACTCAAATCCGACTCCGGATGAGAGAGATATGATGTTTGGAAGATGAGAAAATTGAGAGGAGAAAACTGACGGGATTAATTGCAAATTTTCTTTTTTAAAATCAAATGGAGAGAGAGTGATACGAACCTCGTCGATTGTATCAAGATTGATGCCTAGGATCGTTCTAACCTTTGGTTCGGATGGAAACCGCGACCCAACACCTATAATGAGATGTGAACCTTGGTATGAAGGAAGACGCCACAATCAAGGATGGAATACTCGATTGATAAGTCAAGGAGGAACGCCACAGAGAATTCTGATAAGTTCCAATCAGTTTTCAAAGAACAATAGAGAAAACTCTCTCAATTTTCATTCCAATTCAAGTCTACCGAAAAATACATCAAAATGACCCTTAAATACTGAAACCCTAAAACCAAAAAGGAAAATAAATATTTGGCAATTAATGCCTTACAAACGGGAAAGAAAATAAACTAAAACAAGTAACTAATTGACTTGCTCCCTATTTGGAAAGCTAAAAGATGGAAACAAATCAGCCCCTTAATTTGGGAAACAAATCAACTCTTTATTCTTTAGAAACCAATAAGGAAAACTGAAATTCGGACTCCTCAGCTCAAGTCTTCGCGCAACAAACTAGATGGCCGAATTTGGGCCTGTTTTGATCTATTATGGATGACGGAGTCTTCATAACATCTGTAGGGCTCGTCTTGGGCTTTCCGAAACATATTATAATAGACAATCCGACATCAGATGCTCTCTGTAGAGGCCCACGAAGTTCAGCCCGGCGTCCAGCTCTCGTACAGCTCAAGTCTTCGCGCAACAAGATAGATGGCCGAATTTGGGAATGTTGTGATCTGTTACGGAGGATAGAGTCTTCATAACATCTTTAGGGCTCGTCTTGGGCTTTCCGAAAACATATTATAATAGACGATCTGACTTCAGATTCTCTCTGTAGAGGCCCACGAAGTTCAGCCCGGATTTGGTCTTCATGTGGGCCGAACTTGGATTTCAGCAACTCAGAATCAGCCCATCATTAAATGCTTCTTTGATCATCTTGACCCCTTGTAATTGGCCCAACTGGAACATGAAATGGATCCGTTGGTGAAGCTTCTTGATTCTCATCATTCCCCCTCTCTTCAAAAGGATTCGTCCTCGAATCTTCACCAAAATATTGTTGATAGCCTTCGACACTTCATCAAATTCCTGCCAAAGAGAAACAAGAACACTAGGACAAAAAGTTGGCTGATTTGAAAACAAGGCCTTTTTGGTCTCACTCTTTTTTGCATAGAAGTTCATTTGTATTCTCTCATTTTTTTCCACACTAGTAAGAACTTCTGTTTCTTTTTCACTCTCTTTTTCCTCACTATTGAAAATTTCTGGCTTTTTTTCACTCTTTTTTTTCTCACTAGCAAAAATTTCTATTTCTTTTTCACTCCTTTTTTCTCTTTTTGTTGTTTCGATCTCTCTTTCTTTTGAACTCTCACTTTCTTTTTTTACATCTTTCTTTTTATTCAACCTCACTTGATCTTCATACACTTGTATTGGGGTTAAGGGTACAAGAGTGATTCGCTTTTTATTGAGTACAAAGGAGTATCTATTTGTATAACCATCATGAGTTACACGCCTATCAAACTGCCATGGTCGCCCCAAAAGGATATGGGTCGCATGCATTGGGACCACATCACACAAGACTTCATCTTTGTAATTCCTAAAGGAAAAAGATACCAACACCTATTTAGTCACCTTTATCTCCCCACTATCATTCAACCATTGTAGATTATAAGGTTTTGGGTGCTTCAAAGTGGCCAAATTCAGTTTTTCCACCAAACTAGTGCTAGCCATATTAGTACAACTCCCCCCATCAATAATCATGCTACATACTTTATCATTAACATGGCATCGGGTGTAAAAAACATTGTCACGTTGTACATCGTCAAACATTTTCTTTTTTTTTTTTTTTTGTAACGGATCTGAAAAAAAAACTTTTTTTTTTTTTTTTTGAACCGGACCTGATCAAACTTTTTTTTTTTTTTTTCTGACTTGATCAAAACGAAATTCAGCAAAGTCTAAATTTTTTTTTTTTTTTTTTTTTTTTGATCAACGAAATCAAAGAAGAATAACAAAGATAGATAAAACCTGAAGTTAGAGGCCAAGGCTCTGATACCAAATGATACGAACCTCGTCGATTGTATCAAGATTGATGCCTAGGATCGTTCTAACCTTTGGTTCGGATGGAAACCGCGACCCAACACCTATAATGAGATGTGAACCTTGGTATGAAGGAAGACGCCACAATCAAGGATGGAATACTCGATTGATAAGTCAAAGAGGAACGCCACAGAGAATTCTGATAAGTTCCAATCAGTTTTCAAAGAACAATAGAGAAAACTCTCTCAATTTTCATTCCAATTCAAGTCTACCGAAAAATACATCAAAATGACCCTTAAATACTGAAACCCTAAAACCAAAAAGGAAAATAAATATTTGGCAATTAATGCCTTACAAACGGGAAAGAAAATAAACTAAAACAAGTAACTAATTGACTTGCTCCCTATTTGGAAAGCTAAAAGATGGAAACAAATCAGCCCCTTAATTTGGGAAACAAATCAACTCTTTATTCTTTAGAAACCAATAAGGAAAACTGAAATTCGGACTCCTCAGCTCAAGTCTTCGCGCAACAAACTAGATGGCCGAATTTGGGCCTGTTTTGATCTATTATGGATGACGGAGTCTTCATAACATCTGTAGGGCTCGTCTTGGGCTTTCCGAAAACATATTATAATAGACAATCCGACATCAGATGCTCTCTGTAGAGGCCCACGAAGTTCAGCCCGGCGTCCAGCTCTCGTACAGCTCAAGTCTTCGCGCAACAAGATAGATGGCCGAATTTGGGAATGTTGTGATCTGTTACGGAGGATAGAGTCTTCATAACATCTTTAGGGCTCGTCTTGGGCTTTCCGAAAACATATTATAATAGACGATCTGACTTCAGATGCTCTCTGTAGAGGCCCACGAAGTTCAGCCCGGATTTGGTCTTCATGTGGGCCGAACTTGGATTTCAGCAACTCAGAATCAGCCCATCATTAAATGCTTCTTTGATCATCTTGACCCCTTGTAATTGGCCCAACTGGAACATGAAATGGATCCGTTGGTGAAGCTTCTTGATTCTCATCAGAGAGGGGGGAAATAAAAGGAGGAGAGAGAAGAGGCAAAATGGCCCACGCCGTGAGGGAGGCCGTGGGCCAAGTGGCCTCACGGCCACTTACCTCTCTCGTGCGCTCCCTCGGTTCTTCAGCCGTATCTTGGGTATCCGAACTCCGATTTCGAATCCGTTTTCGGATTACGAACCGTGACTCTCTTATGCATGACGGCGACTACACAACTTTGAAAAATGGTTGAGAATCCATCTCGGAAAACGACGATGAAGTCAACTCAAAAAAATAAAAAAGAAAAGTAGCGTAGCTACATCGTTTGGACTCGAAACCTTATGAATGAGTAACCGAAACGACCGGAACTCAATAAGGAATCATAATAGAACATATTCAAGTCCAAATACAAAAATACGGAAACATACAAATACAAAGACACACACATATGCTATTTCCTAGACATAGTCCTAGAACATGCAATAAGCAAAGTTTGTCAAGATAGTATAAATGCATGAGCATATATTATCAAGTATGTGAATGTGTTATATCAATGATGTTTAACCATGAAGGAACACACAAGGATGCCATGTGTGTGTGTGTGCCTAGCCTTGTAAGAGATATGAGGTCTTATATTACCTTTGATGATCAATGATGCACATATCTCTTTAATGCTGGCTTCTTGCAAGAATTGTGGTTGAGACATTCTTCTTCTTCTTAAATCTTCAATATATGAACCACTAAACATTACAAGAGAAACACGTTTTGATATGAAATTTATGCCAACACAAACTATAAACCTAACATTCTCTTTTTCCCCCCACCCTCCTACACCCGAATCTAGCACACATTCGGTGGATGTCAGAGACAAGAGAGACCGGTAATTTGAACAAATTCATGGAATAAACTGGGATGGATTGCACAACTGCCTTTAGGAAAACCTCACGCCTACCTGTTGAGAAAAAAATGACTACTCCAACATTGAAGCTTCTTCCAAACCTGATCTTTGATGCTCTCAAAAAGGATCCTTTTATTTCTGTTTGTCACACATGGAATACCTAAATAGCGAGTATGATAATCCACCACAACCAAACCAAGTATACCAGCCAAGAGATATTTTTCCGAGAGGAAAATCTGCTTACTAAAACAAACCGCCGACTTATTAAAATTAACAATTTGGTCCGAAGCTAAAGAGTACCAATCTAGAAGCTTTCTAATATTGGCACATTCAGCCTAGGAAGCACGAGTGAACAAAAGGCTATCGTCAGCGAAAAAAATGTGGGTAATTTTTAGGCCAGAATGACTGCATCGGAAGCCAGAAAAATCACCAGCCTTTTCAGACCTAGCAATCAAACTAGAGAGACCTTCAACACAAATGAGAAATAGGTACGGAGAGAGTGGGTCCCCTTGCCTCAAACCCCTGGAAGCCCGAAAATAACCTTTAACCCTTCCATTAAGAATGAAAGAATACGACACCGTGGAAACACAATCCATCACAATCGAAATCCATCTCTCTGGGAAACCCATCCGTTGCATCAATAGATATGAGGACGTAAGGTATTCTTGTTAGCGATAAGAAAGGTGAACAGCATCAGTACTCAAGTAAGAGTAGATGTGTTCACTCTCTTATGTTTAATTTTTTTATTTTAAGTTTTACATTAATTCAGAGTTTTTTGGGGAGGGGAGGACCCGAACTCGTAATTTTGTGATACAAATATGATGGGTTTACCACCTGATGTAGCGGAAGCTTTGTCGAGAAAAACCTGCCAGAAACAATTAGAAAACAACCTATCAATATTTTGTTGATCTGCGCACGGATGCCAGAATATCAGGCTACTGATAACATTCAACTTCGCGCACGAAAAATTGTTAACAGGCTTCAAATACTTCAATCTTCGCAAAGAATGTTGTACATGGATATTGAGAAACAATCTCTGAATTTTTATTAATCAAAAGCTCCCTTTCAAACCCTAATACAATCTACTTAAATAGAATTGCAAAACTTGACTAACAAGAAAATCCTAAACAATCAGGAAAGAGTCTTAAATGAAAAAGATATCAAATCTCCTAAAAATCAAAAGAATCCTAAAACATTAAAACCTATCTAAAAAGGAAATTGGATTTGATTTAATAAAATCAAATCATAAAATAATTAATAACCTAATTACATATAAATTAAAAGGAAATAAAATAAATGTACAGAATCATGACAACAATTAAAAACCATAAAACTCGAAACAGCTGTCTTGGTGCACTTGAAACTTAATGGCCGAATTCGGATATGTTGCGGCCCATTATAGAAGACAGAGTCTTCATAACATTTTTAGGGCTCGTCTTGGGATTTCTAGAAACATATTATAATATTGATTTTGAGCTCGTTTTCCCTCTGAAAAGGCCCCCGAAATTTGCCCATTCTGACAGTTTCGACCATTCCGAGTCTTTGCTTCCTTCTTTCCGCACCCTTCGTCTTTGAGTCGATTCCTCTGCTTTATGAAATCCAAACCTTTGTTTGCCGTATCATCTTTTTTTTCTGCATCATTCTCTCTAGGTTGGAGAAAATTCGTCATCAAATTTTGGAAAGGTAAACTGAACACACCAATCTATACGGCGATTGAAAAACATTGTTTCGTAACCAATTAGTTTCTTCTGCGTGTGGAGATAGGAATGCACGCCTTACCACCATGGCTGACCCATGTTCTTCAGCTGTGTTGCCACTATCCACGACCCCTATATTGTTGAATTTGGGTGCTGATTGGTCGCCTATGCCCAAGGATGCCTCATTGTCGACTTTTGGTGCTGCATGACACTTCTCTTCAACTAATTCTGGTTTGGGATCATCATTAATTGTTATGAAATCAGGGTGTACCATTAACATTGGAGCAACATCACCCTCCACCCAATCTTCATTGACCATCTCCTCTCCATCAAACTGCAGTTCGTCCCTTGTTTCATCTTCGTCTTCATCTTCAAACTGCTGCATCTTTGCACAGAGACGCTGCTCCATCAACAAAACATCAGTGTCGTTGTCCACAAGGTCCTCTTCCATGGTCTCTACTTCGTCAAGCTGAGGTTCTTCACCAACTTCCACATCTTCTTCTTGGACTTCCTCATCTTCATCAAATATGGGTTCAACTCCAATGTTTGCTTCTCCATCCTCTTCATCAAATTACGCCTATTTTCCAATCTCTGCATCCCCTTCTCCACTGTCATCCTTCTCATTGAACAAGATTGGTTTCTTCCCCATCTTTCGGCACTTTGTTTGACGGTGTCCTACTTCTCCACAATTGAAACACCGCACCCCTCATGCCGATGTTCTTGGCTGGAACTGATTGGTGGTCGGACGTGGAGCTCCTCCCCTACGTGTGACGGTCTTCTCCACTTGCAAGGCTCTTTGATGGGCTTCAGATATAGTACCTGGGTCAAAGAGTTTCACCACCTCAACGATTTGCGAACGATGGCCACCGCAATACCTTAATTTCTAAAAATTGATGGGCAAAAATTGAGCGCGCAATTTATGAGTCATCTTTGAAAAGAATTCAATGTTCTACGGTGTGTTTAATATATAAAGCTAGAGAGGGGGGGTGGGGGGGGGGGGGGGGGGGGGGGGGGGGTGAATAGATTTTATCTAATTATTACCCAATTTTTGCGTGCATGTCAATTTTACGAAAATACCCCTAGCAAGTCAAAAATACATACAAGTGTAATAAGATGCGGAAATAATAAATGACACTTGATGTTTACGTGGAAACCCTCACGGGAAAAACCACGGGCTGTTTAGTGTGCCACACTCGGACCTCGAAATCCACTAATTGAAATGGAGTTTACAACCTATGTAGACCTCGTCTAACACTCCGGTCAATAACCCCCCACTTCTACCACTTGGGCCTTTAAAAGTGGCTCTAGTCCAATTGCTTATGTGACCACCTATTCCCGGTGTCCGACCTAATCCCGGTCAATCACACAAGACTTAAATCTCTCAAAAGAGATGCACAACCCTATGTGAATATGCAATGATATCCAAATATTGCAATAAGAGCTAGGGTACTCTAAATGCTTACCTAGGATTATAAGATGACAATATAATCAATCCTAGATATCACATATAGCTATATGTCATGGCATATAACTTTAGCTAAGTAAAGGATAACCAATCCTAGATACAAAGCTATCACAAAACAACACTCAATCAATTCATCACAATTAATTCTCTTTTCTTGTATTTAGCATATGATCTAAAACATACAAGTAATTTAAAAGAGATGGCTTGGTAATAAAAATATTAAAATAAGATGAAGTTAATCAAAATCTTACAAGCAAGTTGTGATGATGCAAACCCATACATGGATGCACTCTATATAGACATAGGAGATGCAATATGAAATTTGATTTAAAAAGGATTTGATTTGAGTGGTTAAAGGTGAGTTCTTGATTTGAATTTCTCTCAACTATCTTTCTTTTAAGATTAGGGTTCTAAAGAGTCAAAGAACTAATTCAGATAATGAGAAAGTGTAATATTTATAGACATCAAGAACAGGGCAAGTGAAAAGACAATTTTGCCCCTGAAATCGCACGATCGGTGGTTTCAAACGGCGGCCAGGCCGCCGAATTGCTCCTGAGAGGATCAGGAAACATCGGCGACTTCATTCGGCAGTTTCGTAACCACCGATCAGAACCGCCGTTTTGGACCCGAGAGATATTTCAATCAGGTCTCGATCAGCGGTTTCGAACGGCGGCCAGGCCATCGAACGGAACCGCCGTTTCACCAAAAATGGTGAAATCAAAGGAGAAGCCAAAGGCATCTCCACCGACAATCATCGCGCAAAACAAAGCACACCAACGTGCACGCGCGGACGTTTCCGAACAACCTTCGGGAAACGAATTACTCCACACTAAAAGCTAACATGCATGAAGTGCAAGTGTTGGTATTGAATGCATCATAATGCCTATCATGTCATGGCATTTCATAGAACAAGATGCAATCAATTAAATGCTTGAAGAGATATTGAATAATCAATAAAGCACAATGCACACAAAATATAAACACAACATTCAAGAATAAGAGTTATGCATGTTGTGTGTGTGTGCAACTATATCTCTTCAAGGCAAAGTAAGCACTAGATATACCTTTGGTGCTTGTCCTCTTGAGGTCTTGGAAAGGGTCTTTGATCTTCAACTAATCACCTAGACTACCCTTACAACCAAACCCCAACATGTGGTTTGCCCACGAAATAAGCCAATCAACTAAAGGGAATCCTTACAATCTCCCTCTTTGGCTATTTCGTGACAAAACCACCACTCACAATGATTCCTCACAACAAAATAGAAACTACGGGTCTATAATGATATTCTACAATACAAAGAGATAAGATAAAATAATCTTGAAGTCTTCAATCTCTTGTAAAATAATCAATCCCTGAAAAACAAAGTTTCTATACTTTCCAATACAAGAAAAGGTGAGATGAATCAAGTGAGATAAAACAAGCATTTGCATTTAAGAATTTAAGCACAACATCATGCAATGTATGTAATGTGCAAATGCTTCCCCTCAAAGGGTTACTCCCCCTCAATAAGTATTCTCCCCAACATGCACAATTGCTACTACAATTTACAACTCCCCTTACCATAACCTACTCCCCCTTTTTGTCATGATATAGACAAAGGAGTAGTCCCCAATCGGGTCACTCAAGGCAAAGAGAGATAGTAGCATTCTAGATATTTGCATAATCAATATAAGTCACTTTATGCAATCTCAATTAATTGGAGAGAAACAAGGAGATTTATTTAAGGAAAATATGTGAATCAAAAAATGCTTTGCATACAAGACATGTAGCATTTAAGTCCAAAATACCATGGTATTTGGCAAAGCAAATGACAAAGGTTTTCAATATGAATTCAAACCAATTTCACCAATGTCATGAGAGAAGCAAGGATATAGGTTTTCATTGATTTTAATTTAAGAACAACTATATCCAACTTTATAAGCCAAACATGTCATGAGCGACTTTGCACCCTACTTGATTTTTCCGGATAAGATATCCGTATGATAGTAGACATGTTCAACCAATAAAGAAAGAGAGACATTTGGATTGTAAAATCCTTGAATGGATACAAGATCCTTTTTCATTTGAGTCTCATAAGCTTTTTCACACAAGTTTTGCATTTAAAAATTGCGAATTCAAAAGAATTTATAAAGTTGTCCTACACAATGTGCTCTAAAGTTTTGAAAATTAGTAAAGCGATACGCGAGGGTATCGTCCACAAGGAAGTGTCATCTGTCGATCATTTCACGTTTTAGTGATTATTGAAAGTAATGTAAATAGGAACATGGCAAGGTGAGAGTGGTATGTGTGAAGTGTAAGCATGTTGGTGTGTGTGTGAGAGAATAAGATAAGAAAACAAAAAGATAACTAAGGATAGAAATGTAATCGGGTGCTTGCCTTTCTAAGTTAATCTACTCTTAAAGGCAAACACCCTAAGTTATGAAAACAAAGATGTCTTGGAGAGAGAAATAGATAGACACACAAGGTACTCATGACCACCATGACATTTGTGCCACTCATAAAAACTAACCGCATAAAACACTACAAGATTGGGTTTAACCTAGCCTTTGATACGACCTCTAAATATGGAAATGGGGAGAGTCGCCTAGTCCTCGGTTGCTACTCACCGATGGTGTGTCGCATGAGCAACGACCATAAAAGGACTGCATTAAGCATAAAGGCTGACCCTCGATCACTACTCACCGAGGGTGTGTGAGCAACAACTAAGGGGTAGCCTAAGGGAATATTAAAGGATCGACCATTGATCGTTACTCACCTGTCACGTGTAAGCAACAAACATATAGTGGAAGCATTAAGTGTAAATTCGGACCCTCGATCACTACTCACTGAGGGTGTATCGCGCGAGGAATAACCAAGGGTCGTATAAAGCATGAAGGTCTAAAGAACCGAAATTCATAATGGCATGGTATGTACTCATCATGAATTTCACCCAAACAATTAAGAGCATAATCAAGGCCAAGAGTTGATGTACCTACTTAACCCTAATTCTCAAACACTCAAATCAATCCAAAACATGCATTTCGAAATATCCATCAACATACACACAATTAAGGGATGTTTGATTAATCTACTCATAAATTACATTAATCTACTCCTAATCTTAGTCATGAACACATCAATTTCTACCCTACATGCCATGAATGTAAAGACAAGAGATATCCCTAAACATGCATCTAGGAGGGTTGTCAAGCCTATTCAACATAAGTTAAGAATCTATACCAAGCAATTGAATGAGACAATACTTGAAGATATTAAATACAAGGTAATCACATAAATAGAACTAGTGTTAGGTTTACATATTTCCCTAATGAGGATACACATCAAATAAAGAAAATACAAGAGAATAGTAAAAGAGAAAACCCAAGGTGTCAATCTCGGATCTTTAAGCTCGGAGAGAAACCCAATTGTCATCTCGGATCTCCAAGCTCCATTGAAACTCCTCCTCCTCATAGACAAGGTAGGGTGGCTCTTTCCTCATGAATCTCCTCCAAAGATGGGTGGTTGAAAGTGGAAGGTGGTGATGGTGAGGCAATCCATGGAGGAAAACCTCCATTGATGCCTTTGAAGGTCTCTCTCTCTCTTTTGTTGTGTGAAGATGATGAAGTGTAGAAGAGAGGGTTTCTAGGTTATTTTGGTGAAGAGTTGATGGGTCTTGTGAAGAAAATGGTATATTTATAGGCTTTGGAGGTTAGGAAACGATTTAGGCATGAAAGGACCAAATTACCCCTAAAAAATGGCCCAAAACCCGTCATTCGCTATGCTGGAGAGTGGAGAGTGCAGAGTGCGGGTCAAGTGCGGTTGGGACCTGCACTATACTCGCACTTTATCGATTCTTCAAGTGAAACAGCTCTTGGGTTTCCCATATAGTGTGGGTGGAGTGTAGGTCCAACGTGGGAATTCCCACGCTGGAAAGTGTAGAGTGCGGGTAAGAGACCCGCACTGTACCCGCACTTTATGGCGTTATGTTGTCTTCTTCGATCCTTTAGTGTGCGGGTTGTGCGTGGGATTTCCTACACTAGAAGTGTGCGGATTGAGTGCGGGTTAATGACCCGCACTGTACCCGCACTCTTGGAGCTTATGATAGTTTTTGTTCTTTTTTTTGCACCATTTGATCCCTTTTTGCATGATAATCCAGAGTTCCACTTTTGACACCGGAAATGTTCGAATGCCTGCAATTACGAATAAAAAGCCCATAAGAGACGCAAAAATGTAAGAAAATGAGACAAAGAATAAGGAAATGAGGGCCAAAATATATATCATATTTGGCACTATCATTATTTTCTCACTTCACACTTGCACTTCATTGTTAGATCTAACTGTGGTTTAGTGTGGTGTAATTCGTTTCCGTTTATGTCATCGGAAACGTCCGCGCTTGCACGATGGTGTGCATGTCCTAGTGCGATGGTTGACCACTTGAGAATGTCTCATTCTTCTCTTGGATAAGTGTTAGATTTGGTTTGGTTGTTTGGAGTGAATTGTCTAGTTTCAAAATATTGGATTTCAATGATTTAAATGTTTTTCAAAAATGACCTTTGTATGGTCTAGTGACCATAACCTTTTATAAAAAGATTGAAATTGAATTTATAAATTGGTAGACAAACTAGACACCCATACCTTTTCAACGGTATATTATTCGTTATATTTCATGACCGTTTGGATTGTTTTTGAAATCTCCAAAGTAACAACCAAAACAGGGCAACTCTGTTGTTGTCCGTTTCTGACCTTTGGTCATTCAATTGACCATAACTTTTTCTACAGACATTGAAATGTCATTCTGTAAAAACAAGTAGAAAGTAGACATCTATACCTTTCCAACGATATACATATGAAATGTTTGGATGTCGTTTGATCATGTTTCAGAGTGCTTGAATCTTGAGCTTCTGCACTGTCGCGTGTACCGCGGAAATGCCCATAATTTTTCTATTTCTTCCAAAACGAGATAGTTTCACTTGGGCACTATAAATACATATCTTTCTCATCATTTTGAGTCCAGAGCCACAAAATCAAACCCTAGAGAGAGAGGCTCCATATTCTTGAGAGAGAAAGCACCAAGCTTGCTTTTTTAACTCTCCAAACCCAAAACCCATCTCCATCTTGCATCATTCAACATCATTTGAGCATAGGTCTTCGTTGTTTCATGACTAGGTAAGTTGGAACTTTATTGAATATCATTTTATGTTCTTCTTACTCTAGATTAGGTATTTATTGCTTGATTAAATACCTAGACTCTATTTATTTCATATATTTATGAGTCTTGATAACATGATTGAGTTTGTATTTTGATAGCTTAATTGATTAGGTCATTTTTGCCTAAAGCTAAGTCATAAACATTCTTGTGTGATTTATTGATAACTAGGTTGATAGATTGTCTTTTAATTTTAATCAACTAGTTATGCCTTTGAATGTTTATGTGGTGATTTGTTGATAATTAGGTTGCTAGAATCTATTTGCATCCAATTGAGTCATCATGTATAAGCATATAGGCATTGTTGATAACTAGAGTGTTGATTTGCATTATAACATCTAGTTAAGCATTACATGTGAAAGGAATAATGAATTCCAGTATTCGTGTGCGTGTCTAATAAATACAACCTAGAGGGGTGTGAATGGGTTGTTAATCCGTTATTACCAAATTTTTTGGATTAGTCAATATTACAAATATAACCCCAATTCACCAAACAAAAAAATCAAATATAGAATGCGGAATTTAAAGAACACTTGATTTTACGTGGAAACCCTCAACAGGGAAAAACCACGGGCTGGTAAGTGCGCCACACTCGAACCTCGAATCCACTAATTGTGATAACGTTTACATCCTAGGTTGACATCAACCATGCTCGGACTATAACCCGCTACCACTACCCGCAGGCCTGTAAAAGTGGACCTAGTCCAATTGCTCATGTGACCACCTAATCCCGGTGTTCGACCTAATCCCGATCATTACACAAGACTTACTTCTCTTAAGAGATCAAACCCTAAGTGAATATGCAATGATATTCAAATATGCAAATAATGCTAGGGTACACTAAATGCTTATCTAAGATTATATGATGACAATTAAATCAATCATAGATATCAAATATAGCTATATGTCATGGCATAAAGCTTAGCTATATTAAGGATAACCAATCCTAGATACAATAACTATCAAAAATAATCTCAATCATTTTAATGAGATCAATTAACTAGATGGTAGATAAACATGAAAACCTAACTATCACAAATAACCCAATCAACACATAATCTCAATCATGTATGTAGAAATTAATCTAAACACATACAAGTAATACATGAGATAAAATTGACAAGTAAGAACACAAATTATGTAAGATAATGGTGTTCAACTTACCATACATGTGTCTTAAAGAAGACCCATGCATTAGCACATACTAGATGATCCTAGATAATGCTTAGATGATGATATATATGGAAATGGGTTTGTATAATCAAAGATGAGTTCTTGGAATATTTTCACTCTTGGAAAATGTTTTAAGTTAAAACTATGATCTTGAACTCATACCTTGACCTAAGAACAAAGAGGCATATTTATATGAGGTCAAATAGAAGATATGTCGTTTTGGACAAATTCAGTTGTCGCCATTTGTCTTAGGGCGACATCATGGCGACACTATTTTTTCTTCTATGTCACCACTTTGTCGCTATGGTGACACTAAATGGTGACGCTTGACGACACCATATTTTCTTCTTCTCTCATGACGATTCTATACCTGATTGGTTTTTCAAGTATAAATCTTTTTGTCGCCATGACGACACCATCAAAGGGCGACACCAACAAATGGCGATAATGCCCTGTTTTCCACTTTGTGCATAATGTGCAAGTGTGCAAAGTGGTGAATCCTAAGGAGAAGCCAAGGGCATTCTTCGAAGGCGATCTTCGCCCAAGATAAACACCAACGTGCACGCACGGATGTTTCTGAACATAATTCGGGAAATGAATTACACCATACTTAAGACTAATATACATGAAGTGCAAGTGTGGGAATTGAATGCATCCTAATGCCTAACATGTCATGGCATTTCAATGAACAAGATGCAATCAATCAATAAGCATGGAAAGACTTCATGGCTTTACATCCTAATGCCTACACATGTCATGGCATTTCAATAAACTAGATGCAATCAATAAAACATGCATGAAGAGATATTCAAGAACATGAATGTACTCTTATAAAACACACAACATAAAAGAATAAGAGATATGCATGAGTTGTGTGTGTGTGCAACTAGATCTCTTCTTCAAAGCAAGTAAGCACAAGAATATACCTTTGGAGGTCTTGAGAGGGCCTTGGTTGTGCAAATCACCAACCATCATATGCCTAAGCTACCATTACAACAAGCCCCATATGTGGTTTGTCTACGAAATAAGCCAATCAAAATATGAGACCTAATAATATGTTTGTCTAGCATATTTTGTGTTAGCATAATTGTCATATGCACATAGACTTTTAATTCTCTTCAATGAGTCAAAGTTTTGTGGCTTCTAGGTGAAGTTGCACAAGCATTGTACTAGCTCCTCTGTAAAAGGCCTGCGGGTAGATTAGAAGGTGCTCACGCCAAAAGTAGTGGATCGTGGAGATCACTTGAGGGTGTAACCTTCTCTTCATATAGAGGTTGTCTAGGTTCGGTCTAGGTTCGCTATTAAAGGCATGCGGGTAGTAGTGGTGGGTTAATGACCGAGAATGGTTGAGGTCAACCTAGGTTGTAAACATCATTACAAGTAGTGGATTCGAGGACAATGTGTGGCGCACATATTAGCTCGTGGTTTTTCCTTGTTGAAGGTTTCCACGTAAAAATCAAGTGTTCTTTAATTTCCGCACTTTACACTTGATTTTATTGTTTGTTGAATTGGGTTTATAATTGAATATTGACTAATCCAAAAAATTTGGTAATAACAGATTAACAACCCATTCACCCCTCCACCCCCCCCCCCCCCCCCCCCCCCCCCTCTCTAAGTTGTATTTATTAGACACGCACGCTATAATATTTGTTTCAACGTGGATCAAAAATAAAAAAAGGAGGGAAAGAATTTCCCCAAAAGAGCCAGAAGCCAAGTATGATTATAAATACTACTCGCCGAAACAAAAGGAATGAAGAGATCAAAGCATTTATTCGGCTCGAAGTATTTATGGGGGTATTGTTGTATGTATATATTCGGCTAAAAAGGCACACATCAGAATAGGCGGGAAACACAAAAGAGGGACAATTGCTCGTCATTTATCAACTAGTCAACGAAAGAAATGTTGACCACTTGCCATGTCACCTAAGCCACGTCATCAAGATCAGTGAAAACCAAAAGTGTGCTCGCCAGCCAGCCCAGTCTATAAAAGACAAGGATAGTATTTACCGAAGACCCTTACTCGGCCAAGACCTACTCGGCCAAATACGGGAAAAGTAACCCTATTTTAATATACCTCATAGAGTAAGGATTCACCCAGATACAAGGTCTGAAGCGTTGCACTCCAATAAGGACATAACCTTATCTCCTCTCAGAGAAATCTAAACAGGAAACAAGTCCTAATCACTTCACGACACCAGAGTTCTAATACGGTTCAATTTAGTAATTCCACAATAAACACAACATAGGCGAGAAGAAACCCTAGCAAGTTTAGTATAAATAGAACCATGTAATCTACGATGAGGAGACAGTACCTTAGAGAGAAGAGAGCATTGTATGAGAGAGAGAGAGAGAGAGAGATTATTGAGCATGTAACCTCACAACGATTCATAGTATTATTTTCCTACCCTCAAGGGTGCCGTGGTTTTTTCCCTTTCTAGGGTTTTCCACGTAAAACTTGTGTCTTGTGTGCATTTATTTACATTCTTGTTTTCATAAATGTGATATTATTGTTGGACGCGTGGCAATCCAGAATTCACCGTTAACAAGGATAAATTTGGAAATATATCTTCATTGAGAGGATAGAGTTGGAAGAGAATATTTTAATTGTAATTCAGTGATTTGGATTTAAGTTAAAAGTCAGAATTTCTTACTTTATTTTTTAAGTTGTTTTTTAAATACTTTTAAGTTGTTTGAGCACTTAAAAAAACAAACAAAACAACTTAATGAGCTCAATTCAGACCCATTAAGTCTTAAGTGGAAAAAACGAACGACCTCTAAGGGGTCGTTTGTTTTATCCACTTAAAACTTAATGAGTCTAAATTGAATTCATTAACATTTAGACTCATTAAGTTGTTTTGTTTGTTTTTTTAAGTGGTCAAACAACTTAAAAATATTAAAAAAACAACTTTTAAAAAAAAAGGTAAGAAATCCTGACTTTTAACTTAAATTCCAAATTATTAAATTATAATTAAAATATTTTCTTCCAAGTCTATCCTCCAAAAAAAGATATATTTCTAAATTTATCCTAATTTGATATGGAGTAGAATTATTTCTTCTAACGAATTTCTTATTTTAAAAAGGCTTTTAGAAAGAAAGAAAAAAAAAAAACCCTAATCACTTCTCATATTGAAATCTTCCTGCGATTAAACAATTGAATTTCTCTCCTACCAAATCTTGGTAAGAATTCTTTAATTTTTATTTTTTTTATCTACGTGTAGTGGTGAATAAACTTGTATATCATATTATGGTGTTTGTTATCGCTATTTATTATGATATTATGATCATGATGTTATGATATATTGTTTTCTTCGGTAATCCAATTGTTTTTCCCACATATCTTAATATATATATATATATATATCAATATTTTTGTCACAATGATTTACATAACAATTGTTAATTCTTGGTGTTTCTTCGAAAATTGTCAATTGATAATGAATTATTCTTGCAATACGATGATGAAGACATTCAATTGGACAATGATGATGCCAATCAAAATCAAACACCAAGCACAAACAATGAATTTAGAAGAGATGATCAAGTGTTTATGCAACAACTCAAAGACCCAATTGCAAATCAATTTTTATAAGCATTTGATTAATTTTGTTTAATTTTTATAGGAAAATACATTTTTATTTAGAATTCAAACGTTTCTGTTGCAGTAATAGAAATTTTAAAACATAATCTAGAATGATAATTTGTTATGATTGTCATAGTTGCAGTTATATAATTTATCAAATATTCTTTCTGTGGTTGCATTCGATATTGAGTAGATTTCGTGGCTTGAAGAAGTTATAGAATAATTGTTTATATATATATATATATATATATATATGTACCGGTGTGTAAGTTCCTCAAAGTTTGATTGGTTTATTTCATGGACAAACCACAATTTGGGGTTTGATGTAAGGGTAGTTTTAAGCTTCTAATGGTTGGTGCTTTGCACAACTAATGCCCTCTTAAGTCCTCCAGAGAAGAAGCACCAAAGGTAAATTTCTAAGTGTTTACTTGCTTTGAAGAGATATAGTTGCACACACTCACAACTCATGCATAATTCTTATTCTTGTATGTTGTGTGTTTTTAAATGTGTACATTCATGTTCATTAATCTCTCTTCTTGCATGATTAATTAATTGCATCTAACTTGTTAAATGCCATAACATGTTAAGCATTAGGATGCATTTTCTTCACTCACACACTTGCACTTATTGCATTGTTCTTATGTGAGAAGTTGCATGAGAAGGCCTTGCCCTTTTCTGCCGCGGTTATGCTGCCGTCTTGGCTAACTGCGGCATGCAAGCGACAGAGATGTGTTTTCTTTGCCACGGTACAACTGCCGCGGTTGAATAACTGCGACATGCAAACGACAGAGACCTGTATTCTCTACCGCGGTGCAACTGCTGTGGTTGGCAAACCGCTGCAGTCGGGACTGCGGCAGTCCGTCATGAGCGTAACGCCTAAAATGCTGCAGTTTGGTTGGACACCTATAAATACACCACTTTCATTTTAGGTCGTCTCCAAGAGTTCAAAAATCATATTTTTCCCTTATAACATTTTTCCTTTGTGCATCAAAGATCATCTTGCATCATCTATGACTATATAGGATGCATCCATGCATGATTTTGCAACATCACAACTTGCTTGGTAAGTTTTTCACTATTATCTTACATAATTAGTGTTTTTCGTAACAAGCCATCTCTTTAATCATTTGTATGCTCTTAGAATATATTCTATATACAAAATAGAGATTGATTGTGGTGTATTGATTGAGTGTTGTGTTGTGATAGCTTCATAGGATTGCTTAATCAATATTTAGCTAAGCTTTATGACATGTCATTTAGCTCTTGATATCTAGGATTGAATTAATTGCCATATAATCATCCTAGATAAGAATCTAGTGTACCCTAGCTCTATTTGCATATTCACTTAGGGTGTATAATCTTTTCATTGAGAAGTAAGTCTTATGTAGCTTTTGTAATTAGGTTGCTTTGATCACAAGTAATTGGACTAGGTTCACTTATACTAGGATTAGGTAGTGGTGGTGAGTTATATACCGGGATTAGGTTGTAATCACCTTTACCATAAGTGGATTCGAGGTTCGTGTGTGGCGCATTTACCAGCCCATGGTTTTTCCCTGTTAAGGGTTTCTACGTATATTTCAAGTGTTATTTAAATTCCGCACTTATTACATTTGTTATATAAATTGACTAGATATGGGTATTTTCGTAAAATTGACTAACCATGAAAATTGGGTAAAATCGGTTAAAATCTATTCACCCCTCTTCTAGATTAATATTGAACACACCTAAATTTGTTTCAATTGGTATCAGAGCAGGTTCCTAGATATACTTAGGTGATCCTTGCTCATTTTGGCGTGTTTTGCATTTTGTGTGATTTTTGATCATTCCTACATTTGCATTCATTTCATTCGTTCATAAACACTATGAGTGGAAATGGTGGAAATGGAGGTGGCAACGAGGGTGCTTATAGCACGAGACCTCCCCTACTCACCGGGTTGAATGATGTGCACGTAAATGTTCTAATAAAATATTTCCAATGGCGCCAATAACTTGATCGGTGCATGGGACACGACAGTTCTATAACTGCGGTAAACGAAGGTACGTGCATGTGAGTGTATTTCTACCCTTTTCGCAAGTATACGAATCGTTGGCCACGTATAGTGGTTACGAGTAAGGGTATCGTTCCCACAGAGGAGGTGTTTACCCTAAGTCGGTCCTAGGTCGTAGATAATATTTACACTATATACACTAATTACATGCACAAAAGTAAATGGCAATCGTCACAAACAATTAAACTAACTAATCTAAGATTACACTAAGAAAGCCTTAATCTAATTACCACTAAGCTAACTAATTCCAACTACAACTAAGGGTTGTCAATCCCTTAGGCAATTAACTAACCTAATCACTAAACTTATCAATAACAATTAACTAAATTAACTAACTAGCTAAACTAATTACCACTAATGCAAAGTTATGCAAGAGTGATAATGAGATATGTTATGGAACTAATGAATTATGCAAAATACCTAATTACTAGTTGAGAACAATTAAGCACTTCAATTATAGGTTAACTTAAATTAAGCAAGGTTTGCATTAATCAAGTAATCCTATTTTGCATGTTAACAATTGGATTAATCAATTAACAAGCATATATCAATTAAAGCTCAATATCAAATATAGATACAACTAGTTCATAGATATAATACATAAATACACCAAATCCTTAACATAAATGTTTAATTACACATTAACAACAAACTAAGGAAATAAGAGAGTCAATAGAGACAACCCAATGATGTTGGAGAAGTCTTCAAGCTAGCTCAACTCCTATTGCTTTCCCTAGCTTGGAATCAACATGTGGATGCTTTGGATCGAGATTGGTGGCTGGAAAACCACCTTACACACTAGTTACAAGCTAAGTGAAGTGGTGTGAGTTTATTCTAAGCTATTTAGGTGTAAATTAAGCTATTGGGTGTAATAGGATGTGTAAGTGGGTGTAATTCTACTTATTTGGATATTTAGGGATGTGTTTAGGTTTAGGGAAAGGTGAATATATATAGTAGGGAAGGTTTGGGCGTGGAAGAAGCTTGAGTCGGTCAAGTTGGCGGGTTCAATCCACCAAGTTCGGGGGTTCTTGCCCGCCGTCGGAAGTCGTCGGGCATTTTTGGACATTGGACCCGAGCTTGGACCTTATGGACTGCGGGAAAGAAGTTGCTGCATGAAGCCGCGGTATTCTGGCGAGTTTGGACGTTCTGGATTGCGGGCTAGAAGCCGTTGAACCAAGCTTGCAAGTGTGGACGTCCATGGAAGTTGGTGGACTTGGAGGACATGGAAAATGTTTGCATGGAATGCCCAAAATGGGTCCATCATGACCGCCGGGAAGAAGGCTATCGATCTGGGTAGGAAATAGTCAGAAAAATGGCTGAAAAATGATCGAAATGGTCGGGTTAGTCGCCGGGTCACGACCGGGTCATCAGGTCTGAACTGGGTCGGGTTGACCCGGTTGGAGCTTGAAGACGACCTGACGTCAACGTGACATTAGGCGTGACGCAACAGGTGCCAAAATGGCATCGTTCGGTTGCTAACGTGGCGCGCTGACCTTTCTTTAACTGGCAAATTACATGTAGCCCCCCTGAACTCTGGCTTAATCATAGAATCTTCAATCTTTTCCTGAATATTGCATTTTTGTCCCTGATTTCTCAACAATTACACAATTGCCCTAGAACTTCCCTAATTACCTGAAACACTTATTTACACCCTATTAAATACACAAAAATGCTCGAAAGCGAATACAAAAGATAGGAAAAGGGAGCGCTAAATGTGAACATTTGGAGCACGATCAGACCCCCAAACCTAACTTTTGCTCGTCCTTGAGCAAAACAAAACAAAAGCTAACAAATAACAACTACTAAAGCGTAATAAAATATAAACTACTTAGTCCACTGTCGTGGGAGAAACGATGGCACTTAGCACGTGCCACAAGCCTTTTAAACCTCTAGGTGCCCCTAGTAGGAGGACTGAAGTCTCCTGAGGGTTTACCAGATACGATACCCACAAACGCAACTCTGAATTTCAACAAAGAGATGCAACAATATACATACAAACAAAAACTTCATGCAAGCTAAGCATCTTAAATTAAGACTAGTAAATTCCATTTTCATTAAAACAACATACAATGCCAGTTTGCCAACACTCGGGATGTCTTCGATCTATGAATCAATAAACTAATCGCCTAGGGTGAATTCGCCTTGACTTCTATATCTCACGGATTCAGCTCTTTCTTCTCTCAGAGTCTTAGGCAATCTCTCATCAACCACATGCGTTATTAGAAGATTATAAAATTCGAATTCAATGCATGTGAATATATAAAACAATGCACTTTACAGTGAATGATCTCATGAATGAATTGATGCACCAAGAACGTGGAGAGAACTTGTTTTGACTCGTATTCCCAAGCTAGACTTCTAAAAGATCAGCTAGGGCTTCCCTTTGGTTAAAATGGGGCCATGGGTGATTTTTAATGAATGGAATGAATTTAATGGAAATCTCAAGATGTTGATCAATTTAACAATGATATTCTACTAGCTTATTATTCATATGTCTACAAGCGTCTAGGCTAAGATTAACATTTTAATGATTGTGCTAATTGGTACTCAATTCGAGTATTTAGTCAATTAGGTACTAAGGCTTTAAGCATTTTTATTTTGAACACTTTTACAGTTTAGCCTCTATATTGTACATTATCTATCATCGCCTGAGTACACGTTATTTACAGATTGAGCTAATCAATTGCATTTATAACTTATGCAAAACTATGATCAACAACTAAAGATTTCATGTGAATGATGTGTATGGATATATGTGGTGATGGAATGAATGGTTTGTGTTTGGCCTCAAATTTGGCAATTGGAGCACACATTCATAAGGACAGTGTTTGGGTAATGGAGTTAAGCGCACACATGCCTAGAATCATATCTGCCAGACTTTCTAACAAGGGAATACAAGTTGCACAAGCAGTCCACAATTTTCATGTTCAATGGCAATCAATACTAAATGCTTTGTGAATGAGATCTTAATGCAATCCTAGTTTTGAAAAGTGCTCTTTAGTGAGTAGGATAGAATACCCTATCAAATGATCGTTAAGACTCAATGTCTCACACGGGTAGTCTCCACAATTCTCCTGGGAACAACAAGTCTAAGATTCATTTTCCTCAACATCCAGGTATTGGCACTAAACAAGCATATTTATAGTGGTGCAACAACTTAGATGGCATGCAAACTAGTCAAAATTTAGACTTCAAAGCAAGTATGACATGTTCCTATCGGTATACACAAGTAAACATGAAACTAATTAATGCACGGTGTGTATAAAACTATCTAGAGGGGGGGTGAATAGATTTTACGCTTTTTACCCAATTTTTCGTGTTAGTCAAAATTACGAAATTACCCTCAAGATAAAATAAACAAGCAAGTGTAATATGGTGCGGAAATTAAATTGACACTTGATTTTTACGTGGAAACCCTCACGGGAAAAACCACGGGCTATGTAAGTAAGCCACACTCGAACCTCGAATCCACTAAATGTGCAAACGATTACAACCTAATCCCGGTAGTAATCACACACCTACCTAATCCCGGTATGAGTGAACCTAGTCCGATTTTGCTTGCGATCTAAGCAACCTAATCCCGATTGCTACACACAAGACTTAGCTTCTCTTGAAGAGAATACAACCCTAAGTGAATATGTGAAAATATCCAAAATGCAACATAGAGCAAGGGAAACCCTATATGCTTATCTAAGATGATTAATATGCAATTAAGAACAATCCTAGATATCAAAACTAAATGACATGTCAATTAGTTTAGCTAATCAATATCAAGCACAAAAACCTAATATGCTAGCACAATACAACTTCTCAAACATACATCATACTAATCTCAATCTTGTATTCAAAGTATATAAAACCACATACAAGTAATTAAATTGAGATTTCTAGATAAGAGAAACACAAAATATGTAAGATATTTGTGAAAAGCTTACCAAGCAAAGTATGATGAAGTTTCCATGCAAGATGACATCTAGATGATCTATGATGATGCTAGATGATGATTGATGATCATGGAACAAGTGTTTGAGTGATTAAAAATGAGTTCTTTGGAATTTTTCTTCTCTTTGAAAAATCTCCTAAGTATGGAATCTGAATATGAACTCTTGTAATTGACCTAAAGTCAAAGTGGCATATATATAGGGGGCCAAAACAAAGTGTGGTCGTTTTGATAAGTTTGCCCACTATTTACCTTGGGCGCTGTACGTAGGGCGCCATTGTACAGCGCCTGTACAGCGCCCTTGCTCTGTTTTCACGAGGAAACAGAGTGGCGCTGTACGTACAGCGCTCTGTACCGCGCTATGTACAGCGCCCCAACAGCGACCCAACAGCGACCGATTAAATCGATCAGGTCTGAACAGCGCTCAATGGGCGCTGTTATTACAGCGCTTCTGTAGAGCGCTTTTGGGGGCGCCCAGTGCAAAAATGCAATCCTAAGTCTAAGCATGACAAGGCAATTGGATATGCAAGATGCAATCAAACTAACATGCAAGAAGAGATGTTCATGAGCATTAAGGCACACATAAAAGACACACAACATATAAGGATTAAACATATGCATGAGTTGTGAGTGTGTGCATCTATCTCTTCAAGACAAGTAAGCACTTAGAATATTACCTTTGGTGCTTGTCAATAGTGAGATCTTCAAAAGGGCCTAAGCAATAACAACAACATCTAAGCTACCCTTACAAAGCATCCCCACATGTGGTTTGATCACGAAATAAGCCAATTAAAAACAACGGGAATCCTAACAAAACAACTCCCAAAACACAAAATTTTGACAAAATTTTTTAGAGATTTGAAATTTTTTCCTAAACACATATTCACAATACAAAATACAAAAAAGACACATATGTGTCTACACCCCCAAACCTAAACTCGACATTGTCCTCAATGTTGAAAAATTGAAGCACATGGACAAAGAGTTCATGATTTGGAAATTTGGACACAAACATACTAACACATATGTACAACTAAACACAATTAAAAACAAAAATAACAAAAATACCATGTGAAGAAGTTTCTAAAAATGGAGGAAAACATTTCAAGAAAAACTGTCAACTTTTGAAATTCAAACAACGTCTGTGTTTCCATGCATATTTTCAAGGATACTCCATACAACTTGCTCAAATTTTGACACAAGAATATAGACATGCAAAGGAACACTTTGCATGTAGAAAACATTTTAAAATTCAAATCGGAAAAATGTGCAACAGACGTCGAAAACAGGTCACGTGTTGAATTTTAAAAACAGGGTACGCTTGTGACCTTCGGTCGAAGAAATACTCATAAATTTTAAACCGCCGCCCAGAACTTTACGTTCTTTATACCGTTGGAACCGTATCGAAAAAAAAATGAACGCTGTGTGGGCAGAAAAAATTATTTCTTCACCGATTAGTATAGTTTTAAAGAAACATTTCGCCTCAAAATTTCAAAATAGGGCATCTTCACAATGTTTGAAATAAAACTCAAAAATAAAAATAAAAATACAACAATAACACATGTAGATACAATCCTAATATCTACAATTAACATGTAAACATATACACAATCCTAAGTATCCACCACTAATCATATCACAACAACCAATCCTAGTCACTAAGCAAAAACAACCAATTCACACTCTTAAGTTAAACAAAACATATCAACTTGAAGTAAAAGCTTAAGAGTAAGAGATTGGACCTTCAAAGGATGATGTGGCCTTGTGGTATGGTGTATTGTGCATGGTGTGTGTGTCACGACTTTGTGTACTTGTTTCGGAGTTGTAACAAGAAGGGTGGTCTATTATCGCCATAATTCCTTCTTGGTAGATTGCTAGGTTTTATTTTTTTTTTATGTGCAGTATTTTTTTAGGGTTACTGCAGTTTTTTTTTTAATTTTATTTATTTTTAGTATGTGCAGTTTTTGGTTTGTAAAAATACTGCAGTGAATAAAAAAAAAAAAAAATTAATACTGCAGTATTTATTATATATATACTGCCGTAATATATTTAGGTCTTGGAGATTCGAAGACACGAAGCAAAACGAAGCAACCGGAACCAAGTACGAGCACCGTGCGCACCCTAGGAGTGGATTGGGCTGCGCATGACAAGCCCAAACTTTGGTGGGCTGCGCATGGCAGCCTTGTGTGGCCTTATGGGCTGCGCAAGGCAGCCCCTTTGTGGGGTTGTGGGCTGCGCACGCCCATGGGAGAAGGCCGAAGGATGAGCGTATGGTTGATGGGCCACCTGAAGATCTTGTATTCCTGACAAATTGTAATTTACTTGTTTTTCTAGGATGGGCCAAAGTTGTTGCTATTTAATTTATGCTTAAATATTACAATATTTGTTATTGTATGATAACATGACATATAGAATAGGAGTGCCACGCATATATCTCTTTTGGTATGAACATGCATTGAATGATTTAGGTATCTAAATTGGCATCTAGATAACTCGGTAAATCATTCTATGGGATTTAATCACACGCCTTAAATAATTGAGTGGGAGAAGGTGTTTTTGTAACACCTATGGCCTCCAAGGTTAGTTGAGCTTAATTATTTATTGGTAATCCCCCCAAGGGGCGTCCATGAATGGAATTTAGCAACATACTTCCTTACAAGGATAGACTAGACAATGGACTCAAACGAGATCTACTCCCCAAGGAGGGATTTTCGTGAGAGAAAATTGAGGGTCGATATCTTGGTAACACACTCAATGTAATTTTATTGATATCCTCCCAAGAGTTCTTGTCAGTAAAATTGCAAGGCTAAAATTGAAAACGCTGGTTGTTATGTTAACAATTAGGTGGGACCTAGTCTAACTAGTAAATGGTGCGAACTCCCAAAGGAGGCGTAACATTTATGGGTGTTAGATCACCGTTGAATTTTATGATTGAGTTATTTATTTAATTCAAGATAAATATTTAAAAGTGCTTTATCATGATTATTTACTTATATATGTTTTGTTTTATTCAGAAATCATGACCCCATCACTTATGAACATCCTGAAAGATAACACTTTAACTGGAGATAATTATGTCACATGGAAAAGGAAAATTGGGTTGTTGCTGCAAAGTGAAAAACATAAGTTTGTTCTAACTACTCCTAAACCACCTGCTCCTAATAATGAATCTAGCATAATGTGTAGAGATGAGTATGAGCAGTGGAAGACTTCAGATGATATGGCAAAATGTTACATTATGGCCACTATCTCCGACGTGTTGCAACAGCAGCATGAAGGAATGGAGTCCGCTGCTGATATAATGATGTCTCTAGAGGAGATGTTTGCTATGAAGTCTAGGACGACTAAGAGAGAGGCAGTGACTGCTTTTATGAATCTTAGGATGAAACCTGGACAGGCTGTGAAAGATCACATGATGAAAGTCATAGCACATCTCAACATTGCTGAACTGCATGGCGCTGAGATAGATGGTGAGACAAAGATTGATATGGTTGTCAATTCATTGTCAGATTCCTTTGATCAGTTCAAATTGGACTACACTTTGAACAAAAAGGAATACACCTTACAAGGCCTGATGCAAGATGTTCAAAGTGCTGAAAAGATCCTTGTGAAAGGCAAAGGTCAAGAGATTCATATGGTTGGTAAAGTTGCTACTGTTAAGGCCTATCAAAAGGTCAAGAAACAACAGAAGAAAAAGCAACTTGGGCCTATCAAGAAGGAGACCAAGAAAGTAACCAAGATCAAAGGGAAATGCTTCCTTTGTGGTGAAAAGGGACATTGGAAGAGAAATTGCCCAAAGTCCCAGAACAAGAAGGAAGAAGGTAATTTGAATTATCTAGAAACATGTTTTTTGGCTGATTCTACAGATTCTTGGATCATAGACTCAGGAGCCACTAATCATGTTTGTTATTCCTTGCAGGGGTTTCAAGAAAGGAGAAAGCTGAGTAAGAATGAAATCAATTTGCGCTTGGGCAACGGAACGTTAGTGTCTGCAAGTGCAGTGGGAGATATTAGAGTTTATTTGGATTCTAGAAGGCATTTAGATTTAATAGACGTTTATTATGTACCTCAATTCAAGAGGAATTTAATTTCAGTTTCTTGTTTGAATAAATTTGGATATTCGGTTACTTTTAATAAAGTTTTTATTATTAGTAAGAATGACAAAATTATTTGCCAAGGTACATTGGAAAACGGTCTATACTTTTTGCATAGAAATATCTCTCACTCGTTAGACACAGAAATAACCTAATCATAAAAGAGTAAAATTATCAACAGATGAAACCTACCTTTGGTATTTACGCTTAGGTCATATTAACCTTAATAGGATTAAAAGATTGGTAAGTGACGGACCTTTAAGTGACTTAAAGGTTGATGATCTACCAACTTGTGAATCTTGTTTGGAAGGTAAAATGACCAAAAGGACGTTCTCTGCCAAAGGTGCAAGAGCCACTGAATGTTTAGGATTGATACACACTGATGTATGTGGACCTATGAGCATTCAAGCTAGAGGTGGATATGAGTACTTCATCACCTTCACGGATGATTACTCAAGATTTGGTTATGTGTATCTCATGAGACATAAGTCGGATGCTTTTGACATGTTCAAAGCATTCAAAGCTGAAGTGGAAAATCAGCTTGAGAAACACATAAAAATCTTGAGATCTGATCGTGGTGGAGAATATCTATCTGGTGAGTTTCAGCAATATCTTATTGATAATGGGATAGTTTCTCAGTTTTCTGCACCAGGTACACCTCAACAGAATGGGGTAGCAGAAAGGAGAAATAGAACTCTTTTGGATATGGTTAGGTCTATGTTGAGTTATTCAACGCTTCCTATTTCTTTTTGGGGATATGCTTTACAAATTGCTATATACATTCTAAACGATGTACCATCTAAGTCTGTTCCTAAAACACCGCATGAGTTGTGGACTGGGCGCAAGCCTAGTTTACAACACTTAAGGATATTTGGTTGTCCTGCGCATGTGTTAAAAGGAAAGACAGAAAAGATGGAGTCCCGTTCAGAAACATGTATATTTGTAGGGTATCCAAAAGAAACTAAAGGATATTATTTCTATAGTCCTTCAGATCTTAAAGTATTTGTTTCGACAAATGCTAAATTTCTGGAAAAGGACTATATGAATGATTTTGTGCCTAGAAGTAGAATTGTCCTGAATGAGATGTCAGGAGATACAATTCCACGAGAGGTTACACAACCTAACCCAATTGTAAGTTCCGATCCAACACAAGATCAACAACCTACCATTCCTCGTCATAGTGGGAGGGTTAGAACACAACCCGAAAGATACATCGGTCTGGGAGAATCAGTGGAGAATCTCCCGGACGACGATGATCCCTATACGTACAAGGAAGCTATGGAGGATGTTGATAGTCGCCATTGGCAAAAGGCAATGCAATCCGAGATTGAATCTATGTTCGATAACAAAGTCTGGTCCCTTGTAGACTTGCCTAAAGGGATAAAACCCATTGGGTGCAAGTGGGTATACAAGAGGAAAAGAGGTATGGATGGAAAGGTGGAAACCTTTAAAGCTAGATTGGTAGCTAAAGGGTATACACAGAAAGAAGGTATCGATTACGAGGAAACCTTCTCTCCTGTGGCCATGCTTAAATCCATTAGGATACTCTTATCCATTGCAGCATCTTTAGATTTAGAGATTTGGCAAATGGACGTCAAGACAGCTTTCCTAAATGGAAGTCTTGACGAAAGCATCTACATGATGCAACCAGAGGGATTCATTGAAAAAGGCCAAGTGGATAAGGTATGCAAGTTGCAGAAATCCATATATGGATTAAAGCAAGCATCCAGATCCTGGAACATAAGGTTTGATCAAGCTGTCAAAGGTTTGGATTTATTCAAAATCCTGACGAACCTTGTGTATACAAAAGGATTAAAGGCGACAAGTTGGTTTTCCTGATTCTTTATGTTGATGATATACTACTCATTGGAAACGATGTAGGTGTATTGACATCAGTAAAAGAATGGTTAGCAAAACAATTTGATATGAAGGACTTAGGAGAAGCAAGTTTTATTCTAGGTATCCAAGTAATAAGGGATAGAAAGAATAGAACGATTGCATTATCCCAAGCTTCATACATAGACAAAATCTTGTCTAGGTTTTCCATGCAGGATTCCAAGAAAGGTATGTTACCTTTCAGACATGGAATCAAACTTTCTAAGGAACAAGTTCCTAAGAATGAGCATGAAGAGCAATTCATGAGTAGAGTTCCATATGCCTCGGCAGTTGGAAGTCTCATGTATGCAATGCTCTGTACTAGACCAGATATTTGTTTTGCTGTTGGCATAGTTAGCAGGTTTCAATCGAAACCTGGTCCTGATCACTGGACGGCAGTCAAGCATATTTTCAAGTATCTTAAGAGAACGAGAGATAATATGCTTGTATACTCTGGAGGGGATTTGGTTCCCGTTGGGTATACAGATTCTGATTTCCAATCAGATTCTGACTCCAGAAAATCCACATCAGGGGCTGTGTTTACTATTGGAGGAGGAGCAGTTATATGGAGGAGTATCAAGCAATCTTGTATTGCTGATTCCACCATGGAAGCTGAGTATGTTGCTGCATGCGAAGCTGCCAAAGAGGCTGTTTGGCTCCGCCAATTCTTGATTGACTTAGAAGTGGTTCCTAGTGCGAATAAGCAGATCACTATCTACTGTGACAACAGTGGAGCAGTGGCTAATTCGAAAGAACCAAGAAGTCACAAGAGAGGTAAACACATTGAAAGAAAGTATCATCTTTTAAGGGAGATTGTTCAAAGAGGTGACGTGACGATTACCAAAATCGCGTCAGCAGAAAATCTAGCGGATCCCTTCATAAAGGCTCTACCTCAGAAGAGTTTCGATGGGCATCTAGAGAATATGGGCTTCAGAGATATGACACATTTGCTATAGCGCAAGTGGGAGATTGTTAGGATTATGCTCAATAGCAAGAGTGTAATGTTGTAATTAACAATCTTTTTCATATTAATAAAGTGATTTCTGGTTTAACAAATCGTATAGCATTTATAGTTTATATTATAATTGTCAAAGTAAATAATCATAAGGTCTAAAGACTATGGGAAAAGAAGAATTGTTCGTACATCTGGATATGTATGTGGTAGACACAATTCTTTAGTTAGTCTTGAATATTGTTCACAACTTAAGTTAAAGGTTGGGCACCTTTATCTTGTTAAAGTTGTAGAATTCTCTTGCTAACATTTGAGTGGGATCAAATGAGATATGATGAGTCTAAAATCATCGGAGTGTCTTCGAGCAAAAGGATCTAGTGCACTGGGTGCATTGAACTGGATCACAATGAAAAGCTTTATCTAAAACCGTCAATAGATAATAGTTTTTTCATTATCAGGACAATCGAAGAGTCTATCTTAATCCTGAGATAAATGATGGACTTATGGTTGCAAGTGATATCATTTGAGTTATCAATGAGTACGATTATATCGCATAGTCTATCCTCGATAATTTGGTGATATTCATTTGTTAATCGATAGAGGACTTCATTTATAGATATGGACATCGTGGCTCCATTTAATTAAATGAGAGTATAATATCATCATATGGATGTTTTGAGGTAATTGGATATTAAATCTCAACGTTGAGTTTTCAATAGTGTCTATTGAAAACATGGCTTCTGGACAAGTCAAAATATCCAAGTTCAAAACGTGGTCATATGAGTAAATATGGTAACTTGGAGAGTTATAGGCGGTCTATGAACTCTTGGCGATTACTGATATTAATCACGAGGATACACTATCTCCAATATGATTGTCTAGGGTATGAATGAGGAGCATATTCCTTTTCTATCTTTATTTAAGAGTTCAGTTTTAGCTCTTTAGTGGAATGAGTTAAAATTAATGGATCGGACCTAAGTGAATCATTTGTTGATTGTGATTAGGTTATGTCTATTGAAGCTTAAATTTAGATGGCCCGCCAAGATCCCCAATCCACACGGACTTGCATGGATCACTTGATATATTCTACCGGACCAATTTAAGGGTCCATCTAGAATTGCATTTAATATATTAAGAATATAATTTGCACATTATTTAAGTAATGGGCTGCTCAATTATATTAATATATTAATGAAAGACATGTGGGCTTGTTTCTTTTAGTAAGAATGGGTCTGGTTCACATGTGGGCTTTTTATTTAAAGTCCAATGGATTAAATGAAATAAGAAAATAATGTTAGGCCCAACCTTATACAAGTGGGGCGGCTAGGTTAAGGTTTTAACCTAAAAATATTATTTTGTTTCATTTGTTTTAATTAAATAAGAATTAATTGATTTATTGATTAATTGTTTAATTAAAGAAACAAATCTTTCCTAAAAGTAAAAGACTTGTTTGATAAGTAAATAAATAAATTAGTTTTATTTATTTAATCAAATAAGGAGTCTTTTTTTAGTCAAATAAAAGAATAAAAATAAAAGAGTTGGATTAGGGTTTGAAGTCTATAAAGTTAAAAAGAATTAGGGTTGAATTTTAGTCACCCTATATAAGTGACATGATGAAATTCGGCCAACCCTAATTATATACTACATAGAATTCGGCAACCCTAAAGGAAAAAGAAGAAAAATTCGGCCAACCTATATATATGTTCTTATAGGGTTCGGCCACATCAATTATTGGTGCTTGAGTTTTTATTTTCTTTCTTCTTCTTCTTAATTCTAAGAGAGTTTTTATTCTAGAGAGACAAAAAGGAGTGAAAAATTATTCTTTGATAGTATACAATTGCTTAAACATCAATAAGCTTGTGTATACGATATCGATCTAGGTTCACGCGAGTTTCGATCATAAGATTGAGAACTCAAAAGTGACCGGAATAATTTTGACATTCTTTTGATTGTTTTGTG